>OY755238.1:9624728-10224728 GCA_963576725.1 Azorinus chamasolen | reverse complement strand
ACCCACTTTCGAACTCATCCGAGATTTTTTCAAGACAATCATTCTGACCAAGTTTCATGAAGATTTGGCTACAAATGTGACCTCTAGAGTGTTCACAAGCCAAATGTTGACGACGCACGACGCACGACGACGGACGCCGGACGGAGCACCATGACAATAGCTCACTTGAGCAAGCTCAGGTGAGCTAAAAAGTAAAACAGAACGCTCCCATAGGAACCTTCTGTTTTACTTTCACCTTGCTTTAAGCAGCCACCTGCCCTTAACACAAAATAATTGATGTAATTTAGTGGTCGTTATAGAGAGGTTTTACTGTACCGTTTCTTACATAGACAGAAAGTTTAGTGTTCATTATTCCATTATAGAAATTCAGCAAATAAATATTCACAATGTCATTATTTCTTACATTAATAATCGTTTCGGTTGTCAACTTGCCATGGCAGTTCTTGGAGCACCATTAACTTTTCGCACGCTAGCGGCGAATTGTGATGATCTATGCAAACAGTTTGGATCCAGATGAGACACCGCATAATGCGGCGTCTCATCAGGATCCAAACTGTTTGTCATCTTCACCATATTTCTGCAAAAAAAATGAGAGAAAGTTTATTTTGAGAATTGAAGCAGACGACAATTGTTGCAGACGAAAAATTACTTAGCATGCAAAGAGTTAAAGGAACATCCCTGTCAAGTATCATTAACTTTCGTTCAGTGGTTTCAGAGATATCACTTGTACTAAAATCGTCAATTCTCCAACAAACCCTATGTTGTGACCACTCTTTAGAATTGTCTCTTTGAGACGATTTTAAAGAGTGGTCACAACATAGGGTTTGGTGGAGAAATAAAGAACTTATTCTTGAAAATGTTTTAATTTACGCATCTTTTCTGGACCTCTGTAAACTATTGATGGACAGCAGTCTGCCGGATGGTGAACAGTCACAATAGCTTAAATATGTCATTGTTTTTCACTGGAAACAATCTCTGCAAATGGGATGGGGCACCTGATTTAGCATGATGTCAATGCAATTATTGATTATATTTACTAAATGTGTCCTGTAACCTGTTACTAGTCAATTAGTAAAGTAATTTAAACAGTTGTTTTATTTCTAAACTTCCTCTATTTTCCCCTATTTGCATATTAAGTAATTTTGTGTCCTAACCAATTGTTGTCTGCAACATTTTAAAAACTCAATTGTCGTCTGCAACATTTTAAAAACTCAAAACTTATAAATTTCTTTCAGATTTCTGTGCAGAAGTGGAGCTTGGGTGACAAACAGGTCAGATCTCAGAATGATCAGGTCCTACGTTTTGTGGGGCCTGAGAGGATACAAAGTGTTTGCCCAGGTCTCTAATGGCTGGGGAAATCGCCATACTGGTATACCGAGAGTAAACTTCCTCTATTTTCACCTTTAGGGTATGATTTCCTGTCTCTCTGTTGGTTCAGCCATAACTCCTTAGCCCTTTACTCCGTGAATATTCATGTAAGAAATAATGAAATCATGAATATTCATTAACCCATTCCCTCACAGGATATTTTATATCCAATGTGAACAACTTTGAATAAATCTACCGAAAAGGAGCATTACTTAGAGAAAAGGAATTTTTTAAAAATGTTGTAGTTTGAAACCATTGTGATAAATAGAGCATTTGCCCCTATAGGAGCAAATGCTCTATTTATCACAATGGTTTCAACAGGCGACTTTTACAGAGGCGGAGAAAGGCATATTTATGGAGGAAAGGGTTAACTAATGATTTTCTTGGTCAAGAAATAATTCCATAACCCTTTACTCCCTGAATATTCATGTCAGAAATAATGATATCATGAATATTCATTAACTAAAAATTTCCTTGGTCCAGCCATCATTACTTAACCCTTTACTCCATGAATATTCATGAAAAAAATAATGACATCATAAATATGAACTAGAAATGTGTCCATAGGACACTGATGCCCCAAATTCATATTTTTTGTCACAGAAAGTAAGGGCAATAATCATGTATGCAACGACTGAAGCGATTTATGCCATTTTTGCAAATAATTGTTTAGGGCTGCGACTGAAGCGATTTACATGGCTATCAAACTTGATCAGAATATAATGGCCACCAACATGTGTGTAAAGTTTGGTGTGGATTGGACAAATACTTTCCAAGAAAGAGTCTGGACAATATATTTTTAAAGCCATTTTTGCAAATAAAGGGCAGCAACTCTTAAATGACTGAAGCGATTTACATGGCTAGCAAACTTGATCAGGATATAATGACCACAAACATGTTTGTTAAGTTTGGTGAGGATAAGACAAATACTTTCCAAAAAATGGTCCGGACAATATATTTTAGCATATGGCCACTGGATTTTTTTAGCCATGGTAGAAACTGTAGAATCATATCTATATCATAAACAGCAGACCCTGATCAGGCGGTTCCTATACGAGCCATCTGATCTGGATCTACTCTGTTTGCAAAGGCGTAGAAAAGCATATTCATTGAGTAAAGGAATAACCCCCTTCCCTAATGAACATTAATGCACAGATTGATCAGTTCATGAATATTCATTAACTAATAATTTCCTTGGTCCAGCCATCATCCCTTAACCCATTCCCTCCTATTGACGACTTTTGACGACTCTATAGAAGTCACTTAGTGAAACCATTGTGATAAATTGAGCATTTGCTCCTATAGGAGCAAATGCTCTATTTATCACAATGGTTTCAATCTACAAAATTCTAAATTTTTCCTTTTCTCTAGTTAATAATGCTCCTTTTCGGTAGATTTATTCAAATAGGTTGTATCTAAAAATAGCCTATGAGGGAATGAACATTATTGCATAAACTAATCACCTCATGAATATTCATTCACTTTTTTCAAGGAAATAATCGCTGAAGAATCTGGGTCCAAAGGCTCAAATCTGACCAATCAAAAACTATAATAAAATCAAAGGCCTGAATGGCCATAATGGCTTTCGGGTTTGATATGGATGTTAAGTGTAAGGGGAGAAATTGCTGTACGCGTTAATAACAAGAACGTCTTGGAATTGATAAAAGTATTAATAACAACACATTTTTGTGAAACACTATGCCCCTGATTGTGACCGATATAAATTTGACCCGTAATGTGACATTTAACTGTTATATGACCTTGATTTTAATAAGCGCCCCTCACCCCCTAAAATAAATAAAAATATTCGCCTCTGTAAGTTGCACAGGCATGCCAGGTTTGAAGTATGTATGTGCAATGGCTACAAAGTTATTGCCAAAATTAAAGTTTGAGCCAAGCCGACAAACCAACAAAATCAGCCCCCCCCCCCCCCCCCCCCCCCCCCCCCCCCCCCCCCCCATTGATTGGGGGCATAAAAATATGACAGATTGAAACAAAAGGAGCCATCTCATGATCTGCTGTTTATATATAGACATGCTTCTAGTTTCTACTATGGCCAAAATAATATCTTAATATTCATGAAGTAAAGGGTCAATTAATGCTTTCATGTCCAAAGCTGATGCAAAAACTGAAGCACAACATCAAAGTTATACAAAGGCTACATATAATCCTACATTTTTTGTTCAACTAATTCTTACACATAACATTTATTTTTCCATGTTCAGCACTTGTTTATTTTGAATAAATGTAGTCTGCTTACAAATTGAAGGTAGACTGTTTTTATTTTAAATTACTAAGTAGATCCATACATGTACATACAATTATGGTAGTTGTTTGGAACCTGATGAAACTCAAATTCAGAAACTACAGTCTGATGTAGAAAGACATTTCAACAAATTGCTACCTACTTTCGCTTTTACACGACACAAACGTTTTGAGCAAACGACAGTATCGGCGACTCGGCGGTTACACGATACATAGAAGAGGCTCTATTTTCACAGTTGTTATTGACACTGGAATACAATTTGATTGAATATGTGTTGAAAACCTTTTATGGATAATACTTACTTTGATAAGCCGATAGAACCCCGTGTTTTTACGGTTTTACTTCTTGAAGTAGGAGAGTCTAGTAGAACGAACGATCAACGGCTGTAGTAGATACGATTTTATTTCGAACCAACGTTTCGCCTATACAATAGGCTTCATCAGGGATGATTTTCAAAGGTGATATGTGACATGAAGTATAAAAAATGAGGGGCTAAAAGTCACGTGTCTGTTTCTAGGAATCGTGTGTGACGTAGACCTCTATAAAAGATGTAAGTATGATGAGATGGTAATGAATACAGTTTGATAATACAAAACGGCAGTTTTTATAAATGGTAAAAGGTGAGAAAAATAGAAAGTCTTGTATATGTGGATGATTAAAGTTCAAATGGTGAGTATTTTTATGGTAATATTTACTTTAGAAGTCCATATACTGAATAAATGAAGATGTCAAAGTTTGGTTTAGTGGAGCTTTCGTCTAGGCAAATCGTTTCGGTACTGGTACTGTCAGAAATGGAGCGATCGTCGAGTAGATTGTCTATCAAGTTGTTGGTGTTGAGGGTGTGGTCATCGGGGTCCGTGATAGGTTCTATGAGGTCCGGCAGTGTGGTGAGTTCTGAAAAAATAGTGTCCAAGTTTGGCTGATTGCTATGTGGAGTAGATGTAACGGTGGAAGGTCCTGGGATTGTCCGAAATTTGGGAATGACTGTGGATTCAAGCGGTCGTGTCCAAGATTGAATTGGTTCGATGGGGGGTGGTCTCACCACCACTCTTCTGAAGATTGTGGCTGTAATGTCGTGAATGGTAGAACAGTGCCTGGTGAGATTATCCTTTCTGCTATATAGCTTGTCACAAATTTGACAAACATATTTTCTTCTGGTATTCTTATGTTTTGCCCTAAAATGTCTGGTAAAGTGAAATATAGTCCCTCTGATGAACAAGTTACATAATACGCACTGATAGAGTTGTTTGCTGATTTGTAAGAATGATCCTTCCGGTGGCTTCGATCTAAATAATTTACCTGATTCCATGTTTATTGAGTGAGATTTAGTCCTAATGGCGATTTCGTTTTGAGATGGTGGATAATAGCTTCTTCAGTTCTTAGTCTAATGTTTATGTCCCGTGCCGTTGCTAGGTAAATTGTGACGTCCATATCGTGGACGTCGTGAGCGTCTCCCGTGAAATGGCGGGAGACTGGTTTGAATTCATTCTTTGTTTTGATGTCATTGAGATGACCGTAAAGGCGTTCTCGCATGGAGTTGCCGGTTTGTCCAACATATTGGATACCGCATTTCTTGCAGCTGATTATGTAGATAATGCTCACGGATTCGCATGTATGTTGTCCAGTGATGGCATGGATATGGCCCGTGGTGTGGCTTTTTATGTTGGTTTTTGGTGTGAGGAATTTGCATGCTATACAGTTCTTGTGGCAAGGGTGGCTTCCAATAGGTCCGCGGTATTTCAGTAAGTCAGATCTTACTAGTATCTGTCTCATGTTTTTTGGTTTTCTAAGTACTGTGATGATTTTCATGCTTTTGAATATATGGCTTTCTGGGCTATCGTCAAGGAGGTAACGGTTGTTTGCGATGATATTGTGTATAGGGGGGTTCCTTGGGTGGTTGTTGATGATGACAGGGGTGATTCGTAGGTTGTTTGAGGTTTTCGGGATTTCATCTAAGAGAGTGTCGCGGTCCAATTTGCTGGCTTGTCTGATAGCTGAAATGATTACCCTGTTCGGGTAACCTCTCTTATGTAGGTTTTGTTTTAGTTGTATGGTGCTTTTTTCGAAATCGGAGTTTTTGCTGCATATTTTCCTGATTCTTAGTGCCTGGCTGTATGGTATGCTTCTCTTTTGGTGTAGAGGGTGGAACGATTCAAAGTGTAGGTACATATGTGCATCGGTAGGTTTGGAGTAGAGAGTGGTATAGAGCTGGCCATTTTTGTCTATGTGGATGGTGGTGTCAAGGAAGTTGACTGATTCGTTGCTGATTTCCACTATGAATTTGATAGAGGAGTGGAAACTGTTTAAGGCTGTAATAAAGGAATCCAATTCCTCTCGAGAGTGTAGCCAGACAGCGAATATGTCGGTTTTACTTCTTGTAAGACTTAGACTTGTGTTGCGGTTGGGTGCCATAGTCAAAACACGCTGTTCGATGCGTGATACATGTGTATATGGGAATTCCGAATTTCATTGGTTGATTATTTTAGATTTCTTTGACCTTGTCCTTTATGAAACTTCCTATTTCTAATTTGAGTGCGGGTCAATGGAAATGACCGAATACGATGCAAAAGGCAGTTTGATTGGCTGAAGATGTATGTCTATATGCTAATCAGTTACGAATGTGTATAAAAATTCAATCGGAAACCTCGGCTATATTCCTTCTGCTTTAGAACGCCAAGGAGTTGCGAAAACTACGGTAAAAATATTCGTTCGCGTCTTCTTCTTCTTCCGATTAAAGTACAGGGCCCACTCTGGAGCATCGACGTACTTGGAGTTTATTAAAATTCAAGACTTTTAAAATGTTTATCTTTGTGTAGATTAGTAGTAATTATCTTACACAGCCAATTATTATTAAATACGTGAAGAGTAAACAAATACATGAACATTTTACAACCGAACTAGTGCAGACTTGAAGAAAACTATTTTGTCTTGCGCATGTTCACTAGACCGATTGCTATATGGCTCCAAAAGCCATAAATAGTCTAATGAATATTCATGGAGTAAAAGGTTCAAATCACCTCAGAGGTGATTTTTACCCTTTCCTTCATGTAAACACCTTTTCATGCATTTGCAAACAGAGTAGACCCAGATCAGAGAGCTATGGGAGTCGTCTGATCAGGGTCTGCTCTATTTGCTAACAGAATTTGATAGGACTATTTCTTTAGTTTCTTAAATGACAACACTGTTCAACCTTCCATATTTCACTATAACTTTTTTTCTCATGAATATTCAGTAGGTGCTGAGATTTGGAATAAACCTAAGAACAAGGAAAGGATTAATGAGTAATAATAAGAGTAAGATCGTTTAGTGGAGAACTATGAGAATTTAATTAGTATGCCTTTTAGCTACAGTGCTTTAGCTGCTGTATAAGAGAATAATAACCCATTCCTCCATAGGCTATTTTTAGATCAAACCTCTTGCAATAAATCTACAAACAAGAGGGCCATGACGACCCTGATATCGCTCACCAGACAATCGGAGGCAAAGATTTTAAAAGTTTTCACTATACATATAATTATGCTTCTATAGAAAACTGGCTACTCCTCGAGCGGGGCCAATTTTGACCCTAGGGGCATATTTTATTTAACGTTTGTAGAGGATCTGAACATGATGGTATGTATCAAATATAAAAGCTGAGAACCTTCCAGTTTCAAAGGAGAAGATTTTCAATGTTTTCACTATTATGTTTCTAAATTCAATTAAAAACTGGCCATCCCTGGGGCGGGGCCAATTTTGACCCCAGGGGCATAATTTGTATAACTTTAGTAGAGGACCTGAACATGATGATGCTATGTGCCAAATATGAAAGCCGAGAACCTTCCAGTTTCAGAGAAGATTTTTAAAATTTTCACTATATTTTCTATTGAAAACTGGCCACCCCTGGGGCTGGGCCAATTTTGACCCCAGGGGCATAATTTATATACAAGTTTTGTACAGGACCTGAAAATGATGCTATGTGCTAAAGATGAAAGCTGAAAACCTTCCAGTTTTAGAGGAGAAGATTTTCAAAGTTTTCACTACAGTCGACTCTCGTTATGTCGAGTTCGTAGGGACCTGTTAAAAACTTCGACTCATCGAGAGTTCGACTCAAAAATCACAAGCCATTTTTTAAAAAAAATCCAGTTTCTTCCATTACGTTCACCTTAAACAAGCTGCCATATTACAAGCATACTAATGTGCTTGTACAGTTTAGTCTTCACATTGTGTAAAAGAATGTCACTCTGTGTAAATAAAATTGTACATGTGTGTGTTGATCCATTACTGCGAGAACAAAAATCTGTCTTTCCTACCCTCCATTAATGACACTATGCCGTAATTTACAAGGCCCTATCCAATTTTCAGATCCCTTTTGCCTTTATCATTGAATTAATCACCGTTGGTTTGGCGATTTTTAAAGCGCATCGTTTGTTTACGCCATTTCTATGGGAAATCCCTTTTCCTAAACGGGCACCGGAAATACGCAATCACACGTTAACTAGCTGGTTGCCAATTCGTGTACTTCCGGTACATCTAAGAGAACAGCCTTATTCGGGAAACCAGACGTTTCAAAATGTAGTCACCATTTTACATGTTTCGCCGTAAGCTGTTTCGCTATTACTCAAGTGACAAATTAAATTCAATGTTGAACTGCATGTATTGGAAATAAAATAAGGAACAGGTCTTACTTTTTATCCAATCTCTACATAATCGTCCGGAAGCGAGGACGCTTGAGAGTTATCTTTCTTACTACAGTAGTCATGATTAGGACTTAGGACGAATGAACGGTAAGGTGTCATTTTACTAAATAACGTTCACTCAATGCGGCATTGTTCCACAGTTCGAATAATTATCTGACATCAGTGATTGTTTACCCACAAAACACTGTAATTACGTGTGTCGCGATCACCTGGCGTACTTTGCCAGGGTCGGATCAAAAGGTTCAATTCACACCTCGAACTCAATCAGACTGAGAGATGCGACTTCGATACAAACACTGATAATTACATGCAAACAAACACTTTGGGGACGGAAAATGACTTCGACTTAACGAAAACGTGATCAGTTCGAACTCGTCTTAAAAACTTAAATTTATATAGAATATATAGGAAGAAAAGTTGGGACTTTACAAAAACTTTGTGTCAACGAGAAATTTGTGTCAAGCGAGTTCGCCATAACGAGAGTGGACTGTATATGTTTCTATAGAAAACAAGGCACCTCTGGGGTGGGCCCAATTTTGACCCCAGGGACATAACTTATATAACTTTCGTAGAGGACTTACAGATGCTGCTTTATGCCTATGATAAAAGCTGAGAACCCTGTAGATTCAGAGGAGAAGGTTTTTAAAGGTTCAAAATGTTGACGAAATACGACACACGACGACAGACATCAGGAGATCACAAAAGCTCACCTTGAAAGTGCTCTGGTGAGCTAAAAAGGAGCATTTACAATAAAAAGGAAAAATTAGAATTGTGTAGTTTTTAAAACCATTGTGATAGATAGAGCATTTGCTCCTATGGAGCAAATGCTCTATTTATCACAATCATCTTTCAAAAAGTGAAATTTACAAGGCGTAGAAAAGCGTATTCATGGAGGAAAGGGTTAAATCAGTATAACTTTTATCTACAGCACTAATAGCTGTTGTACAATATGTTTGCATGTGTTAATCATAGACATTAAAGGAACAATTATCTTGAAACAAAATGGTAAATTGAGACAACAGTAGCGTGAAAAATCATTCATCTCCTTATGTATATTTGTTGCAAGTATGCAAATAGGCGTCGGGAGATTTTGGATAAATGCAAACTTTGCACGAATGTTTCTTAAAACAGAACTAGAAAATTGTGTCTGTAAGACACAGCTATAGGTGTTTTCCTAGCTGCACATAAAATTCCTACGTCATTTGACCTTGATCTTGGGCTTGCGGGCAGCATGGGCTTGGTGCGCAAGGAAAGTATGGATGGTGTTTAATGTGTATATGCAATTCCATGCCAATAGCTGTAGTGGTCAGTGAGATATAAGACAATGAAACAACAGTGACAACCAACTGCACGTAAAAGAGTGACACAAAGACAGACATACGGACGGATGGACATGTGCAAAACATTATGCCCCTATCGTCAACGGAGGGATTATTAAACTTCCACTAAAATGCCCACTCAAAGAATAAACATGTGTCATTAAGGAGCCGTCTGATCAGGGTCTTCTCTGTTTGTTGGTCCTATTACAATGACACAGATCTAATTCTACCATTTCTGTCAGAGCAACAAAATCCCTTGAAAAATTTAAATTATGAAAATTCAGCTAATAAATAGTCATGATGTCATTATTTCTTACATGAATACTGAACAGGTGAAGGGTTAACTATAATGCCCATTCAGTATGAAAGGTTTAACCCATTCCCACTTAGGCTATTTTTAGACCTAACCTCTTTGATTAAATCTACCAAAAAGGAGCTTTAACTAGAGAAAAGGAAATTTTCAGAACTGTGTAGATTTGAAACCATTGTGATAAATAGAGCATTTGCTCCTGTGGAGCAAATGCTCTATTTATCACAATGGTTTTATAAAATGACTTTTACAGAAGCGTCAAAAGGCGTCAATATGCGGGAATGGGTTAAAATTGCTCAAGAATTTTGAATGACAAACAGCGAAGACCCTGATCAGAGAGCTCCTCTAAGAGTCCCCTCATCAGGGCACTCTAAACCCTTTTAGTGCAGGAAACAAGTTACTAATGTCTATTGGTTTCTATACAGCGCAGACCAAGATGAGCGGGCTCCTAGCGGAGGCTTCTCATCAGGATCTGCACTGCTTGTTTCTTTAACCTTTCCTTCAAATAAATGTGTTTTCACGCATTTGCAAACCGAGGGCTTGGTGCAAAACTATTCTAACTAAGGAGTTGGAATAGTTTTCCACCAAGCCCTCGAAACAGACTACTAAGACCCAGATCAGACTTTGCACAATTTGAAGGGACATAACTCTGTCAGGAAAAAGATAAACTGGAAACCTATAATTACATGAGCATGTCTTCTTTAAGATAAAAGCATCATGTCAAGTTTCATTGGATTCCAGTTAGCGTTTACTTAGAAACAGCGTGGAATAAGAGTCGAAAGGAGGACCAGCACAAAACTTTTAACCCTTTCCCTCATATAAACGTGTTTTCACGCATTTGCAAACAGAGTAGACCCAGATCAGAAGGCTCCTAGAGGAACCGTCTGATCAGGGTATACTCTAGTTTGCTAATAGAATTTGATAGATCTGTTTCTTTACTTTCTAAAACGTCTACAATGTTCCACCTTTCATATTTCTTTATAACTATTTTGTTAATGAATATTCAGTAGGTACTGAAAATTGGCCTAAATACAAAACAGGGAAAGGATTAAACAAAGGGGCATAACTTTGTAAGAATACAAATAATCTGAAAAACTTAAACTGGATGTGCAAGTCCTCTTTATGACAAAGCAACATGTCAAGTTTCATTGGAATCCAGTAAGCAGTTGCTAAGAAACCTCGCCAAAAAAAGTCAACAGACTGACCAACAGACCAAAATTCAAAGGGGGATAACTATGTAAGGAAACAGATAAAGTGTAAAACTATTATTGGATGGGCATCTCCTCTTCATGATTAAGTATCATGTCAAGTTTCATATGATTCCAGTCAGCAGTCGCTGAGAAACCGTATGGAATAAAAGTCAACAGACAGACCAACACAAAAGTTTTAAACAAAGGGGCATAACTCTGTAAGGAAATCAATGAGCTGGAAAATTACAATTGGATGCACATGTCCTCTTCATGATTAAGCATCGTGACAAGTTTCATTGAATTCTAGTCAGTAGTTACTGAGAAATTGTGTGGAAACAAAAGTCAACAGACCAACACAAAAAATTTAAACAAAGGGGCATAATTTCTGTAAGGAAATCAATGAGCCGGAAACTAATAATTTGATGCACATCTCCTCTTTATGATAAAGCATCATGTCAAGTTTCATTGAATTCTAATCAGTGGTTACTGAGAAAATGCGCGGAAACAAAAGTCAACAGACTGACCAACACAAAAAAATGGGGCATAACTCTGTAAGGAAAACACAGAGCTAGAAAATAATAATTGAATGCACAAGTTCTCTTTATGATAAAGCATCATGTCAAGTTTCACTGAATTCTAGTCAGAGGTTACTGAGAAACCGTGCGGAAACAAGTCAACAGACCAACACAAACATTTTAAACAAAGGGGCATAACTCTGTAGGAAAATCACTGAGCTGGAAAACAATAATTGGATGAACATGTCCTACTTATGATAAAGCATCATGTCAAGTTTCATTGAATTCTAATCAGCAGTTACTGAGAAACCGCACGGAAACAAAACCAACAAGAGGGTCGTCACGGGTGACAAATGCCCCCAAAGTGTTTGACACCGAAATGCATTTTGGTGGAAAAACAATACAATGTAATGCAGGTGTAACATGAAATTTTGATGCTGTTAAAAATGACACAGGAGTCAGTTCTTAACATTAGAAACAGAACCTTTGACGATTATGATAGCTAAGAAAAGAGCCAAGCGTCAAAACTTAGTTAAAAAGGACCCTAAGTCATTCTCAACGTTAAAAAGGACCCTGGGTTGATTGTCAACGTTTAAGGTATAGGAGATATGCTCTGGACAAGCTTTTTGTATCTGGTAAGATATAGGAGATATGCTCCGGACTGTAAAATTGAGGTCAAAGGTCAAGGTCAAGGTCAGTGATCTGATGACTCTCCCCCATCCCAAGATGAACTCACAAACCAAATTTGGATTCCGTAGCTGGTAAGGTATAGGAGAAATGCTCCAGACAAGCTTTGTGTAAAATGTAGGTCAAAGGTCAAGGTCACAGTGACCTGAAAATGGTACGCGACACTCCGCCATCCCAAGATGAACTCACACATTAAATTTGGAATCCATAGCTGGTAAGGTATAAGAGATATTCTCTGGACAACCTTTTTTGTAAAATCGAGGTCGAAGGTCAAGGTCAAGGTCACAGTGACCTGAAAATGGTACGCGACACTCCGCCATCTGAAGGTGATCTCACAAACCAAATTTGGAATCCGTATCTGGTAAGGTATAGGAGATATGCTCTGGACAAACTTTTTGTAAAATCGGTCAAGGTCAAGGTTAAGGTCATAGTGACCTGGAAATGGTACATGACATTCCGCCATCCCAAGATGAACTCACACACCAAATTTGGAATCTGTAGCTGGTAAGGTAAAGGAGATATGCTCCGGACAAGCTTTTTGTAAAATCGGTCAAAGGTCATGGTCAAGGTCACAGTGATCTGAAAATGGTATGCGACACTCCTCCATCCAAAGATGAACTCACACACCAAATTTGGAATCCTTAGCTGGTAAGGAATAGGAGATATACTCCGGACAAGCTTTTTGTAGCTGGTAAGGTATAAGCGGTTTTTAAAATCGAGGTCAAAGGTCAAGGTCAAGGTCACAGTGACCTGGAAATGGTACGCGACACTCCGCCATCCCAAGATGAACTCACACACCAAATTTGGAATCTGTAGCTGGTAAGGTAAAGGAGATATGCTCCGGACAAGCTTTTTGTAAAATCGGTCAAAGGTCATGGTCAAGGTCACAGTGATCTGAAAATGGTACGCGACACTCCTCCATCCCAAGATGAACTAACACACCAAATTTGGAATCCTTAGCTGGTAAGGTATAGGAGATATACTCCGGACAAGCTTTTTGTAGCTGGTAAGGCATAAGCTTTTTTTAAAATCGAGGTCAAAGGTCAAGGTCAAGGTCACAGTGACCTGGAAATGGTACGCGACACTCCGCCATCCTAAGATGAACTCACACACCAAATTTGGAATCTGTAGCTGGTAAGGTAAAGGAGATATGCTCCGGACAAGCTTTTTGTAAAATCAAGGTCAAAGGTCAAGGTCAAGGTCACAGTGACATGAAAATGATACGCGACACTCCCCCATCCCAATATGAACTCACACACCAAATTTGGTATCCGTAGCTGATGTGACAAAGGAAATATACTCCGGACAAAAGGTACACACACCCACCCACCCACCCACACACCCACCCACCCACACACCCACCCACCCACACACCCACACACACACACACCCACACACGCACGGTGCGATCACTATATGCCGCCAAAGCCTAGCTTTGGGGGCATAAAAAAAAATAAATAAAGGGGCATAACTCTGTAAGGAAATCATTGAGCCGGAAAATCATAATTGGATGCACATCTCCTCTTTATGGTAAAGCATCACGTCAATTTAATTCTAGTCAGCAGTTACTGAAAAACCGCGCGGAAACAAAAGTCAACAGACTGACCGACCGACATGGTGACTCCTATATACCCCTCAAACTTTGTTTGTGGGGGTATAATTATATATACCGTATATCCTCTTATAGACGCTCCCGGGCGCGATGCAAAACGCAGAGAGGGAGCTCTTATTTCATACCTAAAATTCAGAGTTTTTACTATGTCCGTCATGGTAGAGACTGTATAGGCTAAAGAATGATACATTGCGTACTCTGAAATTTAATCATATTTGCGCCGATATAAGACTTGAAATAACCAGCAGACATCCTACTTGGTTCATTTGTTGACAGAAATCATTTATTTCAAACTTAATCTTCGGTAGATTTATGACTTTTAAAGTGAAAGTAAGAATCGTATTTACCTTTCAAGGTTCAACTTCCGCTAGACTGCTCTGCAGTAAAATTATCAACGGAAGTTACGGGTGTGTAGGAACGGTCTAAACGGAAATGTTCGAAGACCCTTCCGCTTTACCGTAATACTTGTAAAATACTACTGTAGAATATGCACTACACAGAAATGGGGGAAACTGGACGCAGACGGAAATCGAGAACGAACAAACAATGGTTTAATCTGTTAGGCAAGTGGAGAAAACAGAATCACCTTTCCATTAGGTATGGGAAATAGTGACAGTTTTAAAATAAGAATTAAAGAGCGATATGTAGGTGAGTCGGCGTTAAATGAATTGCTTGCAGAAGTGACATGTATACATGGTTTACAGCACCGAATAATCAGATACCAACGCTTTTTGCAAACATAACAAGTCGAAGAGAAACAAAATAACATAACGGTATGCAACAACAGTATAAAATAGTTTCATTGTAAATTTGCTTTCCCTAATTACTACTAGTGATGATGCATTGAGTTTTCGTTTTCTTCGCCAACTTTTTGACTTCGAGGTGAGGTGGGTGGGGTAAGTTGATCCCCCCGATGGCTTTTCGAAGCGTATATTATAGGGAGGGAGCTACTATTAGAGAGGGCGCTATAGAACGGAGAAATACGGTATTATTCCATAAACAAACAGATAAAAGCCTGTTCAGACTGCTCCTACAGAAGCTGTCTTATCTGGGTCTACTCTGTTTGCAAAAGCTTCAAAAGGCATTTGTATGAAATAAATCATTACATAAACATCGACAAATTTTTCATTAAATAATGTCCTCCAATAAATATTTGAATCTGCCTCTAATGTATCAGCAGATTTATAAAATATTGAATCAGTAGAATCTGGTTTTGCCATTAGCACTTCACGATATATTTAACCCCAAATGTGCAGGACGCGAGTCACTACTGTCCTTTGCAAACAGTGTAGACCCAGATGAGAGGGCTCCTAGAGGAGCCCTCTCATCAGGGTCTCCAGTTTGTCATGCTACACTTTTCTTTAGAAAAATCCCTCTAAAATATTCACCGTAAGCTTGACCTGGTTGAATTTTGGACTAGTCCATTGGAAAAGTCAGCGTAGTAAGGGATAATGGTGATGGTGAATCCGCAATGTATTGAACAATTTGTACATTAACTATTTCCTTGTGGCATATTTATGTAAGAAATAATGACATCATAACTATTCATAAGCTGTATTTCTATAACGGCACGGCACATGTACACAGGCTTTATTGGTATTGGTAGAAACTGTACAATCAGGTCCGTATTATTCGTAGAAACTGTACAATCAGGTCCGTATTATTCCATAACTCATTCCCTCATAGATTATTTTTAGATCCAACCTCTTTGAATAAATCTACCGAAAAGGAGCATTAATTAGAGAAAAGGATTTTTTTTTTTAAATTTGTTGTTTTGAAACCATTGTGATAAATAGAGCATTTGCTCCTTTAGGAGCAAATGCTCTATAAATCACTATGGTTTCAAAAATTGACTTTTACAGAGGCTTAGAAAGGTGTAATTATTGAGGAAAGTGATAAGCAAACAGAGCAGTCATCCTGATCATATGGCTCTTACAGAAAAACTTTTTTAAAGTGAAATGTTCCATCCTTATTCAGCAGTTAAGTTAACCTTTTCCCTCATGTAGATGTGTTTTCACGCATTTGCAAACAGAGTAGACCAAGATCAGACAGCTCCTATAGGACCCATCTGATGAGGGTCTGCTGGGTTTGCTAATGGAATTTAAACATCTGTTTCTTAACTTTGCTAAAATGGCTACAATGTTCCACCTTCCACATTTCGTTGTAACTATTTTGTCCATGAATATTCAGTAGGTATTGAAATTTGGAATAATCGCAGAACAGGGAAAGGGTTAACATAGTATGAAAGGGTAGCTTTGCTGCACAGATTTCTGATTGGCGAAGATTTTGGGTCTACACTATTTTTGTATGTCATTTAACCCTTTCCCTGTTGAATATTCATATAATAAATAATGACATCATGAATATTTATTAGCTCAATTTTCATAATGCAAAATTTTAAAAGGAATATTTTGCTTTGACACAAACTGTAGAATCGGATCTATATCATGTCAAACAGAACAGACCCTGATCAGACAGCTCCTACAGGAGCTGCCTTTTGATCTGATTCTATTCTGTTCACAAAGACACGGAAAAAGTGTTTATTTGAAAGGGTTAAGTATTCCTATTTTTAAAATTTTATGTACTAGATTATTTGACCAATTTTTGACAGCCTGAAGATTTCACTTTTGTCGACAAGCATTGCAGAAGGTTTTGCTATTAACAAATTAAGTTGGCTGCAAGGCACTTTATATAAATGAACAAAAAGCAAACAACTAACCTTATCATCTGTGGTCTGTTGATGTTTCAAATAACCTTTAATCTGTTGCCAGTAGATCAATGATTACCTTTGCAAACAGTTTGGATCCAGATGAGACGTAGAGTAACTCAGCACCTCATCAGGATCCAAACTGTTTGACACTGGGTGATTGCATTTTGGAGGACAAAATGATCATAGCTTCACTTTTGAAAATGTAGTGGGTGAAAAATTGTTTAACCCTTTCCTTCATAAAAACGCATTTTCAGGCATTTGCAAACAGAGTAGACCCGGATCAGACAAGAGCTGTCTGATCAGGGTCTGCTCTGTTTGCTTTTGACATGATATAGATCCAATTCTGCAGGTTTTCTTGCAGCCATAATTGTCCTTGAAAATTTTACATGATAACAAGATATGTTTGTAAAACATGTATACCCCCCAGACCCCCTGATCTTTGACCTAGTGACCACAAAAACTATAGGGGCCTTCTAGAGGTCATGACTAACCAACACATCAAGTTTGAAGATCCTAAGCCAAACCCTTGAGCAGTCATTGATCTGAAACTATTTCACCAGTTAAGGTCATGGTGACCTTGACCTTCCTCCTAGTGACCTCAAAAACATTAGGTCATCTAGTGGTAATGACCAACCACAACAGCAAGTTTGAAGATCATAAGCCTAACCCTTGAGCAGTTATTGATTGGAAACCATTTCACCAGTTAAGGTCATGATGACCTTGACCTTTGATCTAGTGACCTCAAAAACAATAGGGGTTATCTAGTTGTCATGACCAACCACAACAGCAAGTTTGAAGATCCTAAGCCAAACCCCTGAGCAGTAATTGATCTGAAACCATTTCACCAGTTAAGGTCATGATGACCTTGACCGTTGATCTAGTGACAACAAAAACCATAGGGGTCATCTAGTGGTCATGAGCAACCACCATAGCAAGTTCGAAGATCCTAAGCCAAACCATTGAGCAGTTATTGATCTGAAACCATTTCACCAGTTAAGGTCATGGTGACTTTGACCTTGTGACCTAAAAAACTATAGGGGTCATCTAGTGGTCATGAGCAACAACCACAGCAAGTTTGAAGGTCCTAAGCCAAACCCTTGAGCAGTTATTGATCGGAAACCATTTCACCAGTCAAGGTCATGGTGACCTTGACCTTTGACCTGGTGACCTAAAAACAATAGGGGTCATCTAGTGGTCATGAGCAACCACCACAGCAAGTTTGAAAATCCTAAGCCAAACCCTTGAGCAGTTATTGATCGGAAATCATTTCACCAGTTAAGGTCAAGATGACCTTGACCTAGTGACCTCAAAAACAATAGGGGTCAGCTAGTGGTCATGAGCAACCACCACAGCAAGTTTAAAGATTCTACACCAAGCCATTTTTCAGTTATTGATCGGAAACCGTTCGATCTACCGACAGACAGACCGACATGTGCAAAGCAATATACCCCTATTTTTTCAAAGGGGGATATAAAAATACAGCTAAAAGATATGATGTCATAATTTCTTACATGAATATTTAACAGTGAAAGGGTTTAAACATAATTTGCTCAACTGGCTAAACGTTAATAAAACTTTATGTCTACGGCAATTCCTGAGATTAGTTTGTCAGATGATGACGACTCATGGCATCCTATAAACACTATGATCACGAAGAATATACAGTAAAACCTCACTAAACTGGTTGTTAAATTTAGTATAAATATCAGTCCTGGAGAGAATTGGCCCTGGCAGCTTAACCCATTCCCTCATATTGACGCCTTTTGACGACTGTAAAAGTCTCTTTGTGAAACCATTGTGATAAATAGAGCATATGCTCCTATAGGAGCAAATGCTCTATTTATCACAATGGTTTCAAATTACAAAATTCTAAAATTTTCCTTTTCTCTAGTTAATGCTCCTTTTTGGTAGATTTATTCAAAGTGGTTGAATCTAAAAATAGCCTATGAGGTAATGGGTTAATGCACAGTGAAATTTAAGTCATGCAGAAAATTCCTCTATGAGCTTTCTGTATGACTTTCACCCTGCATTAAGCAGCCACCTGCCTGAATGTATCTACATTCTCCCCAAATTCTCTTCAAGACGATTCTAAAGAGTGGTCACAACATAGGGTTTGGGGGAGAATTTAAGGATGATTTTAATATTTGACCTATTACGCAACTTTATCTATTTCTCGGCAAAAGAACAAAGTACAATCATGTAATACAAACTAGCAGGCTACACAACCTGACTTTGAGATCTTCAATTATTCAATTAATTCTCTCCCCAAGAGTTTGTTACGGCTGGTAACTTAAAATGTCCAGAAAATTAAATTATTCATTGGATAAAACAACCAGAAGGTTGTAAGATCATAGAAAAAACACTTTGATCCTGTTTGTTTGGTGGTGATAAACTGGCAAGATAGAACCATAAAACTGATAAACACAATGTAATGTCTAAATCCTTTAACCCTTTCCCTCATAGGCTATTTTTAGATCAAACCTCTTTGAATAAACCTACCCAAAAGGAGCATTAACTAGAGAAAAAGAAATTTTTAGAATTTTGTAGTTTTGAAACTATTGTGATAAATAGAGCATTTGCTCCTATGGAGCAAAATTTAATGCTCTATTTATCACAATGGTTTCATAAAGTGACTTTTACAGAGGCGTAGAAAGGCGTATTTATGGAGGAAAGGGTTAAAGCCTTTCAACATCGGGACTGAATCATGAACCTTTGCAAATAAAATGAATCGTGAAGAGATGCAGAGCAAGTCGTCTCGTCTCATAAGAATTCAAACTATGCCAAGTAAACAAGTGTCTCATAAGAATTGAAACTCTTTGATACTTTTGGAAGTTGTTTTGGAAAACAAGATTGTTTCACAATTTGTGTTTTGGTTGGTATCTGAATTGGTCTGTTGTTTTATCTTCATTTGGGACCTAAATAAGAGTTGAGTATGGTCTTTATTGTTGAGACGGCCAAAAGTTGTGTGTCATATATATACAAACCTTCAATCTAACATACATCTTTATATAGTTCGAATTAGGGAATTAGCAAGATAAAGTGTACTAGATCTGAAATGTAGAGCTACTCGACTAACTTGTGCGAGAGTACCTATCCATGACAGATATACTGATTTTACATAAACCTCGACATAACAATATTTAACCAACTGCATAAACGACATTTCACAGATATATAAACATATGAATAATCAGCTCAGGATACTTGAATACTTATAATTACGATGATGCAAATGCATAATACCTAACTTAACAATAGTTTCCAATATTAATGTAAATAATTAATTGTGAATTTATTGAATATTTTCCTTGTGAAAATTGTCATGATGGCCCATATCGCTCACCTGTGAATTGTAGCACTAGACAGAGATGAACTGGTTTCAACAATCTCTGGCAAATAAAGATAAGGCCATAGTAGTTTTAAGTTTTTTAACTGAAGATTAACTGAAGAAGGACAATGTTTCGTAATGTTGTGTCAATCACCATACATGTGATAGCTCCCAAATCATGCGGGAGACTCCCAGATTTGAGGCCAACTCGCGCTACTTCCATTTGGGAGAGGAATTCTCCCAATTTATGATCATGTTTTTTCCCCACCCCATGTTCTACCTTTTCTGTCAATAACCGCTTGAATTAAGTGCCTCAAAGAATAAGTCAAATGTTGACGAGATTGTAGACTGGTTATTGATAATTTCTGCTCTCTTTTTGAGTTCGTTTAGTTTATTTGCAAAAAGAGAGCTGGTTGTTTGCACTATATTATTTGGAGAATATCCCCCTCGGAGACGCCGGAAATCATGCGTGAATGATGTGATTCCAACTGGTAACTGATTTATGCTCTGCAGGTACATGTAAGCAAACAGACTGGGAAGCCAGTTGTACCGAAATGGTTACGTCTTCTAAGTTTTGCCGAGGATAATTTTGATATCTATTTGAGGCACATATTTTACTCAAACGAGGATATTGACACTCAATATAATATTATGTGACAAAGAGATTAACCCTTTCTCTGTTCTATATTTAGTCCAAATTTTGATACTACTGATCATTTACGGACAAAACAGTTACAATGAAATATTGAAGGTGGAACATTGTAGACATTTTAGAAAACAAAAAACTACAGTATATTGGCGATATTTCGAGCACCGTCGGGAATCAGCAAAAACCTCGGATTATCGCAATCTCTAACATTTTGTGTCATTTCCAAGAGCATTGTTTGACGACAAGAGGAAGCATATTTCTTCACAGTAAACTTTTTAACATTATCATAAACTTCAATGCGTATATAATTCATCGATTCTTTCCTTATATAAGTGATAACAGAAAACACCATTTACATCGGCGACCGAAGTTTTGAACAGCATAATTTGTATGGGTCCGTTCAACGGACCCTTCACAATAAACTCAAAACTTGTTTCAAACCATTTAGACATATCCCCTGAACAGTCGTGGCATATAGCGTTATGTCGTTTATTTTGCATATTTGCTATTTGTCGACATTAATTTAGTTGTTGGTACTGAGTTGGTGCACAAACAAACATTTTCGTTTCGTTCCCGTGCTGTTTCGTAGTAAGGAAAATCAGGGCGAGTGAACAAATTAATTAATAATCGGAACACTCGGATTTTTTCGTCTGACATAGTAATTCTCGTTCATCTCTCGTAGCAAGAGTCTGCATGAACGAGACTGTCTAAAAGTAACAAAAATATTGCGAATTTCAAAGCACTACACGAAAAGCACTGCACTATTTCTAAATTTAAAGCAGATATACGTTATATGGCACCCTTTCAGCGGTACCGAAAAATCACAACACGTTTGCGAACGTATGAAAATTATGATTGTGACTCTTTGTTTATTAAGACTTCAGTCTACTAAATTCTCATCATTATTTACACCAAAGTAAAGTCTGCATTCAATGAATGTGTTATTCACACATTTGGAAGAACTAATGTCCCATCGACGGATCTTTCAAAAGGTCACGACAACGTATCGAGAAGGTGTGAATAATTACCTCGGAGGTGGGAAAACACCGTGCTCGAATTAAACAATCAATAAAGGGAACCAGAATGATCCGCGGGACCAGCACACATGCTCGAATTTTCGGATTATCGCTATTCGGATTAATGCAGGTATTTTCAATTAAATTTGATAGAATTTTAGCCGGGACCTCAACATTCCCTCGGAATAAGCGGGTATCTCGGAAAAACGAGTCGAAATAACGCCGTTATACTGTAGATCTATGATATATTCTATTGGCAAACAGAGCAGACTCTGATCAGACGGCTCCTTTAGGAGCTGTCTGATCTGGGTCTCCTCTGTTTGTAAATGCGTGAAAACACGTTTATATGAGGGAAAGGGTTAAAGAACAGCAAACACGGCACTTAATTGGATCTGACATGCAATTACTATGGGCACTTTAGGTCAGATTGGTCTCTTTTGGTTTTGGAAACAATATTGCAGCCCTTAATCACGCTACTGTGTTAGTTTATCATTTCAATAATTGGGTGTAATTAACGATTCCATTATCTACATGTATCAGGTGCCTTATAATTGTAAATATGTTCAATGTTTTTATTTTAGCCTGTTAACTCTTTACTCCATAAATACACCTTTTTATGACTTTGCAAACAGAGAGGACCCAGATCAGGGTTTGCTCTGTAGATATGATTCTACAGTTTCTGCCGAGGCAAAAATTTCATGTGTCTGTGTGCTATTATAAGAAATTAATCTAATCAATATTAATGAAGTCATCATTTCTTACATGAAAGGGTTTACATGTATACAGTATCAACAATTCAAATTGCAAAATGCCTACTCGAGAGTGTTTGTAGTGTTCTGAAACTATCAAGGAACGACGGGTTACTAAAAGAAATGCATATAAAAGAAAACTTACAGAATTCTTTACTTAGGTTTGATAATAGACAAAATGAACTTAGCCTATTTTCTCTTGTATTCCTGGTTCATGTTAATGAATTATTTTTCATTAAAAATATATAACATTTATTCTGAAATTATTTGTAGAAATTGTAGAAAAGTAAAATTTTAAAATGGCACTTATTCATGAAGATATTTTACAAACTACCAATAATTAATCTTTTATATATATATATGTATGAAATGTATGCAAAACTGAATGGAAATTCACAATGTACAGTAAAACCTCTCTAAACTGGAATTCTAGTGGAGAAGAAATTAGCTGGAGAAGAAATTATACACATTTAGACATGTAGCTGCTTAATGCAGGGTGAAAGTCATACAGAAAGCTCCTGGAGGAGCTTTCTGCATGACTGTCACCCTACATTAAGCTGCCACCTGTCTCCAAGACTGATATGTATACTAAACTGAACGTCGGGTTCAGAGAGGTTATATTGTATCTAATAGTCAAATGTAGACTGGTTCAGAGAGGTTATATTGTATCTAATAGTCACATGTAGACTGGTATTAACCCTTTCGGCGCAAAATTTCTAATTGTCGTCTGCAATCCAAGTTTGTTAAATCATTTAGTAAAACAAGAGATGTTTGTAAAACATGTATACCCCCCCAGACCCCCTGACCTTTGATCTAGTGACCTCAACTATTGAGGACATCTAGCGGTCATGACTAATCACCACAGCAACTTTGAAGATCCTAAGCCAAACCACTGATCATTTATTGATCTGAAAACATTTCACAAGTTAAGGTCATGGTGACCTTGACCTTTGACCTAGTGACCTCAACAACTATAGGGTTCATCTAGTGGTCAAAACCAACTACCACAGCAAGTTTGAAGATCCCAAACCAAACCATTGAGCAGTTATTAATTGGAAACCATCTCATCAGATAAGGTCATGATGACCTTGACCTTTGACCTAGTGACCTCAAAATCAATAGGGGTCATCTAGTTGTCATGACCAACCACCACAGCAAGTTTGAAGATTCTAAGCAAAACCCTTGAGCGGTTATTGATCAGAAACCATTTAACCAGTTAAGGTCATGGTGACCTTGACCTTTGACCTCAAAAACAATAGGGGTCATCTAGTGGTCATGTCCAACCACCACGGCAAATTTGAAGATCCTAAGCCAAACCCTTGAGCAGTTATTAATCTCAAACCATTTCACCAGTTAAGCTCATGGTGACCTTGACCTTTGACCTAGTGACCTCAAAAACGACAGGGCTCATCTAGTTGTCATGACCAACCACCTAAGCAAATTTGAAGATCCTAAGCCAAACCCTTGAGCAGTTATTGATCAGAAACCATTTTACCAGTAAAGGTCATGGTGACCTTGACCTTTCACCTAGTGACCTCAAAAACAATAGGGGTCATCCAGTGGTCATGACCAACTACCACAGCAAGTTTGAAGATTCTAAGCTAAACCCTTGAGGAGTTCTTGATCGGAAACCATTTAACCAGTTAAGGTCATGGTGACCTTGACCTTTGACCTAGTGACCTAAAAAACAATAGGGGTCATCTAGTGGTCATGACCAACCAGTACAGCAAGTTTAAAGATCCGAAGCCAAACCCTTGAGCAGTTATTGATCGGAAACTATTTCACCATTTTAGGTCATGGTGACCTTGACCTTTGACCTAGTGACCTCAAAAACAATAGGGGTCATCTACTTGTCATGACCAACCACCACAGCAAGTTTGAAGATTCTATGCCAAGTCGTTTATTAGTTATCGTTCGGAAACCATCGATCTACCGACCGACCGACATGTGCAAAGCTATATACCCCCATTTTTTCAAAAGGGGGGTATAATAAGGAAATTGAGATAAATAAATGCAAATTTCAAAGGAATAAAGCACATACGGTATATAGAAATAGAGATTGAGACAAATAGTAGAGTCCCTGATCAGACGCCGCCTTGAAAAGGGGGTGTCTGATCTGGGACTGCACTATTTGTTGTGGTGCATTTATGCGACTGGGGTGGTGAAAGGGTTAATCATCTGGCTAATCATGACAATACTAATACTAGCAAACTGCTTTGAAAGGTCAAGTAACTCACCATTTCATTAAGAATCATGCTGTTTGCCATTCAGCAAATACTTTTTTTGAAAAATAAATTAGTCAATCAGAGAGGTTCTTGTTTTTGAAGCATGCAGAGTTTCTTGTTTTTGAAGCATGCAGAGTTTCTTGTTTTTGAAGCATGCAGCATTTCTTATTTTTGAAGCATGTAGAGTTTCTTGTTTTTGAAGCATGTAGAGCTTTTACCAGCAAAAGGAGGTTACAAATTATTTACAGAAATACATCGACTAATGTTTTCTTTCATGTGTAATTTCAGCTCTTCAAGTAGGGGAGAGAAATCCCAAGCGAAATCCCAAACTTCAGACACTACTCCATCATAGGAAGTGAGCCTACAAATGACCCACAAGTGACAATGAAAACATCATCATAAAAAGCGATCATAGAATGGAAAATAATGCTGAGTGCCAGCAAGGAAGACCATTATGGCTACATGTGAAAGTTGAGTTGATAAGACGGCTATCTGCATGATGAGACCTTTAACCTAATTGTTCTTTGTTTATTACAAATTTCAATACCTAATGAATATTCATGTACGAAATAGTTATACTGAATAATCATGTACAAAATAGTTAAAATGAAATATTGAAGGTGGAACATTGTAGCCATTTTTGAAAGTAAAGTAACAGAACTGTCAAATTCCATTAGTAAACAGAGCAGACCCTGATCAGACGGCTCCTGTAGGAGCTGCCTGGTCTGGGTCTACTCTGTTTGCAAATGCATGCGTTTGTATTAAGGAAAGGGTAAAAACAGTGACATAAACAATAATCAGAAATAATAAAGAAAATGTAAACATACACAATTTGCTTCTTCTGGAACATGCGAAAAGAAAAAAATAATTATTGAGTCACTGTTAAACCCGTTACTCCATGAGTACATCTTTCTATGCCTTTGCAAACAGAGCAGACACAAATCAGATGGAACCATCTAATCAGGGTTTGCTCTGTTTGCTTACGGAATAATATAGATCTTATATTACCAAATCTGCTTTTGAAAAACTGTCATGCATTAACATACTATTTCATAAATTTATCTAATCAATATTAATGATGTCATCATTGCATTCATAAATATTCATGGAGTAAAGGGTTAAAAGTGCCTTTATTTTCATTAACACTCCGCCCATTTGAAAGTCTAGCTGGAACACTGAAAACAAATGTTAACCCTTCGCTTGCTATTCGCGTCAATATACCTACCTGTAAATAGTGAAGACCCAGATGAGACAGCTCCTGCAGGAGCTGTCTCATCAGGGTCTGCACTATTTACCAGTTGATTGTGCAACCAGTGCACTCCACAGCAGTGATTGCACAGCGAAATACTTGTACACAGTGAATATATATGTAATTATACAACAGGGCAGGTAAAGAAGGAGAAATTATTTTAAAATTCAGCAAGAGAAGGGTTAATTTGGCTCCAACAGATCCAAATCGGTGAGGAAAAAATCTCATTTGGCGCTAGTTGTAATCTCACTTGGCAAAGTAATAGAGCAAACAAAAAAAAGTTGGGGGAGGCCCTCGATTCAGCAATATGGAAATACAGTAAAACCTCTCTAAAACGACCACTAAATTACACCAAGTATTTTGTGTTAAAGGCAGGTGGATGCTTAAAGCAAGGTGAAAGTAAAACAGAACGCTCCTATAGGAGCCTTCTGTTTTACTTTTACCTTGCTTTAAGTAACCACCTGCCCAAAATACCAACTAATTGACACAATTTAGTGGTCGTTATAGCAAGGTTTTACTGTACAATGCAGTTTTAGAACATTTTATGTACATGTCTTAATACTTTCCTTCATATAAATGCCTCTTCATGTACATAGAGTACATCCAGATCAGACAGCTCCAATGGGAGTCATCTGATCAAGGTCTGCTCTGTTTGCTTATGAAATTTAATAGATGTTTCTTTAGTTTCTAAAATGGCTACAATGCTCCAATTCTTCCATATTTCATTAAAACTATTTTGTCCATGAATATTCAGTAGGTATTAAAATTTTGGCTAAATATAGACCACGGAAAGGGTCAAGTGGTTTTATACTGTTTGCTAAGATGCCATTGACCGTAACATATATGACATTGACCATAACAAGTCATCCCTAAAAATGTTTTGCCTCCATAAGTTGCAGATGCATGCCAAGTCTGTATGAGCAATGGCTCCAACATGACACTTTTCCAATGGGGCAAAGTTGGGGGGGGGGGGGGGGGGGGGGTTGTTTAAAAATATCTCAAGTAGAATCACACTCTAGAGTCTTTTGTCAAGGAAAACATAAAATGTACAAAATATCTGGAATATCTTTAATTAGCAGTTCAGAAAAATAAATAAATAATAATAATCGTTTGACATTCTATTTATTGGGTTGATGATGTAAATGTCTCACACAAACTGCCTGTTATCTATAATATCTATCAGGTTTTTCCATATCAGACATAATAAAGCTTTAAGTTCAAGCGAATATAAGTCTGGAACAATCAAGAGACATGAATCTACATCTAATGGTGATTGCTTGTCGAAAGTTTGATCGATATTGCTTCAATCCTTTCCCTGTTGAATATTCATGCAAGCAATAATGATACAGTAAAGTTCCGCGAAGTTCCGCTAATGTGACCACCTAAAAGAGGTATAATTCTGGGTGCTAGATGCAGGTGGTAGCTTAATGCAGGACAAAATTAATGCAGAAAGCTCTTTCTGCATTACTTTTGTCCTGCATTAAGCAACCACCTGCTTATACAGGCACCCATGTTTATTCATTAAGTGGTCGCATTACCGGGGTTTTACTGTATCATCAACATTTAGCTGAATTTTTAAAATGGCTTAGGTACACAGTCATGCTTTTATGGTATTGGTAGAAATTGTTGAGGCAGATCTACCATAACTTCATATGCAAACAGAGCAGATCCTGATCAGACAGCTCCTACAGGAGTTATCTGATCTGGGTCTACTCTGTTTACAAAGGTGTGACAAAGCATTTATACAATGGACATGGTTAAAACTAGGGCTGCAACGATACGCCCATGTAGTTTATACGAACTATGTATCACGATACAGTATAATGAATACGAATAAATATTCGCGAATACGAATACAGTTACATAAACATGCTATGGCATAAGCTAATAAGAGTTACTTAAGCCAAAGCATGTCCAGATTGAGTCCATACTTAGGATTAGGAATCTGGGACTTTAAGCTTATATTGAAAATGCTACTGGACATGTGCTGATAAGCAAGGGAAAGATAGCTTAAATATTTAATTGGCAAAGTCACATAAACTAGAAACACTGACTAGAAACTTGTTCAAAAGTAAAATGGTCCAGTCCTACTGTAGTCTTTGGGCAATATGCATAAAAATAAATATTAATTTGAATTCAAGCACCTTTCAAGCACCATCAAAATACAGTGCATTACACTGTATCTAATTGAATAAAGCCTGCTGGTTTCGTCCATTCTGGTGAATCATGGACGAACTCAAATAAATTTGGTCAATAAATTTTGGGTACGTTCAGACATTGGAGCGCTCCGATAATTAACCGCTAGAGCCAACAGCTGACATTATTACTTCATTTCGTGGTAGTACACTTTACAAAGAGTGATTTCATTGTTGGTTTTTCCTTCTGATCCCGTCAGAAACCCGAAATTATTCCAGATGGCGCTTTTATATTTGGTTTGAGTCTGAAAATCTCTTTCGGTCCCGACATTGTTATGAAACAATAGTTTGCGGTTGTCATAAAAACTAAGAATTATTCCTATCAAAACAAACTAAAGTCTTGTTTTCTGTAATTGTTTCGTGTATTTGAATCATTCGACTACTTTTCTGCAAAAAGTGAATGCAAGAACATAAGAAGTCATCAAGAGTCATCTCCCTTGGTGTCACGTTTCACAGCTGGAATGTTTCGCTCAGATTTCATTTATTTCTGGAAAAAATATGTTGTTTTCTTTCAATTTTGTTAAATTCTTACATATTTGCAATTGTATTCGCCAAAATTTGGTTCATTGGGTAGCGCCAGGAATGGTATTCGGATAATTCAAATACATTAGTGTATCATGACAGCCCTAGTTATAACTGTAGACGCAGCTGCAGTGCAAACCTAACCCATTCCCTCATAGGCTATTTTTTTCAGACCCATTCCCTCATAGGCTATTTTTTTCAGACCCATTCCCTCATAGGCTATTTTTTTCAGACCCATTCCCTCATAGGCTATTTTTTAGATCCAACCTCTTTGAATAATTCTACTGAGAACATTTACTAAAGAAAAGGAAAGTTTTAGAATGTGTAGTTTAAAAACCATTGTGATAAATAGCGCATTAAATTTTGCTCCTATTGAACAAATGCTCTCTTTATCACAATGGTTTCCAGAAGTGACTATTACAGAGGTGTAGAAATGCTTATTTATGGAGGAAAGGGTTTAACCCTTTCCCTGTTCTATGTTTATTACAAATTTCAATACCTACTGAATATTCATGGACAGAATAGTTATAATGAAATATGGAAGGTGGAACATTGTAGCCATTTTAGAAAGTAAAGAAACTGATCTATCCAATTCCATGAGCAAACAGAGCAGACCCTGATCAGACGGCTCCTCTAGGAGCCGTCTGATCTGGGTCTACTCTGTTTGCAAATGCGTGAAAACACGTTTATATGAGGGAAAGGGTTTAAGTCTACAGTTACAGACAGATGGACTAACCACATGCCCAACTTATCCAAACAACAGGGTGACTCCAGCATACCTCGAAAACATTTGTCTTACCATGTATAATTAGTCCTTTATTTCATAAATATTCATTTAAGAAATAATGCATGTATGAATATTAATGAGCTTAAGCCTTTACTCTATGAATATTCAAGTAGGAAACAACGAGATCATGAATATATAATCAGATTAATTTTCATAATGGCAAATGGACACAGATATTTTTGGACCATAGTAGAAACTGTAAAATCTGTATTATTTCATAAGCAAATAGAGTAGACCCTGATCAGATTGCTCCTAATCAGATGACTCCTATACAATTCCATGGAAGCTAAGGAGAAATCTATGGAATCAAGAAATAACCCTTTCCCTCATGATAAACAGTCTTTTTCATGCTTTTGTACACAGAGTAGACCCAGATCAGATGGCTCCTACAGGAGCCATCTGAACAGGGTCTGCTCTGTTTGCTTTTGAGATTATAACAGATCTGACTCTACCACTTCAACCAATGCCAAATAATCCTGTGTACTTAAACTATTTTTAGAAAATCAGCTAATAAATATTTAAGATGTAATTAATTCGTACATGGATATTAAAAAGGGAGAGGGTTATGCATACAGAACTGAAGCCGAAATGCTGCCTCGACTTTAATGACAAATTATGCCCCTTTTCTACTGAACGGACTCTATCTTATAACAGTGATGGACCAGTCCACTGAAACGTCAGCACTGAAAGGGTTAATGAGAGAGGGAAGAATAATGGTTAATTTAATTATTCATGCATTTAGCATGGAAAGATTAGTGATATCAGTAAAACACACATCCATACCTTGAGAACTAAGCTGCACTAAATGAGATGAACGTAACCCTTTCCTTGAAAAGTTTATATCATAACAGGAGCCACGTGCAGCTCCAACGCTCGTCTGATTTGGTGCTTGTCCACTGCATACACTTCTCATCAAAGAGTGAGTGAGTGAGTTGGGTTTTACGTCCGACCAACAGTATTTCAGTTCAAAGAGATCTACTAACCTATGAAGTTTCATGTTGATACCTCTAATACTCATTTATTAATCTGCTACATTAAAGTTTTTGCACGCCGCCGCCAACACCAACAACGACAATGCCTACGATCCAGTGATCACAATAGCTTGACTTTTTCTTCGAAAAAAAGACAAGCTAACAATTAAGTTAACATTTACAGTGTGGGATATGAGTCACAAATGTCCTTTGCAAACAGTGTAGACCTAGATGAGAGGACTCTCATCTGGGTCTGCACTGTTTGTCAGGTTACACTTTTCTTTAGAAAAATCCCTAAATATATTGGAACAGGCCTGGAAAATTCTACTCGTCCGCTCGCCATGACCATAAACTTTCTTGCAGGACAAGTAGAATTTCACAAATTTTTATAACGAATTTAAGTAAAATAAGACGAAAGCAGCTGGCAGAACAAGTAAAAGTTTTAGGAGTTCTCCAGCCTTGTGGAATAGTCCATTTGAAAATTCAGCGTTGTAAGGTTTAATGAATATTCATAAATAAACGTTCATTAGGGAAGGGGTCAATCAGCCCTTTACTCCATGAATATGTATGTAATAAATAATGACATAATGAATAGTAATTTGATTGTTTTATTAGCATATGTACAAATTAATGTTTTGGCCATGGTAGAAACTGTAGACTCATATCTTTATTTATAATATCATAGGAGTATTAAGGAAACTTTTATAAGTTTGTAGTTAGTTAGTTTAAACATATTTTATTTCCAAATACATGTATACATACAAGAACATAATGCTGAACATAGTCATTTTGAGAAATGGGATTGGATGGGATGCAAAGTTTGCTTATATAGATCCTATCCCGAAAATGACAAGTAGTGTGTAGTATAATAATTTTGTAGTTTGAAAACCATTGTGATAAATAGAGCATTTGCTCCTATAGGAAAAATGTGAGGAATGGGTTAAGGTCACTTTTCGAAACCATTGTGATAAATAGAGGATTTTCATCATAGAAGCAAAATTTTAATGCTCTTTTTGTCACAATGGTTTAACCCTTTCCCTCATATAAATGCCTTTTCATGCATTTGCAAACAGGGTCTGCCAACTGATTTTGTTAGACCTGTTTCTTTAGTTTCTAAAACGGCTATAGTATTCTACCTTCAATATTTCATTATAACTATTTTGTCCATGAATAATCAATAAGTATTGAAATTTGCAATAAGTATAGAACATGGAAAGGGTTAAAAACCACACATACCTAATTTTTTCTTTTCAGCTAATAAATATTCATGACAGAAGAACAATGGCTAATTCAATTATTCATTCATTTAGCATGAAGAGATTAGTGATATCAGTAAAGCACACATCATTACCCTGGGTACTAAGCTTCACTGAATGAGATGAACATTACCCTTTCCTTGTTAAACCATTTCCCTCATATAAACACTTTTTAAATTGCAAAAAGAGTTGACCCAGGTCAGACAGCGCCTAAGAGCTGTCTGATCAGGATCTGGGTCCATGCTTATAAAGCTTTTAGTTGAGTCTGAGTTTCGTTCTCAAGCTTTTGATTGGTCAGATTTGAGTTCTCAAGCTTTTGATTGGTCAGATTTGAGCCAAAGGCTCAACTAAAAGTTTTTTAAGCATGAACCCTGCTCTGTCTGCAAATAGAATTATACAGAGCTGGTCCTGCAGTTTTTGTCAAAGCAAACATTTCCCTTGTAAAGTTTATATCATAAAAAAATAATGTAAGAAATAATGACCCTATGAATATTTATTAGCAGATTTTTTACAATGGCGTCTGTACACAGGAGGTTTGGCTGTTGGTGGAAACAGTCCAGTTAGACCTACTATGATTTCTGAAGAAAACAGAGCAGACCCTGATCAGACGGCTCAGATAGGAGCCATCTGATCAGGTGAAAAAGCGTTTATATGATGGAAAGGGTTGTATTTTTTTGTTCAGATTTTGCCGACAAGTAAAGGCTACCTTGCCTGAGAGGAACACTATGACAACATGAAACACAAACTAATTAATACATAAAAGCTATGTTGCAGTGATCAATGATGGCTCCGCTACGAGCCAATAATAAAACAATAAACTATAACTCTGAATAACTACGACTGCCCCAAGCCAGCTAGACGACAGGTCAGTTTTTCAAACTTTAACAAGAGCTGTCACAGTCACGTGACAAATGCCCCCAAAGGATATCATCGACATTAAAGCCTGGGTCATGTGTATGCCTGGACCATATTGTATTTTGTAGAAGCCCATTTGTGCTAAGCTATTTCAAAATTGTTTTATGTAAAACAATATTCAAGAAAACAAATATATACAGAAAAAGACTCATTTTTTTAACTTTGACCCTTGATTGTGACCTTGACCTTTGATAAGGACCTTTGACCAATCAGATACTTGAGAATGATCTCAGACTCAGACTCAGAAGCTTTATAACCTTGGACCCTGTGTTTTGAAACCCTGTCTTAAACATTCTGGACCTTGCGTGGAACAGTGAATAAAAGGTAACCTTCTGAGTCGGAGCTTGAAACACAACCTCAAGCATATGGTTCAGTCACAGCTCTTTGAACCTTGCTGTATACTATGTGTGAGCACTAATGTCATCACAACCTGCTTCAGAACAAATGTAACTCTTAGTTATAGAAAATCCATCAAAGCCGGAATTCTCGCAGAGAAAAAATGAGATTCTTTTAAGTAGATGGCTGCTTAATGCTGGGTGAAAGTCATAGGACTTAAGGAGCTTTCTGCATGACTTTCACCGTGCTTTAAGCTGCCACCTGTATCCTAGACAGATGTTTATGCAAAATATAATGTCCGGTTTAGAGGGATTTTGATGCCTCAGCTAATCAGAGACCCATATGAGAAGCAATATGAACATATAACTAGAACACTGACCCGAGAAAGAGCCCCACAAGATGTTCAAACTTGGCCAAGACTGTTTACCTATATACATTCTCAAGTTTTAAAAAGCAAGTGGCTGCATTACTTTTGACCTGCATTAAGTGTCCACCTGCCTTACAGACCCATGATTATACCTCTTTTATATGGTTGCTTAACCCATTACCTAATAGGCTATTTTTAGATCCTACCTCTTTAAATAAATCTACCGAAAAGGATCATTAACTAGAGAAAAGGAAAAATTTAGAATTTTGCTATTTGAAACCATTATGATAAATAGAGCATTTGCTCCTATAGGAGCAAATGCTCTATTTATCACAATGGTTCAAAAAATGACTTTTACAGTCATCAAAAGTCGCCAATATGAGGGAACGGGTTAAGACATGTTCTACTGTATTTTTCATGCCTAAGGAGCGAACTCCAGTGACAATTACTAAGCCTGTACAAAAGAACAGGTAAACAAGCAAGTACATCACCCAAGTAGCAGAATATGAAATATTTGTATGTTGCTAATCCTTTCCCTCATACTGACGCCTTTTGACCCCTCAGTAAAAGCATTGAGATAAATATTTATCACAATGGTTTCAAAACCACACTATTCTAAAAGTGTTCCTTTTTTCTAGTAAATACTCCTTTTCAGTAGATTTATACTGAGGTTGGGTCTAAAACCAGTCCATGAGGGAATGGATTAAACCTTACTGTGTGTAATTGCACTCTATCAGTCAACAAGCAACGAAATAGTTCATAAATATTTATATGAAGCCATCACCAAATTCTCTAATGAATGTTCAGTGCACTGATCACTTTCGAATAGCTGCGAATGTTGAATCCATTAGCACTGTCAAAAGACTTACCCGGGTATATACCGATTCTATTAAACAATGGCAAGGTTTAGGTAATACAGTCTAATATAACAGTGTTCATTATATAGCCTAATATAACTGTTCATTCATAATAATTAACTTATATAACAGTGTTCATTTATCCTAATGTAACTGTTCATTCATAATAATTAGCCTAATATAACAGTGTTCATTTATAATATAGCCCAATATAACTGTTCATTCATAATAATTAGCCTAATATAACAGTGTTCATCTATAATATAGCCTAATATAACTGTTCATTCATAATAATTAGCCTAATATAACGATGTTCATTTGTAATATAGCCTAATATAACTGTTCATTCATAATAATTAGCCTAATATAATGGTATTCATTTATAATATAGCCTAATATAACTGTTCATTCATAATAATTAGCCTTATATAACAGTGTTCATTTATAATATAGCCTAATATAACTGTTCATTCATTAATAATTACCCTAATATAACAGTGTTCATTATACAGCCTAATATAACTGTTCATTCATAATAATTAGCCTAATATAATGATGTTCATTTATAATATAGCCTAATATAACTGTTCATTCATAATAATTAGCCTAATATAACAGTGTTCATATATAATATAGCCTAATATAACTGTTCATTCATAATAATTAGCCTAATATAACAGTGTTCATTTATAATATAGCCTAATATAACTGTTCATTCATAATAATTAGCCTAATTTAACAGTGTTCATTATATAGCCTAATATAACTGTTCATTCATAATAATTAGCCTAACATAACAGTTTTCATTATATAGCCTAATATAACAGTGTTCATTTATAATAATTAGCCTAATATAACAGTGTTCATTATATAGGCTAATATAATTGTTTATAATACACTGCTTGTTCTGTTCTGCTCTATTTGTAAATGGAATTTGATAGACCTGTTTCTTTACTTTCTAAAATTGCTACTACGGTCCACCTTCCATATTTCATTATAACTACTTTGTCCATGAATATTCAGAAGATATTTCGGGAAAGGGTTAACTGATATTCATAAAATCAGATTTAACCCATCCCTCCATAGGCTATTCTTAGATCCAACCTCTTTGAATAAATCTACCGAAAAGGAGCATTTACTAAAGAAAAGGAAAAGTTTAGAATTGTGTAGTTTCGAAACCACTATGATAAATAGAGCATTTGCTTCTATGGAGCAAATGCTCTATTTATCACAATGGTTTCAACGGGTGGTTTTTACAGAGGCGTACAAAGGCGTATTTATGGAGGAAAGGGTTAAACAATCTGATTAGCAAACTGGGCAGACGTACAGAAGCTGTCGGATTTGAGTCTACTCTGTTTGAAAAGGTTAAACAATTTGATAAGCAAACTGGGCAGACGTACAGAAGCTGTCGGATTTGGGTCTACTCTGTTTGAAAAGGTGTTTATATCAAGAAAAGGATTAAGCCTTTATTTAATAGGGACGCATGTTTATATCCCTATTAACCCTTTCGGCGCCAAATTTCTAATTGTCGTCTGCAATCCAACTTTGTTAAATCATACAGTAAAATAAGGAAATGAGATAAATAAATGCAAATTTCAAAGGAATAAAGCACATATATAGAACTGGAGATTGAGACAAATAGTGAAGTCCCTGATCAGACGCCGCCTTGAAAAGGCGGCGTCTGATCTGGGACTGCACTATTTGTCGTGGTGGATTTACTCGACTGTGGCGGTGAAAGGGTTAATATAGTCTGGACTGTGTCTACACTGTTCGCAAATGTCTATCTATGGAGTAAAGCCTAAAAAAGGAAATTTTGTTGAACTATAAACATTATAGTTAATGAGCTTTATAATGAACACAAATGTAAGATTCTTTTTATCACGAAACTCTTAAAAAGAACCGCAGTAAGTGAAACAGGCTATAGCTGATTCCTCCATTGTTTACAAACAGCATAGTAATACAACAGGCGATGCACATGGAGTGAATCAGTCATTCACAAGTGCTATGATTGGCAATATATACATCATGGCTTGGTTCCACGTATTCTCCTTAAGATTCATTATCTGCTAATTTTACTTAAAAATGCACTTAACCCTTCGCTTGCTATTCGCGTCAATATACCTACCTGTAAATAGTGAAGATCCAGATGATACAGCTCCTGCAGGAGCTGTCTCATCAGGATCTGCACTATTTACAAGTTGATTGTGCAAACCAGTGCACTCCACAGCAGTAATTGCACAGCGAAATACGTGTACACAGTGAAGATATATGTAATTATACAACAGGGCATGGGTAAAGAAGGAGAAATGTATTTTAAAATTCAGCAAGAGAAGGTTTAAGTGCATTTCATCAGTTTACGGCACTATAATAATGATAAAGATAATACTGTGTTTGTGAAACAACTCTTTAATCCTTTCCTCCATGAATATTCATGTAAGGTCTCAAGGTGGATTAATCATTATGACTAATTGAGCTACCCTCGTTAAATAAAGTCTTTCATTCAGAAATAATGATCCCATGAACTTAGTTATAACAGCACATGGACACAGGAATTTTTAGCCATGGCAGAAACTGTAGAACCATATCTATATTATATGATAAGCAAACAGAGGAGACCCTGATCAGACGGCTCCTATAGGAGCCGTCTGAACTGGGTCTACTCTGTTTGCAAATGTGTAGAAAAGCATATTTATGGAGTAAAGGGTTAAGGCTGAGTCTAGGCTATCACTTGGCTACTCAGGTTCGATTCCCATCAGGGACAGTAAAATTCATAGCTATGCTTTGTCGTAACCAAGTGTCATACGATTAAATGCAGCCTAGTTACAGTCATTAGGGTAACGTTTAATACCAGGTCATTGCCTTCTGTAAATACTGTATCATCTCTATTAAATGCTCCTGCGGGAGTCACGTTTTATTTACCCTTTCCCTGTTCTATGTTTATTACAAATCTCAATACCTACTGAATATTATTCATAGACAAAATAGTTATAATGAAATATAGACTCGCCTTCTATCGAACCCCACCTGTTTTTCGAACCCTTATTTTTTTTGTGTTTTTATGCATGCACAAGTGCAAACTACGTTATAAAATCATGAGTACTGTTGCTTTGTCTGTAAACAACGCCTCGTAGCTTTAAAAACGAAATATGCCTCATAAACAGGTAAATATGCTAAACATGAGAAAACTCTTAATATGCATAATGAAATCACATGACTATGAGTATTATGTTACAGTAAACAATTTCTAAAATAAAGGTTCGATAAGCAGGTGATATTTTTCTGGCAGTCATTTTTGTTTTTGTTATGCCGGGGGTGGGGAACACTGAATTGTTTGGGGATTAATAGATGAGAATAAAATTACTTAATTGTTTCAAGGTATGTATAAGAGATTATTTTGAACTGCTGATTTATTTTTTTCTTCGATATTCACGGTAAACGTTTTCTGTTCCTGGTCAAAGGTTAAGAGGTTCGATAGATGGTGAGACCATGCTAGAAGGTTCAACATTGAGGGCATTGAAGAAATTTAAGAAACAAATCTTTCCAATTCCATTAACAAACAGAGCAGACCCTGATCAGACAGCTCCTATAGGAGTTGTCTGATCTGAGTCTACTCTTGTTTGCAAATGCGTGAAAATATGTTTTTATACAGGAATTTTTTTTTAAAGGAACTTCTTGCATTCTGTATACATAGGTGACGGTGGTCTTACCCTTGCAAGAAATAATGATGTTATGAATATTAATTAGATTAAATTTTACAACAGCACATGGACACAGGAATTTTTAGCCATGGCAGAAACTGTAGAATTATATCTATATCATTTCATAAGCAAACAGAGCAAACACTGATCAGATGGCTTCTGCAAGAGCCATCTGATCTGGGTGAACTCTTCTGCAAAGCTGTAGAAAGACTTATTAGAGTAAATAGTCAATGCATAAAGAAACCAATGAAGAGAGATTTTACGGGGAGCTTAATGCATTGCTGTCAGTCTGCATTAACCCATTCCCTCATATAAACGTGTTTTCACGCATTTGCAAACAGAGTAGACCCAGATCAGATGGCTCATCAGGGTCTGCTCTGTTTGCTAACATGATTTGATAGATCTGTTTCTTTACTTTCTAAAATGTCTACAATGTTCCACCTTCCATATTTCTTTATAACTATTTGTTAATAAATATTCAGTAGGTATCAAAATTTGGAATAAATATAGAACAGGGAAAAGAGCTAACACCTATATTTTGAAAAACCAGTTTCTTTATATAGTCCAACCTGCTTCAGCGGGCAATCTGCTGTAAGCTCCCACTACATGACTGTCCCAATGAAAAATACTATATATAATACAATTGGTTCAAACGGTCACCTGCCTGTCTATTTTATACAAAATAGCATATACACACTGCCGTAAGTGGCTAGGTATTCTACAAATGTAAAGCCTGTTTCATGGCTATTAATCTGCAACAACACACAATTTGACACCTTTGAATGGATATCACTCACTAATGGTCATGACCAATTTTGAACACCTCATTAAATTATCACAGTTTCTTTTGCATATATACAAAGGGCATAGGCTGTTCAAAACATTAATTGGGGAATACCTGCCTCGGAAATCATGCATGAACTAACTGGTTCCCAACTTCTGCTCTACAGGTACATGTACGCGAACAGAATATTCGGAAAACAACATGGCTACGTAGTTTACAAGTTTAACAGTAGTCGATTTCTACTTGCAACTGGTGTATCATATATGCGCACTCAAATGAGAGATCTGACACTTACGGATAAGCGACGAAAAGAATAAAGAATAACAAAAAAGGCAATTAATTTGATCTGACTTGCGATTATTATGGGCACTTTAGGTCAGAAAGGTCTTTATAAATGTCAACCTGAATCAGTGTTCTCATAATACATGTCTCTATCATCATTACTCTAAAGTATGCTTGGTAACCTGCACTTGGTTTAGGTGATCACCTGCTGTAAGCGGCCAAAGTAGCCACTTCCCTAGACTGGTCGCTTACAGCAGGTTGAACTGTACAATGCTTCTTATATAGGGTTTAACTGATAGAGTGGGGGCATTTATAGGGGAGAATATGATATTTCAATGCCAGCATGCAGTGTTTTAACCATTTCCTTCATATAAGTGTTTTCACGCATCTGCAAACAGACTAGACCCAGATTAGACTGCTCCTATAGGAGCTGTCTGATCTGGGTCTGTTCTGTTTGCTAATGGAATTTGATAGATCTGCTTCTTTAGTTTCTAAAATTGTTAGAATGTAACATCTTCCATGTTTCATTATAACTAATTTGGCCATGAATATTCAGTAGGTACTGAAAATTGGGACTAATTACAGGAGAGGGAAAGGGTTAAAACATCTGCTTCTCATAGGTTGATTCAAGGGAGTAAGAGCCCTCTACATTCTGCCATGAGACTGAAATAAAATACAGGAATCTACAACCAGCTCTTGAATGAAGTGGGAGCCCTCAAGGTATTGGAAATCATTGGATGTAGCCAGAGTCTAATACCAAACTGTTGAAACACTGAACTAACACCTAATGACTACGGCACTATCTGTATCTATGAACTGCAGGCAAAAAACCAAACGGATAAAAATGCAATAGATGCTTTTATTCTCTTGTTGTATGTGCTTGAGGTCCAGCCTCTGCCAGAGTACTCAAATGATCTGCTGTAATAAAACACTTGGGTTTCATTTACACTGGATTCTGAGGTAATAAAACACTGTGAGTTTAATCAAGAGAAATACGACTTCAACAAAGGTATCATTGTCAAGTATACCTGGTTATTTTCTTTCTTTAATTAGAAAGTGTTTGAATAAGGCAAATAATAATAAAAAGTACAAAACGTGAAAATAACATAAACAATTTTATAAAACAAAATAAACACTGGCCACAGACAGAAATATAGTTTTTTTGAGAATTTAATTTGCATAATATTTTTCTGTGCTTGTTAATTACTTCAGAGATGAAACTCACCAATTTTGTGACTGTTTGATATTTGAGGATATGTGAGAGGAGGTAGAAAGTTGTACATAGTACGTGCAATCAGAATACATTCAACTGTTGATTGGGAATTTGCTATTGGCAGTGTATTAACTTGGTGTAACAATTTGGTGTAACTATACAACTTGGTGTAACAACTTGATTACAGAATGGAATGGATACATACTGAATAAATATTATCTAACTTCTGATAATTACTGGGGTTTCAAGAGGTAAGCTTCTTTATATCTATCATTTTCTACATTTTACTCCATGAATATTCATGAGATATAATGATATCATGAATATTAATTAGCTGAACATTTATAATGAAAAATTATGAATAAAGACAGTTTGGACATGGCAGAAATTGTAAAATCAGATCTATATTATTTCATAACCCGGTCCTCCATAAATACGCCTTTCTACGCCTCTGTAATAACCACTTCTTGAAACCATTGTGATAAATAGAGCATTTGCTCCTATAGGAGCAAATGCTCTATTTATCATAATGGTTTCAAACTACAAAATTCTAAAATTTTTACTTTTCTCTAATAAATGGTCCTTTTGGGTAGATTCATTCAAAGAGGTTGGATCTAAAAATAGTCTTTGGAGGAAAGGGATAAGCAAACTGAGCAGATCTTGGATCAGACATTTCACAGGAGCTGTCTTATCTAGTCTTCTCTATTTGCAAAGGCAATGACCCATTCCTTCATATAAACACCTTTTCATACGTTTGCAGAGAAGACCCAGATCAGACAGCTTCTATCGGATCAGGGTTTGCTCTGTTTTATGAAACTACAGTAAAACCCCGCTAATGCGACCACCTAAAAGAGGTATAATTATGGGTGCTAGATGCAGGTGGTAGCTTAATGCAGGACAAAAATAATGCAGAAAGCTCCTAGGAGCTTTCTGCATTACTTTTGTCCTGCATTAAGCAACCACCTGCTTATAAAGACACACATGTTTATTCATTAAGTGGTCACATTAGCGGGGTTCTACTGTATTGTAGATCTGACCCTACAGTTTCTACCACTGTGCACTTACTATACTTTTATGAAAATTCAGCCAATAAATATTCATGATGTCATTATTTCTTACTTGAATAATAATAATAATAATAGTTCGGACTTAGATATCGAAGATGACCATAGTTTCATCTGATTATTTCTGCATTGTGGGTTCGAAGATGAGGACTTTGAGAGTTTGTGGTGATCATGTGATGATGTACAATTTTGTGCGAGATGAAATACTACTTGAATATTAAACAAGGAAATGGTTAAAAGATGCATATATATATGGAGTAAAGCGATATAAGCTTGTTTTTTACACTCTTTAACCCGTTCCTTCATATTAACGCCTGTCTACGCCCCTGTAAAAATCACATATTGAAACCATTGTGATAAATAGAGCATTTCGAGGGCTTGGTGCAAAATTATTCTAACTCCTTCACAAGTTAGAATAGTTTTGCACCAAGCCCTCGATTTGCTCCTACAGGAGCAAAATTTAATGCTCTATTTATCACAATGGTTTCAAACTACAAAATTCAAAAATTTTCCTCTTTGAATGAATCTACCCAAAAGGAGCATTTCTAGAGAAAAGTAAAATTTTAGAATTTTGTAGTTTGAAACCATCGTGATAGAGCATTTGTTCTAATAGGAGCAAATGTTCTATTTATCACAATGGTTTCAAGAAGTGGTTATTACAGAGGCGTAGAAAGGCGTATTTATGGAGGAAAGGGTTCATGCAGGGCCAGAGCTTTCTGCATTACTTTTGACCTGCATTAAGCTACCACCTTCCCTACAGATCCATAATCAAGACCTCTTTTTGGATTGTTGCTTCAGAAAGGTTTTACGATATACACAACAAAACCCAAGAGAATATGCCACATTTTAGATCCATAGTAGATCTGGATCAAAACTTGGAGAAGAAATAATGTGTATTGTCCTATATTTCAAACAACTAAACAGATTAATTTTAATATGTCTTTCTTATTTGCTTTTAGATTTTTACCTTATGAATATTCATGCAAAAGTGTATGACTTCATGAATATTAATGAATCAGGGGTTTTTCACCTTCTATAACAGAGGCCTGTAAAAGGCCCCTTCCCAATTGAAAATTTCTTTAAAATCATGCAGTTTACCTCAGAATCCAACGTAATGAAACCCAAGTGTTTTATTACAGCAGATCATTTGAGTACTCTGGTAGAGGCTGGACCTCAAGCACATAAAGTGGTTATTACAGAGGCAAAGAAAGGCATATTTATCGAGGAAATGGTTAAAGACATCAATTTATATTAAAAGTATAACATTGACTTGTTCATGCAGCTTACATGCAGTGGAGATAGGAGATTCAGAGCAATATATCAATGTGCGTATTCAAATTCAAAAATCGTCATTTTTCCATCAAATCCAATGTTGTTACCACTCTTTAGAATAGTCTCGATGAGACGATTCTAAAAAGTGGTCACAACATAGGGATTGGGGGAGAGCTAAAGGAGCTATTGTTGAAAATGTTTTAATTTACGTATCTTATCTGGGCCTCTGGTATGCACCTTTTCTTTCACTGTATTATCTCTAATAAACGCTCCCTGAGGTTTTACAGTTGCTTTGCTTTCAATCTACATTAAGCTACCACTTGTATTTCTATATTAACCCATTACCTCATAGGCTATTTTTAGATCCAGCCACTTTGAATAAATCTACCGAAAAGGAGCATTAATCCTTCTCTTGCTGAATTTTAAAATACATTTCTCCTTCTTTACCCATGCCCTGTTGTATAATTACATATATCTTCACTGTGTACAAGTATTTCGCTGTGCAATCACTGCTGTAGAGTGCACTGGTTGCACAATCAACTTGTAAATAGTGCAGACCCTGATGAGACAGCTCCTGCAGGAGCTGTCTCATCTGGGTCTTCACTATTTACAGGTAGGTATATTGATGTGAACAGCTAGCAAAGGGTTAATTAGAGAAAAGGATTTTTTTTAAGAATTTTGTAGTTTGAACCCATTGTGATAAATAGAGCTCTATTTATCACAATTGTTTCAAAAGGTGACTTTTGCAGAGGCGTCAAAAGGCATCAATATGAGGGAATGAGTTAAATGGTTATTACACAGAATTCTAATGTTATTCGTTGTTAATTTGCCATAGAAGTAAGAGGCCATATATTAGTATGGGGGCATTTATTATGGAGAATACGGTACATTTTCCAGCATCTCAAACTAAAGTTATTTGAAGATTCTAACAATTTATTGTTAACAAACTTCTGTTATATATATATTCTACTTATTTTTCATATAAATCATGCAACATCAAAAGTTGTACAAATACTCAGATCATTAAAAATAATGCTTACAGCACATTTCACTCAATATTTACATATTCAGCATAATATTAACAATATCCGAATCCAGCCAACTATTTAGAAAACCACAGACTTTATTTAAAATGGAAAACTTCTTAAATTGATAGGGAAATCAATGGACATGTTTGTTCCAGCTCCGATGGACTCCGAATTGTTTTTGGAGCAACACAATGAATCCACAGTATGTTTTACCTACAACTAGAAAACTGATCCAGTCAGAGAGGGCAGATAACTCTGGACATAGTGATCGCATTCAACCATAAAACTATAGGTGTCTTCCTCTCATAATACTAAGCATATGCCCTTTATATGAACCAAATACAGTAAAACTCCTCTATAACGGCCACTAAATGGTGTTTATTAGTTGGTATTTAAGGCAGGTGGCTGCTTAAAGCAAGGTGAAAGTAAAACAGAGTGCTCCTATAGGAGCGTTCTGTTTTACTTTCACCTTGCTTTAAGCAGCCACCTACCTTTAACACAAAATACTTGATGTAAATAAGTGGCCGTTACAGAGGTTTTACTGCATGTGAAGTACTGTTTGAGTTATCGTGTCACAGCAAGTGTTGACAAAAGTTTATGGCATTTTGGATGATTCAAGGGCAGATAACTCTAGACATAGTGATCTGATTCAACCCAAAAAGAATAGGTGTCTTCCTCTCATTATACTTAGCATATGCACTTGATATGAAACCAATGTGTGAAATTACTCCATCACATCATGATTGTTGACAGACTGACAGGTGGATGGACGGACGGACAGAAAATGTGATTCCTATAGGGCTCTTGCATTTTCAATGCAGGGCCCTAATAATTATTAATGTAAAAAACAGTGCAGACCCTGATCAAAGCCCTCCCCAATCTGGGTCTAAACTGTTTGCAAAGGTCTTGTATACTTGGATTCCCACTGATTCAGGGTTCAAACTAAATTGATTATTAATTTTGGATGAAAAGGACCAGATCCGTACCAGATATGACATAAAAGTGAATCCTTAATGATTGTCGTGTTTCATGTTTTTGCAGGAATAAATAATTATGTAATTACTGTTTGACTTGTCATTTTCGTCAACAGTTTGGATCCAGATCAGATGAAAGGCAAAATTTGGTGAGGATCCAAACTATCGGACATCCTACCAATCACGAACAAAGAAAGTGAACAGGAGTTTGGATAGATAACAATTTTCATAGCATATTATGTGTTAATCCTTTACCTTATATATACAATGTAAACACCTTTTCACACATTTGCAAACATAGTAGACCCAGATCAGACCACTCCTACAGGAGCCATCTGAACAGGGTCTGCTCTGTTTGCTAATGGAATTTGATAGATCTGATTCTTTATTTTCTAAAATAGCTACAATGTTCGACCTTCCATATTTCAATATAACTTATTTTGTCCATGAATATTCAGTAGGTATTAAAATTTGGAATAAACATAGAACAGGGAAAGGGTTAACCCTTTTCCTCAATAAATAGGCCTTTCTAAGCCCCAGTATAAGTCAGCTGTTGAAACCATTGTGATAAATAGAGAAATTGCTCCTATAGGAGCAAATGCTCTATTTATCACAATGGTTTCATACTATAGGAGCAATTGCTCTATTTATCACAATGGTTTCAAATTAGAAAATTCTAAAAACTTCATTTTCTCTAGTTAATGATCCTTTTGGGTAGATTCATTTAAAGAGGTAGGGTATAAAAATATCCTATGGAGGAAAGGGTTAACAGACTAATTATAGAAAACAATAAAATGGAAAATAAAAGACATGATGGCGGTATTAAATTATGCAACACCATAAAAATAAATTTTAAAAGTCATGAAGGAGGGATTAAAAACAGTTTTACACCAATTATAATATCCCTAATTATTTGGCCAGACAAATTAGGCAAATGGTGTTAATAAAAACAAGAGGGCCAAGATGGCCCTTAATTGCTCACCTGATAACCATAGATTTAAGATTTTTGCTAGGTAGCCCATGGTTAGGGCCAATATTGACATTAGGGACAATATTTGAACAATGTTGATAGTGGACCATGAGCAGAGGTTCTACAAAACAAGATTTTCAAAGATTTAGAATATTGACTTTATCAAGACAATGATTCTGACCAATGAAGATTGGGCTAAAAATTTGCCCTCTAGAGTATTTTTTCTAAGATTTGACCTAGTGACCTACTTTTTATTCCCACCCCACCCATGATCACACTCAACCTTGATATCACCAAGACAAACAGTCTGAGCGAGTTTGAGGAAAATTGGGCTAAAAATGTGGCTTCTTGAGTGTAAACAAGATTTTTCTAAGATATGACCCAGTGACCTAGTTCTTGACCAAACGTAACCCACTTTCAAACTTGTTCAAGATTTTATTAGGAAAATCATTCTGACCAATTTTCATGAAGATTTGGCTATAAATGTGACCTCTAGAGTGTTCACAAGGTTTTCCTACTATTTGACCTAGTGACCTAGTTTTTAACACCACATAACCCACTTTCAAAATCGTCTGAGCTTTTAACAAAACAATCATTATGACAAAGTTTCATGAAGATTGGACCAAAAATGTGACCACTAGAGTGTTCATAAAGTTTTTCTACTGTTTGACCTAGTGACCTAGTTTTCAATCCCACTTGACCCACTTTTGAACTCGTCTGAGATTTAATCAATACATTCGTTCTGACCAAGTTTCATGAAGATTGGACAAAAAATGTGACCACTAGAGTGTTTAAAAGGTTTTTCTACTGTTTGACCTAGTGACCTAGTTTTTAAACCCACTTGACCCACTTTCGAACTTGTCCGATATTTTATCACGACATTTGTTCTGACCAAGTTTCATGAAGATTGGACTAAAATTGTGACCACCAGAGTGTTAACAAGGTTTTTGCTACTGTTTGACCTAGTGACCTAGTTTTTCAACCTACGTAACACACTTTTAAAACTCCGCTGAGATTTTATCAAGACAATCATTCTGACCAAATTTCATGAAAATTGGGCTAAAAATACGACCTCTAGAGGGTTCACAAGGTTTTCCTACTATTTGACCTAGTGACCTAGTTTTTAACTCAACTTGACCCACTTTCAAACTCATCCGAGATTTTATCAAGACATTCATTCTGACCAAGTTTCATGAATATTGGACTAAAATTGTGACCACTAGAGTGTTCACAAGCAAATTGTTGACGACAGACGACGCACGCCGTATGCCGGACATTCAAGTCTCCCAAAAGCTCACCCTGAGCTTTGCTCAGGTGAGCTAAAAATACATGATGTTATCATCGCTTTCGTCAGTATTCAAGAAATTGTAGCAAAACCTGTAGAAGTATTTTGCTCCACAAGGAAACTGTAAAATCCAATATGGCCACTAGTTGGACATCCGGAATCCTATGGGGAAAATTTGTCATGCACCTCTGCCTGTCAACATGTTGATCACTTCTGTGAACATTCAAAAAATTGCAGCAAAATTTGTAAAATTCATTGCACGGGGTAATGGAATTACCAAAGAGAGCCACCAGACGGCCATCTTGAATCCAATTGGGGAAAAATTTATGTCACTCACTACTTCACTCACTACTGTTCATCATTTTTTGTGTACTGAAGAAAATACAGTGAAAATTGCTGCAACAGTTCAGGCAACAATTTTTGTTGACAAATTGTGATGGACGACAACAATAAAAATCAATAAATCCAACGTGAGGTGGATTTAACCAGTATAACGCTGAATTTTTAAATGGACTATTCTAAAATTCAAACAGGTTAACCTTACTGTTTGCAAAGGACATTAGCGACTCGTGTCCCACACTGTAAGGGTTAACATCACACTAGGGTCGGATCTTGAGAGTTCCCGACTCAAATGAGCAGTTCTCAACATACCTGGTCATGTGTACTCAACCTGAGTGTCAACATTTTGGCTAATTTCTAAAAATATGGCCTGGCTTACTTAACCCATTCCCTCATATTGACGCCTTTGCAAAAGTCACCTGTTGAAAGCATTGTGATAAATAGAGCATTTGCTCTTATAGGAGAAAATGCTCTATTTATCACAATGCTTTCAAACTACAAAGTTCTAAAGTTTTCCTTTTCTCTAGTTAATGCTCCTTTTTGGTAGATTTATTCAGACATTGGATCTAAAAATAGCCTATGAGGTAATGGGTTAAGGTTAACTCCAGCAAACATACGGACCTATGGAGAACTCAGCCTCAATGTCAACCAATTTGAATGCTTTGGTAGGCCTGCAATGATACACTCATGCAGTCTCACATAATAATTATTTGAAGCAACGAATTTTGCTGCCTGAAGATACATATTCGTTATCCACAAGACCAAGAACCAAATACAGATAAATACAAATGAACAACAGACATTACACATGAAAAACTCCTGGAAAAATATTCTTCCCGCAGCATCATCATCATCATATTGAAGCTTAAGTCATTTATTGGCTGTTGTTACATCAACTCTGTCTGTATGGGCAGGGGAAAGCTCCTGGATCCAGATATGCCATTCTGGTACACAAAGTACCTTACTGGATATGTTTTCCTATACTTATTACAAAGGGCCAGATAAGATGCATAAATTAATAAAATTTCAAGAATAACTTTTAGTCACAACATTGGGTTTGGTGGAGAAATAACTACAGTAGAATCCCTCTAATGTGACCACTTAATGAATAAACATGGCTGTCTTTATAAGCAGGTGGTTGCTTAATGCAGGGCAAAAGTAATGCAGAAAGTTCTGCATTACTTTTGTCCTGCATTAAGCTACCACCTGCATCTAGCACCCATAGTTATACCTCTTTTAGGTGGTTGCATTAGCGGGGTTTTACTGTTTTCTAGTATTTGAGTACGCACTGATATCTGTTGCTCTGCAATTTTATCTAACCAACTTTCATAATTCTGTTTTTGTTTGGCAATTCGATATATAACTCCAATATTAACCCTTGGTGAATATTCATGAAAGAAATAATATCATCATGAATATTAATTAGATTATTTTTACAATAGCACATGGACACAAGAGTTGTTTGCCATAGCAGAAACTGTAGAATCAGATCTACATCATTTATAAACAAACAGAGCAGACTGATCAGACGGCTCCTACATAAGAGCGGTCTGATCTGGGTCTACTGTGTTCGCCAAGGCGTAGAAAGGAGTATTTATGGAGTAAAGGGTTAAGTAACTAGAAAACTGACTCAGTCAGAGAGGGCATAAATCAAGGGCAGATAACGCTGGACATGGTGATCTCATTCAAACCAAAAACTATAGGTGTCTTCCTCTCATTATACTCAGCATAATTATGTTTTTAATATGAACCAAATATAAGAAGTTCGAGTTATCGCGTAACATTAAGTGTTGACAAAAATTGATGGCATTTTCGATGAATCAAGGGCAGATAACTCTAGAGATAGTGATCTGATTCAGCTCAAAAACTATAGGCGTCATGCTCTAATTATTAAACCAATATGTGAAGTACTGTTTGAGTTATTGTGTCACATAAAAATTGTTGACAGAAGTTGATAGCACCTTTGAAGAATCAAGGGCAGTTAATTACTGTTTTGAGTTATCAGGTCACATCAAAATTATTGACGGACGGACAGACAGACGGACAGAAAATGTGATTCCTATAGGGTTCCTGCATTATCAATGCAGGGCCCTAATTATTTTACTTAAGAAGCTTATCCTTTAAATCATAACAAGTCCTGGTTTTTATGACCAGCCTGTCATCAATTTCTTCTGTCATAGCTGATGTACTAGCATATCTCACACATGTGAAATCTAAATTGCCATTGTGGAAATATTTTAGATTTCCTCGACAAAGGAAAACAAGAACTATCAGTAAATGTGATGGAATACCCCCTCTCAGCTGCCACGGACAGACAGACCAACCGACCGTCCAACACATTATGTCTCCTATAATATACCCCCTCTCAAACTTAATATGTGGGGTCATATATAATTATTCTGAAAAAGCATGCATGTTTGACTCCATGTCAGGTAGCTTAGGCTGTTGGCATTTAGACAGGATCAGCTTTAACGATCCTGAAGCGTGATTTAAAAAAGCAAGGCATATCGCTGCCAGATGTATACCCCATTTGCTTACTGAGGACCAAAACAGGGCAGCCTGTTTCAACACCCGGCAATTGTTGAAACTATACCCTAAATTCAGCTAAATTTTCTAACCTAACTAGTGACGAGATATGGGTGCATAATATCCAGCCAACCAGAAAGTGCAACAACAAAATATGGGCCACCATACATGCATTAGGAGACCTTCTGCAGCTAAAAGAATTTTAAGTGTAAAGAAGGTCATGTGCCCTGTTTTCACAGAGAAACCGTTCAGGTGGCGATTAAGCACGGTAGGACAATTACTTGCAAAGTTATAATATTGTGATATTGTACTGAAAAAGTTTAAGAAAAGGTTAACCTTTCCCTGTTCTTTGGTTATTCCAAATTTCAATACTTACTGAATTTTCATGGACAAAATAGCTATAATAAAATATGGAAGGTGGAACATTGTAGACATTTTAGAAAGCAAAGAAGCAGATCTATCAAATTATATCAGAAAACAGAGCAGACCCTGATCAGACGGCTCCTCTAGGAGCCATCTGATCTGGGTCTACTCTGTTTGCAAAAGCGTGAAAACACGCTTATATGAGGGAAAGGGTTAAACAAGAGGGCCATTGGCCCTATATCGCTCACCTGAGTTACAGTAATACATGTATATTGACATGTTAATTTTTCAGTGGACAACATTTCTAGCAGATGAAATAAGCTTAGTGCACTGCTTTCACCCTTTAACTGCTGAATAAACTTGAACTGAATTCAGAACTAATACCAAGTGACTGGTTGACCAAGATCTAAACTGTTTACAACTTGTGCCATTTTTGCCTTAGCTCAAAATGCCTAAAACTGGTCTTTGAGAAATTCAAATGACTTCAATAAAGCTATGCAATTATACCTTGACCCAGGTATATAGGCAAATAGAGTGCTAGGCAGTACATAATGCCAGTTTTTCTGTGAAATGACCAATAAGAATATCTTTAAAAATCGTTTAACCCTTTCCCTCATATAAAGCTGTTTTTATGCATTAGCAAACAGAGTAGACTCAGATCAGACGACTCCTACGGAAGCTGTCTGATCTGGGTCTTCTCTGTTTCTTTTGACACAATATAGATCGGATTCTACAGTTTTTGTCAAAGCAAAAACTTCTCTTCAGAGAAATAATGTGTTTTACACATTAAAAATAAGAGTAGACTAGATCAGACGGCTGCTATAGAAGCTGTCTGATCAGGGTCTGCTCTTTTTACATTTGACAAGATATAGATTTGATTTTACAGTTTTTTTTCAAAGCTAAAACTTCTATTTATGGCAATAACAATTTTTTTAAGCATTAGCAAACAAGAGTAGTCCCAGATCAATTTTTGTCAAAGCAAACAGGTTAAGGGTTAATAGGTGTTTAGAAATAATTCTAGCTCTAGGTGTGAATATCTGATGATAATTCAATTAAACGGGTCATTAGTATTTTTAACAATTGAAATTGAGAAGAGTTACGTCTACTGTTATAATGAAGTTATATTTACTCAGTTATTTCATTAATATCATACAAGATTCAGACATTATAGAACTTTTTAATGTGTTGTCATCAAATTTTATAAAAAAAAGTTATATTTAAGATGCTTTTTGGGGCAGCAGACTTAATCCACAGTAGTAAGTTTAACACCTATCATTGTTAAGGGGGGGGGGGGGGGGGGGGGGGGAGGGATTATCATGTTTTCTTAAGAATTACCATGACTTATATCAGTTGGGCCATTGCATAATCATGTTTTCACAGTTTTCTTAAACATTACCATGACTTACATCAGTTGGGTTTGGACCCAGATCAAAAGTCTAGATGGTGATCATTTTCCTTGATTGCCTGAATTGTTACTTTCCTATATCTCTCACATCTAACTTGAGAGACATTGGAAGACACCATGTAACATCACTCACACTACACACTGGGGTTAATGGGTCAAAATGCCTTTAATGTTTCGTCTGCAACAAAAAGTTATTGTCATCTGCTTCAATTCTTAAAATAAACTTAACTTTCATTTTCTTGCAAAAATATGGTTAAGATGACAAACAGTTTGGATCCTGATGAGACGCCACAGTATGCGGCCTCTCATCTGGATCCAAACTGTTTGCATAGGTAATCACAGTTTCACCACTAGCATGCAAAGAGTTAAGAGTCATGCATTGACCTGGAGAGATTTTACTGCCCAGCAGCTGTAACCTTTGAACTGCTGCTAGTCTGCAGATCTGGAGTTGTTTATTTAACCCTTAATTTCTCTCATATAAACTTGTTTTCATGCATCTGCAAACAGAGTAGACCCAGATAAGGTGGCTCCTATAGGATCAAGGTCTGTTATTTGCTAATGGAATTTGATAGATGTTTCTATGCCTTCTAAAACAGCTACACTGATTCACCTTCAACATTTTATTATAAATAGTTATAAATAGAATGATACTGGCACTCCAATGCAGTTATCTCCCTTTGTCCCTTATGGCTATGCTAATGGGACAAGGGAAATAACTGTGAGGAAATTACCTTTTAAGTGTTACAGATTCTGATGTTAAGTAGCATAAAACCCCAGGGTGAGACCATTTATGGCCCAGGTGTCATTATTTGAACACACCTGGTAGTGGTATATTAGGCGATGCTTCATACCAAATATCTTAGCTCTAGATTATGTGGTTTCAGACAAAAAGATTTTTAAAGGTTTCCCTATATAAGTCTATGTAAAAACTACAAGCCCCAGGGCAGGGCCATTTTTGGCCCGGGGGTCATCATTTTAACAAACTTGGTAAAGGACCATTAGATGATGCTATGTACCAAATATCAAAGCTCTAGAAATTGTGGTTTCAGAGAAGAAGATTTTTAAAGATTTAAAAAAAAAACCTGTAAAAGTAGTGGGGCGGGGCCATTTTTTGCCCGGGGGTCATGATTTTAACAAAACTGATAGAGGGCATCCTAAGGTACATTTCTGTGAAATTTGGTTGAAATCCTCCCAGTGGTTTAGGAGTAGAAGTCATTTGAAATAAAAGTGAACGGACAGACGGACGGACAGACGGACAGACGGACGACGGACGACAGGCGGTCACAATAGCTCACCTTGAGCCTTTGGCTCAGGTGAGCTAAAAAGAGACGCTCATTTGTTGGTTTATAAGGGAAGACCTTACTGCATGACAATGCTCCGGCTCACAAGTCCCCTATAGCAACACAGTTTTTGAAGCACAATTAAGGGCGTGTCTGTTCTACCACACCCTCCTTACTCATCCAACCTCGCCCCTTGGGACTTCTTTTTATTTCCGCAACTCAAACAAGAGAGTCGTCACGGGTGACAAATGTCCCCAAAGTGTTTGACACCGAAATGCATTTTGGCGGAAAAACAATACAATGTAATGCAGGTGTAACATGAAATTTTGATGCTGTTAAAAATGACACAGGAGTCAGTTCTTAACATTAGAAACAGAACCTTTGACGATTATGATACCTAAGAAAAGAGCCAAGGGTCAAAACTTAGTTAAAAAGGACCCTAGGTCATTCTCAACGTTAAAAAGGACCCTTGGTTGATTGTCAACGTTAAAAACAGATCCTGGGTAAATTCTTAACGTTTTAAAAAAAAAGACATGGGGTCAAATTTCAATACATAAAAAACATGCTGTGTTGATTGTTACTGTTAAGTTGATTCTTAACGTTTAAGAAAGACCCTATGTCGATCCTTAACGTTAAAAACATACCCTCAGTCAATTCTAAACGCATGGTCAAAGTTTCATGTAACACTGGCTCTTAGACAGCTGCAACAGAAGTTACCAAATATGGATCTACATTCTATGCATAAGCATGTATAGCATCTGATTTAGGTAGTGTTTTAAGCAAGCAATGAAGACCCAGTAGCTCCTACAGGAGCTGTCTGATATGGGTCTATATTGTTATAATGCTGTAATTCATCTGAAAGTTCTGACACTGCAAGTATTTGAACAGCATGGCCTACCCATGTATGAATAGTATTTAGAGCTCTTTATAATGTCTGATTCATGCTAATGTAGTAGCAAACAGTGTAGACCCTGTAGTTTGATTTGGGTCTACACTGTTTGCCTAAGCATACCTGTCCAATACTTACAATTTACAAATTTGGAATCTGTAACTGATAAGGTATAGGAGATATGCTCCGGACAAGCTTTTAGTAAAATCAAGGTCAAAGGTCAAGGGCACATTGACCTGAAAATGGTACGCGACACTCCGCCATCCCAAGATGAACTCACACACCATATTTGGAATCCGTAGCTGGTAAGGTATAGGAGATATGCTCTGGACAAGCTTTTTGTATCTGGTAAGGTATAGGAGATATGCTCCGGACTGTAAAATTGAGGTCAAGGTCAGTGACCTGAAAATGGTACACAACTCTCCTCCATCCCAAGATAAACTCACAAACCAAATTTGGAATCCGTAGCTGGTAAGGTATAGGAGAAATGCTCCGGACAAGCTTTGTGTAAAATCGAGGTCAAAGGTCAGGTCACAGTGACCTGAAAATGGTACGCGACACTCCAACATCCCAGGATAAACTCACACACCAAATCTGGAATCCGTAGCTGGTAAGGTATAGGAGATATTCTCTGGACAACCTTTTTTGTAAAATCGAGGTTCAAGGTCAAGGTCACAGTGACCTGAAAATGGTACACGACACTCTGTCATCCCAGGATGAACTCACATACCAAATTTTGGATCCGTAGCTGGTAAGGTATAGGAGATATGCTCCGGACAAGCTAATGTAAAATCGAGGTCAAAGGTCAAGGTCAAGGTGACCTGAAAATCGTACGCGACACTCCGCCATCTCAAGGTGATCTCGCACACCAAATTTTGAATCCGTTTTTGGTAAGGTATAGGAGATATGCTCCGGACAAGCTTTTTGTAAAATCATTCAAAGGTAAAGGTCAAGGTCACAGTGATCTGAAAATGGTACGCGACACAACGCCATCCCAAGATGAACTCACACACCAAATTTGGAATCTGTAGCTGGTAAGGTAAAGGAGATTATGCTCTGGACAAGCTATTTGTAAAATCGGTCAACGGTCAAGGTCAAGGTGATCTGAAAATGGTACTGGACACTCCTCCATCCCAATATGAACTCACACACCAAATTTGGAATCCTTAGCTGGTAAGGTATAGGAGATATACTCCGGACAAGCTTTTTGTAACTGGTAAGGTATAAGCTTTTTTTAAAATAGAGGTCAAAGGTAAAGGTCAAGGTCACAGTGACCTGGAAATGGTACGCGACACTCCGCCATCCCAAGATGAACTCACACACCAAATTTGGAATCTGTAGCTGGTAAGGTAAAGGAGATATGCTCCGGACAAGCTTTTTGTAAAATCGGTCAAAGGTCAAGGTCACCGTGATCTGAAAATGGTACGCGACACTCCTCCATCCCAAGATGAACTCACACACCAAATTTGGAATCCTTAGCTGGTAAGGTATAGGAGATATGCTCCGGACAAGCTTTTTGTAGCTGGTAAGGTATAAGCTTTTTTTTAAATCGAGGTCAAAGGTCAAGGTCAAGGTCACAGTGACCTGGAAATGGTACGCGACACTCCGCTATCCCAAGATGAACTCACACACCAAATTTGGAATCTGTACCTGGTAAGGTAAAGGAGATATGCTCCGGACAAGCTTTTTGTAAAATCAAGGTCAAAGGTCAAGGTCAAGGTCACAGTGACCTGAAAATGGTACGCGACACTCCGCCATCCCAAGATGAACTAACACACCAAATTTGGTATCCGTAGCTGATGTGACAAAGGAAATATACTCCGGACAAAAGGTACACACACCCACACACCCACGGTGCGATCACTATATGCCGCCAAAGCCTAGCTTTGGGGGCATAAAAACTTCCTTAAGGGTCGCAGATATCACAACAGAAATGCTATAGGGTCAGCCATTTTCCAGTAACCCAAGACCTATACTCAAACAAGATGGGCTTGTGAAACACTATGCCTCCGGATAATTGACCTTTGACCCTGAAGGATGACCTTGACATGTCACCCCTCAAACTGCAGGTTCATGAGATACACATGCATACCAAATATCAAGTCTATTTCAATAATGGTTCAAAGGTTATGGCCAATGTTAAAGTCAGTGACCTTTGACCATGAAGGATGACCTTGACCTTGACCCCCCCTCAAACTGTGTAGCTTCACGAGATACACATGCATACCAAATATCAAGTCTGTATCTCTACTGGTTGAAAAGTTATGGCCAATGTTAAAGTTGGTAATTTGACCTATATATTTGACCTCTGACCTTGACATGTCACCCCTCAAAATGTGTGGGTTTATGAGATACATATGCATGCCAAATATCAAGTCTCTATCTGTACTGGCTCAAAGTTATGACCAATGTTAAAGTTGGTGACCAACAAACAAACCGACAGGGCAAAAACAATATGCCTCCCAGATCTGATCGAGGGGTGGTTGTGTTATTTTTTGTTTTACAGGCAAAGTTGCAATATTTAACCCATTCCCTCAAAGGCTATTTTCAGATCCAACAACTTTGAATAAATCTACTGAAAAGGAGCATTAACTAGAGAAAAGGATTTTCTTTAGAATTTTGTAGTTTGAAACCATTGTGGTAAATAAAGCATTAATTTGCTCCTATGCTCTATTTATCACAATGGTTTCAACAGGTGATTTTTACAGAGGCATAGAAAGGCTTATTTATGGAGGAAAGAGTTAATGAACCATCATCGTATACCTCATGCAGTAGGTGATGCCTTTCTAATCTAATCTTTAATCCAATTAACGAGAAAAATTAATCAAGGTAACAGCGAATTGAGTTGAACAATGGTAATCAACGCACACAGCATAAAGTTTGAAAAGTGTTGTTTGATAATGATGACATTGCAACATTCAAACTAACATGTCCAAACAAATTAATTCCTGTTTTCAGACTTTGTGCAGTTCCTAGAAATTGCATTGAAAATGTGATTCAGAACTTTTTTACATTTGACTTATCAATCCTATCCTCCATGAATATTTATGTAAGAAATAATGACGTCATGAATATTAAGTTGATTAATTTCTGAATTTTTGCACATGGACACAAGATTTTTTGGCGATAGAAGAAACTGTATACTCATATCTATATTGTATCATAAGCAAACACAGCAGACCCTGATAAGACGGCTCCTACAGGAGCCATCTGATCTGGGTCTACTCTGTTTGCAAAGGTGTAGAAAGGCGTATTTATGAAGTAAAGGGTTAACCTATTCCCTCAGATTGACGCCTTTGTAAAAGTCACTTAATGAAACCATTGTGATAAGAGCACAAAATTTTGCTCCAATAGCAGCTAATACTCCATTTATCACAATGATTTCAATAGTACTACACAATTGTAAAATTTCCCTTTTCCTTAGTAAATGTTCCTTTTTTGTAGATTTATCCCTTTCCCTCATATAAATGCTTTTCACACATTTGCCAACAGAGTTAGACCCAGATCAGACTGCCCCAAAGGAGCCTTCCGATCAGGGTCTGCTCTGTTAACTAATGGAATTTGATAGATCTGTTTCTACACTTTCTAAATGGCTAGATCTGTTTCTACACTTTCTAAATGGCTACAATGTTCCACCTTTCATATTCATTATAACTTTTTTGTCCATGAATAATTAGTAGGTATTGAAATTTGTAATAAACATCCTAATTATCTCTTATAAATGCCTCGAGGGGCATTACATTTTTAAAGGGGGCTTCATGCATTCCGTACACAGGTGGTTGCTTATAATGCAGAATGAAAGCTTTGCATATTGCTGACAGTCTGCATTAACCCATTCCCTCATAAACTTAAAAGTTTAGAATTGTGTAGTATTGAAACCATTGTAATAAATAGAGCATTTGCTCCTATGGAGCAAATGCTTTATTTATCACAATGGTTTCAAAAGTGACTTTTACAAAGACGTAGAAAAGCGTATTTATGGAGGAGAGGGTTAAGTTACCAACTGTATTTTGAAAAAAAAAACCCAACTGTATTTCTTTATTATATGGATACAATATGGCTTTAGTTGTTTTATTCATCGTTAGTTTGCCACCACCACGAGGCATTCATTAGAGAAAGGTTATTGTTTATTCATTGTAAGTTTCCTACCACAAGGAGGCATTCATTAGAGCAAGGTTATTGTTTATTCATTGTTAGTTTGCCACCACAACAAAGCATTCATTAGAGCAAGATTATTGTTTATTCATTGTTAGTTTCCTACCACAAGGAGGCATTTATTAGAGCAAGGCTATTGTTTATTCGTTGTAAGTTTCACACTACAACAAGGCATTTATTAGAGCAAGGTTATTGTTTATTCATCGTTAGTTTCCCACCACAACGAGGCATTCATTAGAGCAAGGTTATTGTTTATTCATCGTTAGTTTCCTATCACAAGGAGGCATTTATTAGAGCAAGGTTATTGTTTATTCATTGTTAGTTTCCCACCACAACAAAGCATTCATTAGAGCAAGGTTATTGTTTAATCATCTTTAGTTTCCTACCACAAGGAGGCATTCGTTAGAGCAAGGTTATTGTTTATTCATCGTTAGTTTCCCACCACAACAAGGCATTCATTAGAGCAAGATTATTGTTTATTCATTGTTAGTTTCCTACCACAAGGAGGCATTTATTAGAGCAAGGCTATTGTGTATTCGTTGTAAGTTTCACACTACAACAAGGCATTTATTAGAGCAAGGTTATTGTTTATTCATCGTTAGTTTCCCACCACAACGAGGCATTCATTAGAGCAAGGTTATTGTTTATTCATCGTTAGTTTCCTATCACAAGGAGGCATTTATTAGAGCAAGGTTTTTGTTTATTCATCGTTAGTTTCCCACCACAAGGAAGCATTCACTAGAGCAAGGTCAATGTTTATTCATTGTTAGTTTCCTACCACAAGGAGGCATTTATTAGATCGAGTGTGTTTTTTATACATTGTTAGTTTTCCAATAGAAGTAAGGGGGCAGTAATTATAGTCATGGTTTTAATTATAGAGAATACAATACAGTAGAACTCCTCTAATGCGACCACTTAATGAAAAGTGGTGAATGATGAATGTCTTTATAAGCAGATGGCCGCTTAATACAGGACAAAAGTAATGCAGAAAGCTCCTCTAGGAGCTTTCTGTATTACTTTTGTCCTGTATTAAGCTACCACCTATGTCTAGCACCCAGAATTAAAGCTCTTGTAGGTGGTCACATTAATGGGGTTTTACTGTATATATAATTGTCTATGAATATGTACAGGATCTCTTCTGTTTCAATTTTTGCAGTAATAGTTTATGGCCCATGGGGACATAATTATCATTCTGCGGCTAGCTGTCTGTTTTCACTTTTGTTCTAGTTTTCCACCAATGAGAAACTGTTACATTGTAATTTGCATATGAGCTACAAGTATTTAGTAGCAACCTGTATTTTCATTAGTGAATACCTTGACTGGCATACAACCTTTTTATATGCCTCTACACATTGCCAAACTATGTAAAATTCTGATATACAGTCTGCTAACATGTCGAATTTCCTTGGGTAATTCTTACGACATTGTAGTTATTTCAAAACACCATGTTTTATGATAATTAGCTGCTTCGGCCTCGCAAATTGAATTCAATGCAATAATTAACATAATCACAACACATGTAAGGCATTATGTTACACAGACATGTTCTATAAACTTCTTAGAGTTCAGTCAAAACGCCATATAGTACAGAAAATCATTATTTACGTACATATTTAGCATGGGACCGAAGACTGTCGACTGTCGAAAGTTTTGTTCTTAAGATTAGATTTTAAGACCTGGAAATTCCCACAAATCAAAGTACTGATGTAGTAATATTTATCACCTCATGGTAATGGTTGCTGAGCAATATTACCAGTTTGTCGAAACCACTATTAAACTTTCAAACTTTTACTATCATTTTGCTATCAATTAATACAACATTTGATAATAAACTCCACTTTGACGAACAGGTAGTTTGCCGAAACCACCATAATTCACAGGCAGTGCTATAGGAAATAAAGAAGAAGGGTTGTTTGGTATATTAGAGTAGTGGTATTAATAGTATTAGAGGCTCTGGTTGTTGGCTCTCTTTAATATAAAGCTACTTACTGAAGGCTATTGCTACGGCTCTATCACATGGGGCTTGGGCTCATAGACGTAGGTCGAAGTTGCTTACTTTATACTATTTTAAAAATACATGTAGATTCAGTTAATGATGTCATTAATGATGATGCACACAAGTCGATTAAAGCGTTGATCTAGGCTAAATAAATACCGTTCTGTAAGGAATTACAGACTCTGCACAAACAAAAACTTTATGCTTTTAAGTGTATTCAATTTCTTATCTTCATATCAATACAAATATAAGTGCTTTCATGTACATTTTATAATAGGTAAACTAAAGAACTAACTTGAGATAGTTTTAAAACATCGCTTTGACATCGTACATTTTAAAAGTGATTTCCTATAAAAGCAACTAGAAATATTTCAATAACTGCTTCTTCTACTCCAAGTCATTTTCATTGTATGCTTCTCTGCTAGTATAATAACAAGCAACCCTTCATAGATCTAGTTCTCTGTACTAGTAGAATCTCCAAACATTGAAATAAATATTGCAGAGATTGTTTTGTACATTGTGTCAATATTTGAATGCCGCTGAATATCTTTTTTAAAAGATATTTCTTATTTTTGCTCTGTCTGTTGGTTGGTTGGTTTGTGTCCAACTTTAACGGCAATAATTTGTATCCATTGCACATCCATACTTCAAACTTGGCATGCATGGGCAGCTTATTTTTAGGGGTTATTTATTAAGGTCAAGGTCATACATCAAGGTCAAACGTCAAATCGGGGGCATAGTGTTTGACAAACACATCTTATTCTTTTTTTGAATTTCTACCTGTGTCATAGAGATTGGATTCTGATAAAATTTTGACTATATACTCTATATTTCATATGGGTCCAAACTGTACTAAAATTTTAAATGTTCAACATTGTGCTCATTGCCAGCTAAGAATTAAAAGTCTTTCGTGTTGTAGCTACAAATTCGTAACTCAGTATCTCATCAGGATCCAAACTGTTTGATTATCTGAATGTAATTGTGAAGAGAAGTTGAATGAAACAAAAAACCCTTTACTCCATAATTACGCTTTTCTACACCTTGTTAAAACAGAGTAGATCCAGATCAGATGGCTCCTGTAGGAGCTGTCTGGTCAGGGTCTGTTCTGTTTGCTTATTATAGATCTGATTTAACAGTTTCTGATATGACCAAAAGTTGTCTTGTTAACCCATTACCTCATAGGCTATTTTTAGATCCAACCTCTTTGGAAAAAATCTACCGAAAAGGAGCATTAACTAGAGAAAAGGAACATTTTAGAATTTTGTAGTTTGAAACAATTGTGATAAATAGAGTATTTGCTCCTAGAGGAGCAAATGTTCTATTTATCACATTTGTTTCACAAAGTGGCTTTTACAGAGTCGTCAATATGAGGGAATGGGTTAGTACGCTATTATAATATTTAAGCTAATTAATATTCATGTATACATTATATTTCTTACATGAATATTCACGGAGTAAGGGTTAACTTTGAAAATTGCAGCAGACAAAAATTGCAGCAAAGCATGTTTATTGGATTCTTCAGTACTTGAGAGTCTACATTCCAGGATGGGTGTTATGAGATTAGCACCCTATGAAATAGCAATAAAATGTCCCAGCCAAAAGGAAATAAAATAGATATGTAGCTGCTAAGCATGTGCCGATATCTTGAAATAACACTAATTATGAGGCATTAGCAATTGATTTAGAGCCAGACGGGAATTAAACAGATCTTCTAAAACTCCTGTAACTATAACAATAATTAAAAGCCTGTACAATAGATTAAACAGAAGGAAAAAAAAATAAAACTTAATTTCAATGTTTATTGATATTGAGAACCGGGAGCTAAAATTTGGTATAGATGAGACTGTATATACAAGAATGGATAAAGAAATGGGTAAACAGACACAAGTGGACTGTTAGATACCATGTTACACACCACTGCATACATAGGCCATTAAAATATAGTTACTATACCATTAAATGTACATTAAACTTGTAAAATCCATTTATCCCCCCATTATTTCCTGCAATAACGATTTCAACAGGGTTTGAAATATTAATGGGGTAACCCCTTAAACACCATGAAATATCATTTTCATGGCCATTAATAACACCTGGAAAGGCATTAAAAATAAAGAAAATATCATTATAAAGTTAATGGCAATGAAAACCCCATGAAATCCTGTTTTAATCTTTTTAACCTGTTTATTAATGCCCATTAATTGTATCCAACTTACTTTAATGGCCATGAATATCCAATTCATTTTTATTCATGCCCATTAACTTTAGTTTAATGACCATGAAAAAGAAAAACTTAAATTTTTAATGCCAATTGAAATTATGATTGTTGTTATCTAATATATAAAAATGGCAATACATTCTTGCAAAATGATCATTTAATGGCCTTCATATTATTAATGCCCATTAAAATCATTAAAAAAATGAAATAAAAAAAACAAACGAAACTAATTCAAATTGAAGATGACTTGGACAAAAGAAACTTCAAATAGCTGTAGCTTTGAAACTAGTGTTAGTGATAAATAGACCACTTGCTCCCTTTTTCAAGAGCAAAATGGTCTGTTAATCATTGGTTTATAATTACTGTTATAATTACCTCCCTTTATTTGTAAAAGAACAGACTTTTATAACAAATACATTTGTAATGAAGAATACAGTAAATGAATCACCAATGTAGGTGGCTGATGCATGTTAACATTATTCTTGATATGCCAGCTCCATGCTGTATGTACAGATCTACTTTCTGTTTAAAGAAGTCGCATCTGATAAAATAACAGTCTACAGGAATTGAACTGATTTCAAATGACTAATTTAATTAACTATGCCATTAAAATATTTGTCATTAATTTATTTCAGGGGGTGTAAATGAGTAATTGCTCCAATTAAAAACTTTTAATGTTTATTTTAATTATAATATTAATGGCCATTAACAGGTTTTTCAGGGATTTTTAAGGATGCCATTAAATAGTGACCATTGAAATGCCATCAAAGGTTTACCTATTAATGGGTCATTTTAATGGTGTACCACTAAAACTAGATGAAAATCCTGCTAGAAATTTAATGGGGTTTAAGAAAGTTTTTTAATGATATTTTAACGGCAATGGCATGCAGTAGTGACAGAGGGAGAGATAGAAAAAGACAAACAGGGATATTAGTTAAATTTCAAATCTGCTTCATTATCATACCCTTGAGTTTGTGAGAGCTGAGACTTATTTAACAATTTCCTTGTTTAATACTCATGTCAGAAATACTGACATCATGAGTATCTATTAGCTGAATTACTTTTCAAGGGAATTTTTTGTTTTGACAAAAACTTTAGAATCAGTTATCATGTCATAAGCAAACAGAGAAGACCCTGTTCCTTCAGGAGCCGTCTGATATGGGTCTACTCAGACTGTTTGCAAAGACCTAGAAAGGCATTTGTATGAAGGAAAGGATTACTCAGATCAGACAGATTGTATAGAAGTATGTTCCAGTCTGCTCTGGTTGCTAATGATATAAATCCGATTGTTCAAAGTCCCTTGTTCAAATGCCACTATAAATGCCCCCTGGAGGACTGCCTCTCAAGAAAACTGCCAATTAGGACAACTGCCCCTGGTTATAAAAAATTCAGAAAAAGCATTTTAGTATGCTTTTTATCAATCATAATTTTTATATCATTGTAATATAATTAGATGTTTTCCATGGCTGGCGATATTGTCTCCAAATCAAGCACTTTTGTCAAATTTTCACTATAAATTATATTGAAGAAAAATTCAAAGTCCTATAACCGCAAAAACTCCCTTTTTTACAAGCATCTTCACACCAGCTTTGTTTATCAGTGAAATTTTTAAGTAAATTCACCCATTGGTGTACGAAAAGTTGGACACAAAAGATTGTGCAACATATAAAGGTCCGTACTCTTTGAGAATTCTAAAGTGTGGTCACAACATAGGGTTTCGTGGAGAAATATAAGAGTTATACTTGAAAAATGTTTTAATTTACCCATTTTATCTGGACCTCTGCATATGGATAGACAACAGCAAGCCTAGGCTATATGCCTTGCACATTGTGGGATGGGTGGGTGGGTGGGGCGGGGGCACATGGAAGTGGTTTGGCTGGCATTTGCAAATGCTTTGGCCTCTTTTCACATTCCAAAGTGTTTGACTCTGTTGCTGGCATTGTTTGTTTTTTTTAACACCATACCCGTCAGTCTACGATTAGTGTAATTACCTTCATGAACAGTTTGGGCACGAGACACCAAGCAAGATCTGTATCTCATCAGGATTCAAACTTTTTGACATTTCAATTATACCTTTGAGATGTAGAATGAAAAAAGGTGTGACTCGAAAACTCTTAACTGGAAAAAATCTTCTACTGATAAACCTTGCTCAGATTATTACCCTCTGAAGGCAATGTCATTTGCAAACAGTATAGACCCAGATCAGAGGGTTCCTAGAGGAGCCCTCTGTTCAGGGTCTGCACAGTTTGTCATTCACAATAATTAATTTAGCAAATGTAAGCCCTTAATACTGATTGGACTGATTCTACAGCTTCTGTTTTGATAAATAATTTCCTTGTTCATCATGCAGGGTTTTCCCTTGACCCCTTCAAAAAGACCACTTTGAGGGTCCCCTTGACCCCCTCTCTATAAAGTAAAGAATAGACCCTCTTAATTTTGAGGGTCATTTGTAAAATTTAAGAGACATTTCAACAGAAAAAGGGGGTCAGAGAAAACCCTGTCGTGACATTATAAGAATTCAGTTAACAAATATTCATGATGTCACTGTTTCTTACATGAATAATAACGGAGCAACGGGTTATAAACACTGCTGGGCTATTCCACTCTCAAAACTCAGGAATGAATGGGTTTAAAGATACAACTTCGTTGTAATGGATAAGGACGTACCGTGTTTTGCAGGTGAAGGGTTGAATGTCAATCACGCAATCGAATATATACGCCCCGGACTGTAATTCATATTAACGCTTACAGTGCGGGACACATGTCACTACTGTCCTTTGCAAACAGTGTAGACCCAGATGAGAGGGCTCCTGGAGGAGCCCTCTCATCAGGGTCTGCACTGTTTATCATGTTACATTTTTCTTCAGAAATATCCCTAAATATTCACCATAAGCTTGACCCTGTTTGAATTTTCGAATAGTCCATTTGAAAATTGACAGCATTGTAAGGGCTAACCAGTGACTGTAATTTATATTAATGCTGATTCTTACATAGATTTGAGCCAAGTTAGGTCTAGAAATGAACAGAACAAATTGCAAAATCATGTCACTTCTGTCAATCTGTCACATCAAGTAGACAACAAAGTTGGCCGTTTCCATAGCATCAAGATGCCAAAGAAAAGTTCTGGTGAAACTATAATTTAACCTTTGTGTACGCTTCATCAATATTATATGCATAAATATATAGATTTATACCGTTACACCATAAATACGCCTTACTATGCCTTTGCAAACAGTAGACCCAGACAAGATGGCTCCTATATAGGTGCCATCTGATGAGGGTCTGCTCTGTTTGCTCATGAAGATCTTGGGAATCAAATGACAGGACAAATTCCCTGACACAGAGGTGCATGAGCAGCTGTCACACCTTACTACCGGTGACGACTTTTGATGACTCTGTAATAGTCACTTTGTGAAACAATTGTGATAAATAGAGCATTTGCTCCTATAGGAGCAAATGCTCTATTTATCACAATGGTTTCAAACTACAAAATTCTAAAATTTTCCTTTTCTCTAGTTAATGCTTCTTTTCGGTAGATTCATTTAAAGAGGTTGTATCTAAAAAATAGCCTATGATGTAATGGGTTAAATTAATATTTATCTGCAAGAAATTCACAATATGAAACTTCCAACCACTTACCAGTTAACCCTTCAAATAAATGCCTTTTCATGTATTTGCAAACAGTAGCAAATAGTAGATCCAGATCACATGGCTCCTATAGGAGCCATGTGATCTGGATCTGCAGTTTTCTTCTGAAATAATATAGATCTAACTACAGTGACCACCAGGTTGAGAAAACAAAACCTTTCAATGTTCCATTTGATTGATTCTGGCCATGAATATAAATGAGGTGATAAAACTTCAAATAAATGTTGAACAGGGAATGGGTAAGTTAAGAAAGAAGAGGTCATCTGCAAGAGAAATTGCAAACAGATGGACGGACGGACGACACCAGCCATAGCATAATAAGACCCTTTGGGCATATAATCAAAATGTAGTTGTAACAAGTACTGAGTGTGGACAGAGCTGTGCTCACAACATTATTATACACCAGTGAAACCTGGACTGTATACCAACGACATACTAAGAAGCTTAACCACTTCACTTGGTATGTCTGCGGAAGATCTTGGTATTCAAATGGCAGGACAAAGTCCAAGACACAGAGGTGTATAAGCAGCATTCACACCTTACTGCCTCACGGGCAACTACGCTGGGCAGGACACGTTCAGAGAATGTCAGACTCTGGCATTCCAATGCAACTGCTCTATGGAGAGCTGCTGTCTGGGCAACGCAATCTTGGCAGGCAAAGAAAGCTCTACAAGAACTGCCTAAAGGCCTTTTGGCACTGACCCAGAAAGTTGGGAGCTTGTAGCAGAGGACAGAAGCAAATCGAGGGCTTGGTGCAAAACTAGTCTAACTCCTTCACAAAGTGAAGGAGTTAGACTAGTTTTGCACCAAGCCCTCGAAATGGTGTTACAGTATTCAGAAAGGTGCAAAACAAGATAACCAGGAACTTATTTCAAAGGCAATCCAAAAGAGAGCTACATGAAAGTCATGCCAGATAACCCTTATAATGCTGACTTTTCTAATGGACCATTCCAAAATTCAAACAAGTTTAAAGCCTATGGTGAATATTTGGGTTTTTTTCTAAAGAAGTGTAATATGTCAAACAGTGCAGACCCTGATGAGGGCCTCTCATCTGGGTCTACACTGTTTGCATAGGACATTAGTTACTCTTGTCCTGCACAGAACGGTATAAACCTAGATATGTCCAATATGTAATCGTATGTTCCGGGCAAAGATTGGTCTGACCAGCCACCTACGTATACAAGACTACCACCCACATTACTGATGAGACGAGATGTGGTCATCTTCAACTACGAAGGACGAATAAACAGTTGCAACATGAAACTTTTCACAGCAGGGTAAACATTCAACGCTTAAGTCCAAACACGCGGGTCACGTTCACAGACCTATTCAGCTCCTTACCTAATTCTTCACATGATAGAGGCAGATTCTCCAACCCATTTATGATCTATGCAAATATTTTGGATCCAGATCAGGACCCACAACATGTCGGTCCTGATCTGAGATCCAAACTGTTTGTAAATTAGGTTGAACTTCTGCAAAATCAAAAATAAGTTTCATAATGCTGCAGACGACAATTAAGCAGACAACAAAATTACTTTGTATGCAAAGAGTCAATTATCTCATATACTTCCCTTCCATCATTTCAGGTAATTAGCAAAATACACTTTTGAACAAAAGAATGTGTCAATAGTATTTCCAGTTAATACTGGGTATGTTTTATTTACCATGTTTGTTTGTTATCCTAGTGATAGCAAATGTTTTTTTGCTATTTGCCTCCTAACCCTTAAACTGTGGGTCACCAAGTATACAAAACCTTTGCAAACAGTGCAGACCCAGATCAAAGGGCTCCCTCAGAGCTACACTTTTTTTCATAAAAATAATTTTTCTCTGGTTTTAAATTTTGAGACAATTTTTGTTTAATTAATATTAAAAAAAATAAGGCCCAGTTTTGAATAACCAGCAGGTTAAAGATAGGGGCTAATTCATGAAATATTAATTACCCTTAGTATTCAGTCAAAGGGATCCTGAGAGAGCCCTTTGATCTGGGTCTGCACTGTTTGTCATAAAATCTTCAGTTTGATACAAATTTTTGCTTAACCCATCCCTTGATATTGACGACTTTGTAAAAGTCACTTTGTGAAACCATTGTGATAAATAGAGCATTTGCTCCTATAGGAGCAAATGCTCTATCTATCACAATGGTTTCAAACTACAAAATTCTAAATGTCTTTTTCTCTAGTTAATGCTCCTTTTCGGTAGATTTATTCAAAGAGGTTGTATCTAAAAATAGCCTATGAGGTAATGGGTTAATTGATATTGAGAAAAGGAGGAGTTAGTTTTGAATAACTAGCATGTTAAAGCTAAACATGGTTTGGGCTAATTCATGCAGTTTGATCTGGGTCTACACGATTGCTATAATGTCGTTCTAATCTGGAGATATCAAAACGGAGCAAATTTGACTTATTCCAATTTTATAAACCCATGAAGAGGGGAGATTGGGTGTCTGAATACTTCAGGGTAATTAGTGTCTGAATACTTGGGATAGTGTTTGGTGTCTGAATACATATACTCAAGGTACTGAGGGTGTCTGAATACTTTGTTGTAATTTGGGGGTTTTGGGTGACTGATTACTCAATGGTAAATTTTAGGTGTCTGAATAGCTAAGGTAATTTGGGTGTCTAAGTACTTGGGATGTCTAATTATTTGTTATAATTTTTTGGGTGTCTGAATATGCAGGGTAATTTGGGTGTCTGAATACATAGGATAAATTTGGGTAAACTTGGCAAAGAGTGTTGAACTTTTCATCCATTCAATCCTTTCACCATTGAACTTTCTTGCAAGAATTAATCACTTCATGAATATCTATAAGCTGAATTTTTTTAAAGCTGAATTGTTTTAACCCTTTCTCCGCCGCAGTCGTATTAATGCACCACGACAAATAGTGCAGTCCCAGATCAGACGCCGCCTTTTCAAGGCGGCGTCTGATCAGGGACTTCACTATTTGTCTCAATCTCTATTTCTATATATGTGCTTTATTCCTTTGAAATTTGCATTTACTTATCTCATTTCCTTTTTTTACTGAATGATTGAACAAACTTGGATTGCAGACGACAATTAGAAATTTGGCGTCGAAAGGGTTAATGACGTAACTCGTGTTACTCGATGTCTCGTCTGGAATGAAAATATTTGCAAAGTAATGTACAAAGGATGTTTTGTTTGTTATTGGTAGAAACTGTAATGAGATATATTATAAATTCATAAGCAAACAGAGTAGACCCTGATCACACAGCTGTCTGATCTGTGTCTTCTCTGTTTGCAAAGGCATAAAGGTGTTTGTATGAGCGAAAGGGCAAAGACAGAAAGTATGTCCGTTGTCTTATCTTGTATGTTATCCCATCAAGCATTTGGAACAGATTAGAGTCAAATATCAAAACGTGAATAAAAGGAAAATCAATTAAGTGTTAGGAGAAATCTAAATTCTATCATTGCACACACCATATCCGACAATCTCATTACTCCATTATTCTTACAGACAGACCTATGGAACACTAATGATATTATCATAAAAAATATTAGAAACGAAAAACACTTTTATTGGAACATATTCCTGTCTGTACACGAGACACCAAGCTGGGCTTAGTTCTCTAGTTCTTTCAACTGAATGTCTAACTTGGAACGGTTTAACCATTTCTGTTTAACCCTTTCCTTCTTACATTTCGAGGGCTTGGGGCAGAACTATTGTAACTCCATCACTTTGTGAATGTGTTACAATAGTTTTGCACCAAGCCCTCGATTTAACAGGGCTGGAAAAATCCTAAAACTTTTACTCGTCCTGCCAACAGCTTTTGTCTTATTTCACTTAAGTTCTAAGTTAAAATTTCTGAAATTCTACTCGTCCTGCAAGAAAGTTACTCGTCATGGCGAGCGGACGAGTGGAATTTTCCAGGCCTGTTTACAAACAGAGAATACCCAGATCAGATGGCTCCTAAAGGATATAGATAACCTGACATGGATCTGTTCTGTTTGCCTTAGACATGATTCTAGTTTTTGTTAAATCAAAAAAATCCCTTATTTATGGAGTAAAGGGTTAAATAAAATTCAAAAGAAGGGAATTGCATGGCAAAAAAAAGGCTTTTAATTGTAATCAGCAAAATATTTGCATATTTACTTAATTAAATATAGTTAAGTATACAATAAATATAGTTAAGTATACAATTATTTCAGATTTAAACATGTATCAAAATGCAATGAAAATGACAGAATACCCATTTTTTTTATGGCCGATGCATACAAAATTGTAGCTTAATATAGAATACTCAATTCCTTTTTAATTCACTGCACATCATTTTATTTATCTCTGCCTGTCAGATTTTGTGAGCTACTGGGAGCAAGAACTCTGCCAGAAAATTGAAGGAACTGTTGTCTATTTCAACAGAACTATTAACAACTTCCACTGGATGATCATAGCTTATCTTATACAGTAAAGTCCCGCTAATGCGACCACCTAAACGAGGTATAATTCTGGGTGCTATAAGCAGGTGGTAGCTTAATGCAGGACAAAAGTAATGCAGAAAGCTCCTCTAGGAGCTTTCTGCATTACTTTTGTCCTGCATTAAGCAACCACCTGCTTATAAAAGGCACCAATGTTTATTTATTAAGTGGTCGCATTAGCGGGGTTTTACTGTGGTCGTTAATTGTTGAAAGAACATTGCCAATTTTAATTATGTATGTTAAAAAGCATATGCGGAATTCCGTATGCCATTAATTAATTACATAGTGTCAATTAATTACAGTCAAATGCACTGCCATATGGCAGCAAAGAGAGGACCAAAAATAATTCTAACAGACAAATCTTTTGACGGGATTCTGTACTTTATAAAGCATGCACTCCACAAAAATCTCTATCAGAGAAATTGACCAATCACAAACCAGTTGGTGTTAACCCTTTACTCCATAAATGCTTTTCTACACCTTTGCAAACACAGCAGACCCAAATCAGACGGCTCCTATAGGAGCCGTCTGATCAGGGTCTGCTCTGTATGCTTATGATATAATATAGATATGATTCTACAGTTTCTGCCATTGCCAAAAACAACCTGTGTCTATGATATTATAACAATTAATCTAATCAATATTCATGACTTCATTATTTCTTCCATGAATATTCATGGAATAAAGGGTTAACTTTGCAAACAGGTTTGACAGGAGCTATCGCATTTTTAACAAAAATAAAATCATTAACTAAATTCCAGAAAAATTATTCTTAAACTTCCCTAGTATTTGAGAATATTTTTCAATTTCATACTAATGAGCCATATAAGGAAATTTAGCCCTGCCCTGGTAGTCATGGTTTTCTTTTAGAAATCAAATTGGTTTGGACAATTATGGAAGAGGGTCATCTCAGAATTATTTCTGCCAAATTACATTGAAATCAGTCAAGTGGTTCTAGACAAGAAACCTGTCAATTTTTCTTTTGGGTGCCATGGCAACCAATGTTCGAGATGGTTTTATGTATATGTAACCAATGTTCGAGATGGTTTTCTGTACATGTAACAATGACTTGGCTCATATAAGGTCAGAATATTATATTACCATAAAACATTACAAATTTATCAAATTAACCACAGTAGGTGTCAAATCGAATCACATTTACGGCCAAAATCTAGTCTGCCCTATTTGTTATTTAGATTGACTTTGTAATAATGTAACAGCGATGCTGTTAGGTATATAAGCACTATAAATTCTCCTGGCCAGGGAGTTGACTCTTTGGCGATGTGGTTTATGTGCTTGGAAAGGTTGCGAAGTTAAGCAACAGTCTGTGCGGCTCCTGGCTGGATGGGTGACCACAAGGGATTGCCGATGGTGCACGTTACAATTCCATAACAGATTTAGATTAATTCAACCCTTTCCTTCACATACAAACACTTTTTCACACTTTTGTAAACAGGGTACACCCAGAGGTAGGAGCCCTCAGATCAGGGTGTCTATGTTTTATTATGAAACTAGAACTATCACTAAAGGTGATGAATACCCCCATACGGCAGCCTTGATTGCAAATCCAAGTTTTGAACATGTAACAGGACCAAATAACAAAAATACCCAAAGTTCAAATAGAGAAAATTCTGTAATGGCTAACACTAAACACAGGAAAATTGTGTCTTGCACATGTACTATTCGTGTTTAGTATGTATGGCAAGTATCAATTCAATAAGTTTCAAAATGAAGGAGGAGTTTGTGACACCAACTCCCCATGTTTCATGCAAAAATGACAAAAATATTCAAAGTTCAGTGGGGGATAATTCTACAATGGCTAACCGTAAACACATGAAAATTGTGTCTTGCGCATCTGCTATTTGTGACTATTACGTATCCCAAATATAAATTCAGTAACTTTAAAACTGAAGGAGGAGTTTGCGACACAACTCCCCATATTACAAGCCAAAACAAGTATCAAGTGAATCAGGTTGAGAGTAAAGGAGGAGTTCAAAGTACAGGATTTTGCCTGCCAATTTCAAGACCAATTTCAAGGACAAAGGTCAAGGTCAAAGTCACAGAGACCTGAAATTTGTGTCTTGCACATCTATTACTCCTGAGCAATATTTATGCCAAGTATTAAGTGAATCAGGTTGAAATTGAAGGAGTTCAAAGTACAAGATTTTGCCTGCCAATTTCAAGGCCAAAGGTCAAGGTCAAGGTCACAGAGACCTGAAATTTGTGTCTTGCACATCTACTACTCCTGAGTAACATTTATGCCAAGTATCAAGTAAATCAGGTTGAAAGTGAAGGAGGAGTTCGCCATACAAGATTTTGCCTGCCAATTTTAAGACGAATTTCAAGGACAAAAGTCAAGGTCACAGAGATTTGAAATTTGTGTCTTGCACATCTACTACTCCTGAGTAACATTCATGCCAAGTATCAAGTGAATCAGGTTGAAAGTGAAGGAGGAGTTCAAAGTACAAGATTTTGCCTGCTAATTTCAAGACCAATTTCAAGGCCAAAAGTCAAGGTCAAGGTCACAGAGACCTGGAATTTGTGTCTTGCACATCTACTACTCCTGAGTAACATTTATGCCAAGTATCAAATGAACCAGGTTGAATGTGAAGGAGGAGTTCAAAGTACAAGCTTTTGCCTGCCAATTTCAAGACCAATTTCAAGGCCAAAGGTCAAGGTCAAGGTCACAGAGACCTGAAATTTGAGTCTTGCACATCTACTACACCTGAGTAACATTAATGCCAAGTATCAAATGAATTGGGTTGAAACTGAAGGAGTTGAAAGTACAAGATTTTGCGGACAGACCAACGACCGACGTCCAACGACTGACCAACCGACAGGCTGATTCCAGTATACCCCCCTCAAACTCTGTTTGTGGGGGTATAATTAACACGTTCCCTGTTCTGTATTAGTCAAAGTTTCAATGACACTTACAATGAAATATTGAAGGTGAACCATTGTATACAGCCCTTTTAGAGACTAAAGAAACAGATATATCAAATTCCATTAGCAAACAGGACAGACCCAGATCAGATGGCTCCTATAGGACTCTGTTTGCGAATGTGAGAAAATGTGTTTATGAGGGAAAGGGTTATATTTAAAGGTTTAAACTTGTAAGAGGATTCCTTTATGGGTGGAGTATTCTTAACCCATTACCTTATAGGCTATTTTTAGATCCAACCTCTTCGAATCAATCTACCGAAAAGGAACTAGAGAAAAGGAAAATTTTAGAATTTTGTAGTTTGAAACCATTGGGATAAATAGAGCTGACTGTATATTTACTCCAAGCAAATGCTCTTTTCATCACAATGGTTTCAATAGGTGATTTTTAGGCGTAGAAAGGCATATTTATGGATGAAAGGGTTATACACACCCTCCAGGGGTGTAGCTAGCGATACGCACTTACGCACGTGCGTAACATCAATCTGAAAGGTGCAAACCTTATTATGGCCAAAATGGAACAAAAATCGAAGGTTAAGGGGGTAGACTTTGATAAACGTTCTGTCTTATCATGCAAGTTTTAACCAAAACCCTTCAATTGACATTTTTAGCGCCTCTGTATAGGTCACTGTTTGAAACCATTGTGATAAATAGAGCATTTGCTCCAGTGGGAGCAAATGCTCTATTTATCACAATGGTTTCAAAATGTGAGTTTGTACATAGTTTCAAAAACAAACAATGCTAACTTTTCTCGGGGGACTCGAATAAACACGGTGCGTACAATATATTTGGATTCAGCTACGCTACTGCCCTCCTTAAATGAATCTACTGAAAAGGGGCATTTACTAGAAAAATGAAAAATTTCAGAATTTTGTAGTTTTGAAACTATTGTGATAAATAGATCATTTTATTACAATGGTTTCAAAAAGAGACTTTAACAGAGGCATCAAAAAGCATCAATATGAATGAACGGGTTAACTTGTTTCCCTATTTTCAAAGATTTATACAGTGCTCCAGATAGGATCCATAGATTTAAACATTTTCAAGAATGAGTCCTTTAGTTCTCCACCAAACTCTATACTGTGACCATTCTTTAGAATCGTTCACTGTCGTGGAGGACAAATGACTATTGTGCTATTTAGGTATGCACTTTTATCTGTAGCTCTCTTTATAGACTTCAAAGTGATACTATCAACTCTAGGAGTCTTCTGATCTGGGTCTAAAGTGTCTACAAATGACATCCGTGGTCCGCATTCTAAGGGTTAACTATGTCCAATGGCCGCATATACTCATTTCCAGCGTCCAAAGGGTTAACCCTTTATCTGTTGAATATTTATGTTAGAGAATTAATGACATCATGAATATCTATCAGCTGAATTTTTTATGATGGCATAGTTACAGTACACAGGATTTTTGGATATTGGTACAAACTATAGCGTCAGATCTATTGTAATTTTGTAAACAAACAGAGGAGAGATCTAATCAGATGACTGCAGGAACCATCTGATCTGGGTCACCTGTTTGCAAAGGCATGATCTGGGTTTGCAAAGGCATGATCTGGGTCACCTGTTTGCAAAGGCATGATCTGGGTCACCTGTTTGCAAAGGCGTAATCTGGGTCTCCTCTGTTTGCAAAGTGTGAAAAAACCGTTCATATACCGGAAAGGGTCAAGGCAGTGTATGAAGGGTTAAAAAAGTTGTATAACCGAACAGAAAACAGGATATCAGTATTTAATCTGTTTCAAGTGCTTATCTTTCTCCTTGATACTAATCACTGGGAAGACTATAAACCTTTTGGAAATGAGGAAACAAGTAATTAGAATTGCTGCAGGAGCATTCTGGGTCCATGCTTATAAAGCTTTTAGTTGAGTCAGAGTTTCGTTCTCAAGCTTTTGATTGGTCAGATTTGAGTTCTCAAGCTTTTGATTGGTCAGATTTGAGCCTGAGGCTCAAATCTGACCAATCAAAAACTTGAGAACGAACTCAGACTCAACTAAAAGTTTTATAAGCATGGACCCTGATCTCAGTGAATGAAGTTTGCTTTTCTGAATTCAGCTAATAAATCTTCATGATGTCATTATTTCCTACAAGAATATTCAACAGGGATATTAATGGTTAACCCATTCCTGCATATGGACGCCTTTTGACGCTCCTCACAGTAAAAGTCACTTTGTGAAACCATTGTGATAAATAGAGCATTTGCTTCTATAGGAGCAAATGCTCTATTTATCACAATGGTTTCACATTACAAGATAATAAAAATTTCCTTTTCTCTAGTTAATGCTCCTTTTCGGTAGATTTATTCAAAGAGATTGGATCTAAAAATAGCCTATGAGGGAAATGGTTAACCCTTTCCTTCGTATTAACACCTTTTCATGCATTTACAAAGAGAGTAGACTCCTATAGGAGCCGTCTGATTAGAGTCTGCTCTGTCTGCTTTCGACATGATAGATCTGATTCTACATGATTGTCAAAGCATAAAAATTTCCTTGAAAAGTTTATATCATAAAAATTCAGCTAATAAATAATCATGATGTCATTATCTGTTAGATGAATAATCAACAGTGAAATGGCTAAAGAGATGACATTATGAGTCAAGTTACATTTTTACAGCAAGACAGATAAATGTGCATAACCCTGATACTAAAATTGCCATTTCTCCATCAAACCCTATGTTGTGACCACTCTTTAGAATTGTCTCTTTAAGATAATTCTAAAGAGTAGTCACAACAAAGGGTTTGGTGGGGAAATAAAAGTTATTATTGTGTTATTTATTAGCTGATTTTTATTATGGCACATAATTAAGCTTATATGAGGGAAAACGTTAACCCTTTCCTCCTTTTTTAAACCCAACCTCTTTGAATGAATCTACCCAAAAGGAGCATTTACTAGAGAAAAGTAAAATTTTAGAATTTTGGAGTTTGAAACATAATTTTTGATATGTACTGTTTAACACTCTCCTTCATATAAACGCCTTTTCATACATTTGTAAACAGAGTAGACCAAGATCAGGGTCTGCTCGGTTTGCTAATGATATGATCAAATGTTAAACTGTCTGTTAGCACAAAAACATTCCCTTGAAAATTTTACACTATGAATATTCAGCGAATAAATATTCATAGTCATAATTTCTTAAATGAATACTGAAAAGGTAAAGGGTTAATTATCCCATTACCTCATAGGCTATTTTTAGATCCAACCTCTTTGAATAAACCTACCGAAAAGGAGCATTAACTAGAGAAAAGGAAACTTTTAGAATTTTGTAGTTTTGAAACCATTGCAAATGCTCTATTTATCACAATGGTTTCAAGAAGTGCTTATTACAGAGGCGTAGAAAGGCGTATTTATGGAGGAAAGGGTTAATTAAAGACCTCGTCATAAATGCTTGACGCTCTTACAATGTTGATGAAGTAAAGACAATACTATGTTTGGCTGGTAAAAAGTTTTGCCGATAAAGTCAATCATTGTAAGATTTGATTGATTTCTTTATCGTACAACTTGTTCGTGAACCTTTTCCACGCTAGCAGCGAAATAGTGATTACCTATTCAAACAATTCGGGTAATGCGGCATCTCATCAGGATCCGAACTGTCTGACACCTTGACCGTATTTTTGCAAATAAATGAGAGAAATTATATTTAAGGATTGAAGCAGACGACAATTGTTGCAGATGATAAAAATGCTTAGCCTGTAAAGAGTTAATTGACACGTCCAGGTCAAATATTAATTAACTTTCAGCAATCTAGCTGTCAATTCATAATAACCTAGTATGCAAATAGTTTGAATCAAGGTCAAATATGAAGCGACCTTGGCCCTTCATTAGAATCCATACTATTTAAAACTTTTGATTATGGTATTTGATGAAAAAGAAGAAAAATATAACCCATCAACTGAAGCAGGCAGCATTTGTTTTTGCAGACGACAATTACTTAGCATGCAAAGAGATCAGTATTATGTCAAACTGCTGAGGAAATACAAGGGAATCAATGATGAAAGAGAGAGAAATTACAAAGGATCAGGTCACATCAATACAGAATGATGAAAACCTTTTTACCGAGTTGTAACCATAGTGTAAAGGATGTATTGTATGATCCGAATGATGTCATTAGCTCTATCAACATCGGGAGGTGCTAATTTGTGATAATCTTAACCTTTTCTCCATAGGCTATTTTTAGATCCAACCAATCTACCGAAAAGGAGCCTTAACTAGAGAAAAGGATTTTTTTTTAGAATTTTGTAGTTTGAAACCATTGTGATAAAGAGAGCATTTGCTCCTATAGGAGCAAATGCTCTATTTATCACAATGGTTTCAGGCATTGGTTATTACAGAGGCATTTTCAAGAATAACTCCATTATTTCTTCACCAAACCCTATGATGTGACCACTCTTTAGATTCATCTCTAAAGAGTGGTCACACCATAGGGTTTGGTGGAGAAATGGCCACTTTAGTATTTGAATATGCAGCTTTATTTGTTGCTCTGATCTTATCAATATCCAAATTGATTGACACAGGTATTTCTTTTGGCCTTTGCCCTCATATAAACGTTTTTTCCTGAGTAGACCCAGATCATCATTAGATGGTTCCTGCAGCAGACGTCTAATCAGGGTATAGAATTATGCTCCTTTTGCTTACTAGTTTGCCTATGAAATCATAATAGATCGGACTCTACAGTTTTCATCAATACCAAAAATTCCTGTTAATAATTATGCAATTAAACAAGAGCACCGCAAGCGGGTGCCAACACTCGTCTGTCGTCATTGTCAAAAAATATAAAGGGCCATAACTCCAAAATTTTGAAATCTCGAGTTATGGTTCTTATGTAGGGGCCTTCCCCTCAATGAGATCTACTAACTTATGAAGCTTCATGTTGATACCTCTTATACTTTTCGAGTTATGGTCAATGCTAAGATTTCAGATGACAACAACGATGACATGGACGCCGGAGTTACAACAATAGCTTGTGATTTCTTTGAAAAAGACAAGCTAAAAATATCAACTAATAAATATTCATGATGTCATTATTTCTCTGTTTGAAATGGCGTTAAATTTCTCCATTTGTAATAGCATGAAAAAGTGTAATTTGTAATAAATTATGCCAATAACCCTTACTCAATGAATATTCATGAAAGAAATAATGACATCATTAATTTGACTAATTTTTATAATAGCGTATGAACAGAGGTAAATTTGGCCATGGTAGAAGCGACAGTCATATCTACAATATTTCATAAGCAAACAGAGCAGACCCTGATCAGAGGGCTACAACAGGAGCCATCTGACATGGGTCTACTCTGTTTGCAAAAGGCGTAGAAAGGCATATTTACGGACTAATGGGTTAACCAAACAGTTATGCCACTATAATTAGCATTTCATCAATATCAAATTTATCTGATACTGAATTTTTCATGAGTAACAGAGGGAATATTAAATTTGACACAGGTACAGTAACTTGACAACTGCAGCACATGACAATTCTGACAGATGACAGTTACGAAGTCTGCAAAGATTTCTTATATAGAAGTTTTCCTCAGTCCTATACTTCATTGATTGATTAGTTATTTGTAATAGTCCACAGTGAGCTGTATCAAGCAGACTTTGTGATAAAATCCTCCTGGACCCTTTAACCCATTCCCTCATATTGACAACTTTTGACGACTCTGTAAAAGTCACTTTGTGAAACCATTGTGATATATTTACATTCGCCCTGCAACGTCCTTATATAACCTTATTCTAAAAAGAAAGTTGCATAACCTCATGAACACCGGAAGCACGTCATTCATTTCTTAAATATAAGAAATACAATGGAATATAAATATAAGAAATAAATGACGTGCTCCCGGTGTTCATGGGTTATGCAACGCATAGCTTTACGAGCAAAGATTCACGTGAAGCCCTTCGGGCTTCACTAACTTTGCTCGTAAAGCTATGCATTGCATAACCTCATGAACACCGGAAGCACGTCATTCATTTCTTAAAAATAGAGCATTTGCTCCTATAGGATAGTGGTAGTCAGATAGTGGTTCTACTTGTGTGTTCATTGTCAGTGGTTCTACTTGTGTGTTCACTGTCAGTGGTTCTTCTACTTGTGTGTTCATTGTCAGTGGTTCTACTTGTGTGTTCACTGTCAGTGGTTCTACTTGTGTGTTCACTGGCGTGGTTCTACTTGTGTGTTCACTGTCAGTGGTTCTAATTGTGTGTTCATTGTCAGTGGTTCTTCTACTTGTGTGTTCATTGTCAGTGGTTCTTCTACTTGTGTGTTCACTGTCAGTGGTTCTACTTGTGTGTTCATTGTCAGTGGTTCTTCTACTAAGTGTGTGTTCATTGTCAGTGGTTCTACTTGTGTGTTCACTGTCAGTGGTTCTTCTACTTGTGTGTTCATTGTCAGTGGTTCTACTTGTGTGTTTATTGTCAGTGGTTCTACTTGCGTGTTCACTGTCAGTGGTTCTACTTGGGTGTTCAATGTCAGTGGTTCCACGTGGGTGTTCATTGTCAGTGGTTCTACTTGGGTGTTCAATGTCAGTGGTTCCACGTGGGTGTTCATTGTCAGTGGTTCTACTTGGGTGTTCATTGTCAGTGGTTCTACTTGGATGTTCAATGTCAGTGGTTCCACGTGGGTGTTCATTGTCAGTGGTTCTACTTGGGTGTTCAATGTCAGTGGTTCCACGTGGGTGTTCATTGTCAGTGGTTCTACTTGGGTGTTCAATGTCAGTGGTTCCACGTGGTTGTTCATTGTCAGTGGTTCTACTTGGGTGTTCAATGTCAGTGGTTCCACGTGGGTGTTCATTGTCAGTGGTTCTACTTGGGTGTTCAATGTCAGTGGTTCCACGTGGGTGTTCATTGTCAGTGGTTCTACTTGGGTGTTCTTCAGTGCATGGAGTGAGTGAGTTGGGTTTTACGTCCGACCAACAGTGTTTCAGTTATTTGCAGACGGCACCTGCATGAGACAAGTTATAGTGCTGCCTCACTGGAATGCCCCTGCATGGAACTATGCAATTTGTTCTGTGCAAAGAAAAACTTTTGGTGTCTTTCTCCAACTGTTACAAAATAAGCTGGATGATGCACAATGTGACCGGGTAGACACCGAGTAGTTTCATGTAGTGTTTTGTTGTAAACTTTTATGAAAATCATTTCATAGAGTTGTCATATATTCAAATTATTGTTAAGTCAGATTTCAGCTTATATAGAAATAGGAAGAGATGAATTCTTTTTTAATTCATAACAGGTTAAAAACTTCCCGTGAATTTTCATGGATTTCTTTAAAGAAAAATGTAACAGAAAAGTGCCTAAGTAATCTCATCTGAGTCTGCACTGTTTGAAAAGGACATTAATTAAGATTGTTTCCCATGCTGAAAGAATTAATAACCGGTAGACATGGTGTCATCAAATGCTGCGTAAATTAATTAAAATGCTGATATATCCCAATTTTCACAAATTTCCTGTGATGCTGCTTGCTGTCTCTGCTCATAAAGACCCGATAGTTCCATGATGAAATTGATTGAATACATGGACATGGAGGAGACTTGCGGTATTTTTCCTAATAAATGCCCCCATTATAACAAACGCTTCCTTACTTCTGGTGGGGGTGGGTGATCAATGGCTAATAAAACAACTAAAAAAACCTATATATACATATAATAACCATTAATCCTTTCCGAAACCCATTTCAAAGAAAATTTCGTTCCCACAAAAAAATTGATGTTTCCCAAATCATCTCTTCTCATTTCTTTATAACGAAATCAATGGTACAAAAAAAAAACAATTCCACAAAATAATTTTCGGATTCATTTGATGTATTTTCAACTAAAAGTCCATTCAATTTACCGAAATGCAGTTTTCACACCTTCTGCAGTCATTGACATTTTAGTTTACATACAGATATGGTGAGGTGTGAAAACAGATGATACATACTGCTCCCTGTTTTTTACCTATGTCTGACAGGGGTCATACAATCAAGTATAGCATGTTTTTTAATTATGGCTATACTTATGAAAACATATTTTGAATTTTTTATGATAATTGTTGAATATGAATGATGGTTCAAACAGGTACAATTCACTCGAAACAATTTTTTTTTGTGGTGAATAAAATATGATCATCAAGTCATAACTTTAAAAATTCACAAGTTCTACAGATTAAATACAGCAGATACGGAACCAAGTACGAAACCCTTAACTGTAGAATACTCAAGCAGTGCCAATATCAAAATGTAATGAAATTTATAAAATATACAAGCAACAAATTGTCTTTACTACAATCATGTACCATATAAATAATATGTAATACTTCCCTCCTACTACATATTGTAAACTTGTCATTATCATGGACTCAAAATGGCCAACCACTCACTGCCTGGATGATGAAAAGATTGTCTTTTATCTTTTGTAAATGAGTAAAGTTACAAATAATGTGAAATAGTTAATAAAACCTCTCTATAATGGCCACAAAATTCTGTTAATTAGTTGGTATATAGGACAGGTGGCTGCATAAAGCAAGGTGAAATTAAAACAGAACGCTCCTATAGGAGTGTTCTGTTTTACTTTCACCTTGCTTTAATCAGTCACCTGCCTTTAACACAAACTATTTGATGTAATTTAGAGGCCATTATAGAGAGACTTTACTGTACTGTGACAAATATAAGTGAGTTTATTCTCCATTTCACACAAAGTTTGAAATAAATGTAACATTCATGAAATACAAGTCAGTGCCATGTTTTGAGATCATTGGAAAGGACAAATTAAATTAAATTCTACAACAAAAAAGCTCTGGCCCGACCATTTCGTAAAATCAAGATCAGACAGTATTTGACTTGGGCAATAACTGTAGAATCAGATCTATTTATAATTTCATAAGCCAAACAGAGCAGACCTTCAACTAGAACTGTAAGCCAAAGGCTAACGAATACCCCCCACCCCCACCTGTCTGCTTGTCAGAACACCTATCATCAATCTGAACATATGTACATACAGAAACGTGAAGAGATTTAAAAACAATACATGCCCCAACCCAATTTATGTAATAAAAATGAAGAATAATTCTTAGAAATAAGACCCTTTCATGAGGTTTTTGTCAAATCCAAAGTTCTAAAGCTAGGTACCTTTTCAGAAAAACATTAAGTTCAAGGACCATAACTCTGACAAAAATTATTCAACCAGACCGATATTTGAACTTAAGCTGTACCTCATCTAGATTTATTTTTATGTCAAATATGAAGTTAATATCTGCAACCACTTCCAAAGAAAGACCGGAAAACTGAAAATTTGACAAAAAATTAAAGTTCAAGGGCCATAACTCTGGCAAAAATTATTCAACCAGACTGAGATTGGGAATTAAGCTGTAAATCATGTAGAGTTAGCTTTATGCCAAATATAAAGTTAATATCTGCAACCACATCCAAGAAAAGTCCGGAAAACTGAAAATTTGACAAAAAATTAAAGTTCAAGGGCCATAACTCTGGCAAAAATTATTCAACCAGACTGAGATTGGGAATTAAGCTGTAAATCATGTAGAGTTAGCTTTATGCCAAATATAAAGTTAATATCTGCAACCACTTCCAAGAAAAGCCCGGAAAATCCCAAATTTGAAGAAAAAAATTAAAGTACAAGGGCAATAACTCTGGAAATAATTATTCAACCGGACTGAGATTGTAACATAAGCTGTAACTTATACAGATTTAGCTTTGTACTAAATATAGAGTTGATATCTGGAGTCACTTCCATAAAAAGTCCAGAAAACCGGAAAACATTGGTACGGGACTAAAAAGGGGAGATAACTCCTGAAGTAGTGGTCCGATCATAACGGAAATATGCGGTGCACAGGTTTATATGGTCATATGGCTATATATGAACTTTCAACAAAATTGAAGCAAAACTGTAGAAGAAGAAGGCCGGACAAAATTGTGTCCACGGACGGACAGACGGACGGACGGACAGACGGACGGACATGCTAACAAATGGGTAGTTGTGTGACTTTTTCCTTTGATCTTTTCTTGTGTGACTAGTCCCACAAGAAAAACTATTTTTGGCTCTAACTTTGGAAAAGAATGATCTGGAAGCTAACCCTAACCCTAACCCTATGTCCCACAACTGGCCAGGTTAATGTCACAAGAAATGGCCAGGTTAATGTCACAAGAGATGGCCAGGTTAATGATTTTACTTGTGGGACTAGTTAGAATCAAAGTACTGACAGTACTGAAGGTTTCGGACCATATATATGTCGATTGTGACTATACAATACGAAAAAGCTTGGTAGGGAAGGACTGGTACCATTGATACATAGTAAGATGACTTCTAAAGCATTATTTCCTGAACTAAAATGGTGTTTAATGGAACTGTTTGTTAAAATTGACCGGTCATCTGAACATAATTGCTGTGAACTTTTCTGGAAATCCTGTCAGTGTTTAAGATATTGTTTAAAGAAATAAATTGATGACCAGTAGCACACAGTGCAGTTCCAATAGTTCAATTTGCCTGAAGTTTACTTAAATTTATATTTGAAATTAGTAAAGGGCCATTACTCTATTATTATTTGGCCGACGTTGGCGTCATATATTGTGCCTGCACCTATCCATGTAAACACCCCGTCAAATTTAAATGAAATCTGAGCAAGCTGTTCCAAGATATGACTTCTAACAGTCATATTTCCTATATGGCTATCTGAAAGCAACAAAGGGTCATATTTCTGCTACTAACTGGTGGATTGTAACAGTATTTGGCGTGCATCAATCACCTATCCATCTATACACTACAACCACGCTTGGATAAATTATATATGCCATGTGAATCTAAATATCATACAGTTGACAAGATCTAATTGTAACAGAATATGTTGCAGAATGTCCCCTAAACGAAACTTACAACTGTTATTGGTGAGCATAATATCTAAATTTCAACCAATAACAGGCCATTAGTGAGCACTTGGTTACATGGCAACAAGCACTTTTAAAACAACTGCATATATATCCCTACTGACCAAATTTTCCGAAAAATCTAATATGTAAATTGTGACCCATTCAGAGGACACTACTCCATTACCATGGCAACCAAGTATTTCAAAACAACTTGACTGAGTTTGGGATACCCAAATACCCCTAAATACCAATTTTCAGCAAATTTGAATATCTAAATTTTTGACCAATCAGATCTCACCATTCAGTTTCCATACCAACAAATCATTTCGAAAGACATACCAATCAATTCTGAGTGTCAAAATATCCCGACATACCAATTTTCGGCAAAATCGAACAATATCTGAATTTGCCGAAAAATATCTAAATTTTCGACCAATCAGAGCCACCACTCAGTTACTATGGCAACCAATTCTTTAAAAAGACCTATAAATTAGTCCCGAGTGTCAAAATATACCGTAATACCAATTTTTAGCAAAATCAACCAATATATGAACTTTCGAAACACAAACCAATTGATTTGGAGTACTCAAATATCCCATGATACCAATTTTCAGCAAAAAATCGAATGATATATAACTTCGCCAAACACTATCTAAATTTCGACCAATTATAGCCAACCATTTAGTTATGGTGATTTTCAAAAAATAAAAAGTGGGATGTACATCTGCATGTATCAAGCAATATTCATATGAAGTTTCATTAGGATCGGACAATTACTTAGTCTTACTGAGAAATGCTCTGGACAAGTTCATGACGGAAGAAGAACAATTGGAAGAATCAGAATCGGAAGAAAGAATAATAAGAATAAGAAACGGAGCAAACACAATATGTCCCTCTACTTCATTTTGGGACATTATTATATACCAGGGGTGAAAATAACAGCATGCTTGTATGTTAACAGATTAATGCTGGGGAAAAAGCTTAATCACACACTACAAACAAAAAATTGTCAAGAATTATATACGTTCAGCTTATGTTATAATTAACATTATGTAACACATACAATAAAATAAGTCCACTTTATCTTTTTTATAACTACTAACTCTCTATAATTGGAGTAATTATCCTTAAATGCTTACAACCTGGTACCAAGTCTCCTAACACATTACACACATTATAAACATGGGTCTTATAGAACAGAAAAGTCTATGATCAATGTTTACGATGCTTGTCACACATTATGTAAAAATATAATTATGATCTTCTAAACTCAATATAAATACTTCTGATGCATTCAGAATACAGATTGCTTTTGAGGCTCAAGGTTATCCATATATCTCCGGAACGTTTCACTACAGTCCGTGCTCCTTCGTGCAGAAGGGTTTGTGCCGAATATTATGATTTTTTTAGCTTTCTTCAACTTCAACTATAACTACAGTAAATTAAATTAAATGAATTAAATTATATTAAATGTATTTATTGTTTTATTTTATTTAATTTTTAATTTATTTTTATTATAATAATAAATTATAAATAATAATAAAAATAATAATAAATAAATTAAATTATTAAATTTTATACATTTATAAACTAAATTACAGTAAATTAAATAATAATTTATTTATTTTATATTTATTATTTTTTTTATTTTACTCGTCATAGCGAGCGGACGAGTAGAATTCTCCAGGCCGTTACTATTTATTATGCAATGAACATTAAATTTACGTATTTCAAATAATAAATATGGACAACATTAGCCAATAAGCTCGATGAAAGGTTTTTCTAATAAGAAAAATAATGCTTAAACTGTGGCCGATTTTAGGCTGCGAAATTCATATCCGCGGATATGAGTCATACCCGTCATATCGGGTGTTTATACTGTATCCTGCAATTTCCAGTCGTTATCTTCATTCCCATAGTTCGTGTGTAATATGTAGAGATGGACGACGTTCCGACCATTATTCATTACTGTTTTCTCCGTAACGTTGTCTGTACCAATTTCGACAAATTCAAGAAATGCTTGTAGATTTCAAATAAACGCCCGACTTTTAGATGTCGATTACTTTCTGGTTCATTTTTACCGGCGCTCTGTGGTATATATTCGTACGCGACCAAATTTATCATATAACGTAGCATTTTACACGGCAAAATTATTGGAAATTGCAACAGTTGCTTCCGCATTTTAATAATTGACACAAATACCAAATGAAGAATTATCGATATCGTTTATCAAATGCATTGCACTTGGAACTATATTTTTGTCAAGGGGTGTTATCAAAATCACATTTTTGGCAAAATGAAAGAAGAAATACGGGTGAAATACACCCGTAGATAACTAAATCGCTTAATCGGCGCTACGTGATAAACATTTTGTCAATGTTAAACCATTCAAAATGTCTGCATTTGGGTTAATGAACGTATGCATTCTAAGCATAAATTGATATTTCGTAGTATAACAGTGGTCTGATTGCTCATTATGGGATATGAATTTCTTTATAAATTTGCTTGAGGCATGCCCTGGGGATGCATTACTATTAGGTTTCGGAAAGTAGTCCGAAACCTAAAAAGTCACACAACTACCCTTTGGTGAGTGCGGACGGACGGACGGACAGACGGACAACCTGATTCCAGTATACCCCCCCCAAACTTCGTTGTGGGGGGTATAATGATCGGAAACCTCCTAAAAGAGGAACAACTGTTTTCTCAAGGGAGTGAAATAGTGTTAATAACCATTTAATAAGGAAATAAAGTTTGTTCAAATAAAGTTTGTTCAAAAGACTTAAAGCAATACAGAAAGCTCCCCAAGGAGCCCCCCCCCCCCCCGGGTGCATGTATTACAGATAATACAGTGTATCACCATTACTGTCCGATTCATTTCACCTTTCTCTTGATATGAAGTTTTTAAACCCATTCCCGCATATTGATGCCTTTGTAAAAGTGACTTTATGAAACCATTGCGATAAAAAGAGCATTTGCTCCTATGGAGCAAATGCTCTATTTATCACAATGGTTTCAAAACTACACAATTCTGAAAATTTTCTTTCCTCTAGTAAATGCTCATTTTTGGTAGACTTAATTAAAGAGGCTTGGTCTAAAAATAGCCTATGCGGGAATGGGTTAAAACACTTTACTCCATGAACATTCAGTGAACCCTTTGCTCCATAAAAACGCCATTCTACGCCTCTGTAAAAGTCACTTTATGAAACCATTTTGATAAATAGAGCATTTGCTCCTATAGGAGCACATGCTCTATTTATCAAAATGGTTTCAAACTACTAAATTCTAAAATTGTCCTTTTCTCTAGTTAATGCTCCTTTTTCGTAGATTATTCAAAGTGGATGGATCTAAAAATAGCCTACGGAGGAAAGGGTTAAGAAAATTGAATAATGACATCTATGATCTTATTAATTAGATTAATTGCTAAGATCGCACCTGGACACAGGAATTTTTGGTCATGGCAGGAACTGTAGAATCATATTTATATTATATCATAAGCAAACAGAGCAGCACACATAGCAGTCCCTGGTCAGCCGGCTCTTACAGGAGCTGTCTGATCTGGGTCTGCTCTGTTTGCAAGGGCGTAGAAAGGTGTATTTACGGAGTAAAGGGTTATGCTTATAATTTCATTTGCTCCATGTTTTAACCCTATACTCCATAAATACGCCTTTCTACGTCTTGGCAAACAGCGTAGACCAAGATCAGATGACTCTTATAGGAGCCGTCTGATTAAGGTCTACTCCGTTTGCTTATCGATACTACAAAGATATACTGATACTTAAGTTTCTACCATGTCAACATATTCCTGTGCCCATTTGCCATTATAACAATTAATGTGATTAAAATTCATTACGTCATTATTTTTTACACGAATATTAATGAAGAAAATGGTAAATCTACTGGTTAAATACGACTGGCTCCTCCATTTCTGAGTTTTAACTCTTTGCAACAATTGTCGTCCGCTTCAATTCTAAAAATAAACCTTCTCTCACTTCTTTGCAAAAATATGGTCAAAGTGACAAACAGTTTGGATTCTGATGAGACGCCGCATTATGCGGCGTCTCATCTGGATCCAAACCGTTTGCATAGGTAATCACGGTTTCATCGCTAGCATGCAAAGAGTTAATTAACCCGTTACCTGTTCAATATTGATATAAGAAATTATGACCGTGAATATTTATTCACTGAATTTTCATAATGTAAAAATTTCAAGGAAATTTGATCATATCATTAGCAAACCCTGATCGTGCTGAAAAGGTGTTTATATGAAGGAGAGTGTTAAACCGTACATATCAAAAATTATCACCGAAGAAAATAATCATTATGACAAACTGTGCAGACCCTGATCAAAGGGCTCCCTCAGGAAAAGATCTTATATATACCAGTTCCCACACCTTCATCACTCTACCGGCAACTTTGTGATAACCTTCGAGTCTCATCTGGATCCAAACTGTTTGTCACTCTGACACTTTTTATGCCCCCGTTGACGATAGTCAGGGGGCATTACGTTTTGCACCTGTCCGTCCGTCCGTCACACTTTTACGTGCAGTTGGTACATGCAGTTGGTTGTCACAGTTTTTCATGGTCTTATATCTCAGCAACCACTATAGCTATAGGCATGGAATTGCATATACACATTAACCTATAGGCATGGAATTGCATATACACATTAACCATCATCCATATTTTCATTGTGCACCCAGACCATGCTGCCAGCAAGCCCAAGGTCAAATGACCTGGAAATTTTACGTGCAGTTGGTTGTCACATTTACATGCAGTTGGTTGTCACAGTTTTTTCATCGTCTTATATTTCACTAACCACTATAGCTATTGGCATGGGATTGCATATACACATTAAACACCATCCATACTTTCATTGCGCACCCACTCCATGCTGCCCGAAAGCCAAGGTCAAGGTCAAATAACTTAGGAATTTTATAAGCAGCTACGCAAGCACCACCACAGGGGCATCGCTGTGTCTTACAGACACAATTTTCTAATTTTTAAACGAAGTCACATAAAAAAGAAGTGTTAGAATTGAAGCAGACATCAATTTTTGCAGACGACAATAATTTGCTGTGAGTGCAGATCAATGCTAAAGGTTAATGATTTCCAAGCTATAATGTACTGTCTCCTGTAAGATCTTTGAGACAGATTTCAATTAGTTATTGTATATTTTATGATGCACAGACTCCTATTATAAGCAAATGTCTGAGTCCTTTGGATGTTGAGTTATCTATGGTCTATACCAAAATAAAACTCTTTACCTGTTTAATATTAATGAAAGAAATAATGACTTCATGAATATTTATGAGCTGAGTTTTATTTATGAGCTGAGTTTTAATAACATAAACCTTTCAAGGGAATTTTGTCCCTTGACACTAACAGTAGAATCAAATCTCTTCGCACGCAAAGTAATTGTTCGTTGTTCTCTGCTTCAATTCCTAAAATAAAATCTCGATTTTTTTGTAACATGATAAATTTTTTTATTAACCCTTTCCCTCATTTAAATGCATTTTCACGCATCAGCAAACAGAGTAGACCCAGATCAGACGGCTTGTACATTGTATTCACATCAAAGTGCTCCTCAACCATCTACTCCATAAATATGCCTTTCTACGCCTTTGCAAACAGAGTAGGTAAAGATCAGGGTCCATGCTTATAAAGCTTTTAGTTGAGTCTGAGATCGTTCTCAAGCTTTTGATTGGTCAGATTTGAGCCTTTGGCTCAAATCTGACCAATCAAAAGCTTGAGAACTCAAATCTGACCAATCAAAAACCTGAGAACGAAACTCAGACTCAACTAAAAGCTTTATAAGCACGGACCCAGACAGCTCTAGTAGGAGTTTGCTTTTTATTATGATAGATCTGACTGTACAATTTCTACCAATACCAAAATCTCTTGCGAAAATATATGGCATTATAAAAATTCAGCTAATACATATTCATGATGTCATTATTTCTTGCATGAATATTCATGGAGGAAAGGGTTAAGGAGTTATCTGATCTTGGTCTACACTTTTTGTTACTATGTCACTGTAGCTTAACCCATTACCTCATAGGCTATTTTTAGATCTAACCACAATAACAATATTTGTCACAATAGTTTCTATACTACACAATTATAACATTTTCCTTTTCTCTAGTAAATGCTTCTTTTCGGTAGATTTATTCAAAGTGGTTGGGTCTAAAAATAGCCTATGAAGGAAAGGGTTAAAGTTATCAAAATGGTGCCAAATTGACTTGTTCAACTATACAACCCAGCCCATTAAGTGAGGGAGATTGTCTGTCTGTCTGAACACTTAGGGTACTGTATTAACTCTAATAAATGCCCATGGGGCGCATAATCTTTTAAAAGCTTTTTGAATTTGTATACAGGTGGCTGCTTAATTATCCATTCCCTCATATTGACGCCTTTTTGACGCCTCTGCAAAAGTCACCATTGTGATAAATAGAGCATGTGCTCCTATAGGAGCACATGCTCCATTTATCACAATGGTTTCAAACTACAAAATTTTAAAATTTTCCTTTTCTCTAGTTAATGCTCCTTTTCGGTAGATTTATTCAAAGTGGTTGGATCTAAAAATAGCCTATGAGGTAATGGGTTAAGAAAGAAAGCATTGCTTTCAGTCTGCATTAAGTTACCATCTGTATTTAATTGTAACACAATGGGTACATCTGATCTATTTGTGTGCTTTTTTACCAATTGAGCATCTTTTCATGATCTATTCCCAACTCATTCATCAATCCAACCATCTACATAAGATTTCATAATCCTTTTCCTAATGAGCACCCATGTAAGAAATTGACTTTATGAATATTAATTACAGAGTTCCAGATAAGATGCATAAATTAAATCATTTTCAGGAATAACTTTATTTCTTCACCGAACTCTATACTGTGACCACTCTTTAGAATCGTCACAGTAAGGGGTTTAGCAGAGAAATTATTATTTTAGTATTTGGGTATGCATCTTTCTATGTAGCTTTGCTGAATTTTTGTAATGGTATAATTATGAGCTAGGTTATCTTTTTAACCTTGGTGGAAAAACTAGAATCAGATCTATTATCAATAAACAAACAAAGCAGACCTTAACCCATTCCCTCATATTGACGACTCTGTAAAAGTCACTATGTGAAACCATTGTGATAAACAGAGCATTTGCTCCTATAGGAGCAAATGCTCTATTTATCACAATTGTTTCAAACTACAAAATTCTAATATTTTCCTTTTCTCTAATTAATACTCCTTTTCGGTAGATTTATTCAAAGAGGTTGGATCTAAAAATAGCCTATGGTGGAATGGGTTAATCAGAGAGGTCCTACTACAGCTGTCTTATCTGGGTCTACCCTCCTCACTAATATATGTCTCAATCAAAGAAGAGGGTTAACACTCTACTCCATGTCTACTATCTATGCATTTGCAAACAGAGTAGACCTAGATCACAGACAGTTCCTGTAGGAGCTGTATGATCGGGTCTGCTCCGTTTACTTATATAACTATAAAGATATGATTCTACAGCTTCTGTGCCAAGGCCAATTATCCTTTTTTCATATGCCCTTACAAAAATTCAGCTTATTAGTATACAATCATGATGTAATTATTTTTTAAAGGAATACTGAGCTCAAATACTAAAATCATCATTTCTATACCAAACCCTATACTGTGATCACTCTTTAGAATGGTCTCAAAGAGACCATTCTAAAGAGTGGTCACAGTATAGGGTTTGGTGGGGAAATAAAGGAGCTATTCTTGAAAATGTTTAAATTTATGCATTTTATCTGGACCTCTGATGAATAGTCATGGAATAAAGTGTTAAACAAGAGATGTTTCTGGCAGTCAACCTATAGTCTTAATTTCTGACGTTGAAGTGTGACCTTGACTTTGCACTACTCAAAATGCAACTACATGAGAAAAGCATGACAATTATGCAATCTATGTCTCTTCCTCTCCTCTAGCATTTCAAAAATGAAGAAGTTTCAAATGAACTATTCCAAAATTCAAACAGGTCAAGCTTCTGGTGAATATTTAGGGATTTTTCCAAAGGAAAGTGTTACATCACAAACAGTGCAGACCCTTTCAAAAGTGCTCCTCATGGAGTCCTATCATCTGGGTCTACACTGTTTGCAAAGGACATTTAGGTGACTTGTGTTCCGCACTGCAAAGGCTAGAGCTCAGAGCTTGATAATTGATAATTTGGCATGATTACTACACATCATCCAATAATAATAAACAACAGGTGGCGTAACAAACAACCGGACTAATTATTATTACCTTCAGAAATGCCAACCAATTGACTGTAATACGTAAGTCCATAACCCATTCCCTCATATTGACAACTCTGTAAAAGTCACTTTGTGAAACCATTGTGATAAATAGAGCATTTGCTCCTATAGGAGCAAATGCTCTATTTATCACAATGGTTTCAAACTACACAATTCTGAATATTTACTATCTTGTTTCTTATAATAGCATAATGGACAAAGGAATTTTTGGCACTGGCAGAAACTAGAATCATATCTATATTATATCATTTAAGCGAACAGTGCAGCCTCTGACCAGATGGCTCGTACAGGAGCCGTCTGATCTGGATCTACTCTCCCCCCCCCCCCCCCCACACACAAAATTGCTTGCTGCTTAACTAGGTAATACCTTTGGCAGGGGATATCATTTCTATGAATTTCTATGAATTTGCTTGTTAGTTATGTCTTTGTGCGTCTCTTTTTTGCCATTTTATAAGCATGATGTACATATTTACTGTTTCCTTTTTGTCCTGGTGCTGTTTGTGCGACTGTGCGTTTTGTATATGGCGTTTCCTGTTTAACTCCTACATCTGCCATGAATTCTAAGCACATTTTTCGCAATTTCCGACCTATTTGCTTTTGTTGAGTGCTTTTAAATTAGAATTCAACTGTACAACGAAGGTGTCAATTGAATTTCAAATGAAAGCCATTTAAACTTTCAAATTGGACGTTCAAGCTAATGATATTTTGGAGTGGGTAGGGTAAAAATGGTAGAAAGACCATTGGAATCTCATTTATATGAAGGAAAGGGTTAAACAGTACTGTGAAAATTTCATCTGGATGAATGTTATTATCTGTCATTCTTTGAATCTGTTTTATTTAAATTGCTTCTACAGGAAATGAGTCATTAATATCCCTTATAAACAGTGTAGACCCAGATGAGAGGGCTCCTAGAGGAGAGGGCTCCTAGATGAGCCCTCTCATCAGGGTCTACACTGTTTGTCATGTTACACTTTTCTATAAACAAAATCCCTGAATATCCACAATAAGTTTTTCCTGTTCGGACTTTGGAAGAGTACATTTGAAAATTCAGCGTTGAAAGGGCTAAATTAAGCCAAACAATATAATGGCAACACGTTGTTGACGAGAGTGATTTAATTGATCATTATTGTGATCACAAAGTGGAATAACGATAGAATTTAGAACTTTGACCTTCAAAAGCAGCATTTTATATCACTGACAAGACGGGTATTTCTGGTTGTACCCATTTTATTATGAAATACAGCAACGATATTCATCGGGAAACCTTTAAATAAATATTGTTATTTGAAATATTGATACACGCATTCTGGCATGTCATGACAATGCCATCTGCAGTCTGGTAGCTGTATCATTTTGAAAGCGAGAACCACTGTTGGATTCATAGACAACATTTCGAGGGATTGGTGCAAAACTATTCTAACTCCTTCACATTGTGAAGGAGTTAGAATAGTTTTGCACCAAGCCCTCGATTTAATCTGTTTATTTCATATATATATATACACACACATTACTACACCTTTGCAAACAAAGTAGACCCAGATCAAACAGCTCCTTTAATTAGGAGTCGTCTGATCAGGATCTGCTCTGTTTGCCTATGAAATAATATAGTTTGATTCTAAAGTTTCGGGTGTTGCAAAAATTTCCTGTGTTCATAATGCTATTATAAAAAATAATCTACTTAATATTCATGTCTATATTTCTTTCATGAATAATTAAAAAAAATAAAAAAATATTCAGCTAACTTTTCCAATTCTGAATATAAATTAGCCACACAAAAACATTTACAGAGTTAATCACCATAGAAAAATGAGTTTTATGTCAAATAGTGCAGCCCCTAATCAAAGGCTTCCCTAGGGGGCTCTTTGATCTGGGTCTACACTGTTTGCAAAGGTCTTTCATATACAGTAAAACCCCTCTAAATCGGAATTCTAGTAGAGAAGAATTTAGATACTTTTAAGCAGTTGGCTGCTTAATGTCGGGTGAAAGTCATGCAGAAAGCTCCTAGATGCTAAATGCTTTCACCCAGTATGAACTCTTTACACGCTAGCGGCGAAACTGTGAAAATGCGGCGTCTCATCAGGATCCAAACTGTTTGTCACCTTGACCATATTTTTGCAAAGAAATGAGAGAAAGTTTATTTTAAGAATTGAAGCAGACGACAATTGTTGCAGACGAAAAATTACTTAGCGTGCTTAGAGTGCTGTCGTATGTCTTAAAGACCCACATTGATACAGATTTAAAAAGTCCGGTTTTACTGTAGCAATGGTTCATGCACTTTAACCCATTCCCTCATAGGCTATTTTTAGATCCTACCTCTTTGAATAAATCCACCGAAAAGGAGCATTAACTACAGAAAAGGAAAATTTCAGAATTGTGTAGTTTTGAAACCATTGTGATAAATAGAGCATTTGCTCCTATGGAGCAAATGGTCTATTTATCACATTGGTTTCAGAAATTGACTTTTACAGAGGCATCAAAAGGGGTCAATATGAGGGAATGGGTTAAGTGTTAAGTTCTTTAGGAGATATTAGGGGATATTGTCTCTTAATTAATCAAGTATTTTATTTTGTTAGTGGAAAAAGTAACAAAAATTCCTGTAAATAGTGGAAAAAGTAACTGTAACTTTGGTAACAAGCAATAAATGCGGAAACCACATTAAAGCCAATTTTTTAACTGAAAGACCTTCACTGAAGCTATCTGCATACCAAATATAAATTGTCTAGCATATGTAGTTCAGAAGTTATAAATTTTTTTTAATCACAGCCAAGTTTTCAAAATAGTGACCTTGACCTGATTTAAGGTATCTTTATGTCATCTGTAAGGTCCTTATCTAAGCTATCTGAATACCAAAGGTGAATTGCCTAGCGTTTGTGGATCAGAAGTTACAGCAAAATGCTAAAGTTTGTTAAAAACAGTAAAATAGTGACCTTGACCTTGACACAATTTCATGTGTCCTTGTATCAACTGAAAGGCCTTCACCAAAGCTATCTCAGTACCATAATATATGAATTGTCTAGCATATGTGGTTCAGAAGTTTAGACAAAATGTTGAAGTTTTTCAATGATGGCAAACTTGTCAAAAGAATGACCTTGACCTTGACTTAATTTCAAACATCTTTATATCAACTGAAAGGCCTTTACCAAAGCCATCTGTATACCAAAGATGAATTGCCTAGCACTTGTATTTTAGAAGTTATAGCAATGTTAAAGTTAAAAACGGCAAATTTTTGAAATAGTGACCTTGGCCTGATTTCATGTAACCTTGTATCAAGTGAAAGACTTTCATCCAAGCTATATTAATCTGCATACCAAACATGAATTGTCTAGCTTAAGTAATTCAGAAGTTATATGCAATGTTAAAGTTTTGTTAACGACAGCACGCTGCCCGAAACCACCATAGGAGCAAATGTTTTCATTTACGCAATTCTTAATTATCTCGACCTCTGTTTGAAGATGTCTGAAAAGTACAAATGATTACTTCCGGAACGAAGATCATAAATTATGTACCTATATCACCCATAAGAGGAAATTAACAATAAACAAGAGGGTCGTCACGGGTGACAAATGCCCCCAAAGTGTTTGACACCGAAATGCATTTTGGTGGAAAAACAATACAATGTAATGCAGGTGTAACATGAAATTTTGATGCTGTTAAAAATGACACAGGAGTGAGTTCTTAACATTAGAAACAGAACCTTTGACGATTATGATAGCTAAGAAAAGAGCCAAGCGTCAAAACTTAGTTAAAAAGGACCCTAAGTCATTCTCAACGTTAAAAAGGACCCTGGGTTGATTGTCAACGTTTAAGGTATAGGAGATATGCTCTGGACAAGCTTTTTGTATCTGGTAAGATATAGGAGATATGCTCCGGACTGTAAAATTGAGGTCAAAGGTGAAGGTCAAGGTCAGTGATCTGAAAATGGTACATGACTCTCCCCCATCCCAAGATGAACTCACAAACCAAATTTGGATTCCGTAGCTGGTAAGGTATAGGAGAAATGCTCCAGACAAGCTTTGTGTAAAATCTAGGTCAAAGGTCAAGGTCACAGTGACCTGAAAATGGTACGCGACACACCGCCATCCCAAGATAAACTCACACATTAAATTTGGAATCCGTAGCTGGTAAGGTATAAGAGATATTCTCTGGACAACCTTTTTTGTAAAATCGAGGTCGAAGGTCAAGGTCAAGGTCACAGTGACCTGAAAATGGTACGCGACACTCCGCCATCTGAAGGTGATCTCACAAACCAAATTTGGAATCCGTATCTGGTAAGGTATAGGAGATATGCTCTGGACAAGGTTTTTGTAAAATCGGTCAAGGTCAAGGTTAAGGTCATAGTGACCTGGAAATGGTACATGACATTCCGCCATCCCAAGATGAACTCACACACCAAATTTGGAATCTGTAGCTGGTAAGGTAAAGGAGATATGCTCCGGACAAGCTTTTTGTAAAATCGGTCAAAGGTCATGGTCAAGGTCACAGTGATCTGAAAATGGTATGCGACACTCCTCCATCCCAAGATGAACTCACACACCAAATTTGGAATCCTTAGCTGGTAAGGAATAGGAGATATACTCCGGACAAGCTTTTTGTAGCTGGTAAGGTATAAGCGGTTTTTAAAATCGAGGTCAAAGGTCAAGGTCAAGGTCACAATGACCTGGAAATGGTACGCGACACTCCGCCATCCCAAGATGAACTCACACACCAAATTTGGAATCTGTAGCTGGTAAGGTAAAGGAGATATGCTCCGGACAAGCTTTTTGTAAAATCGGTCAAAGGTCAAGGTCAAGGTCACAGTGATCTGAAAATGGTACGCGACACTCCTCCATCCCAAGATGAACTAACACACCAAATTTGGAATCCTTAGCTGGTAAGGTATAGGAGATATACTCCGGACAAGCTTTTTGTAGCTGGTAAGGCATAAGCTTTTTTAAAATTGAGGTCAAAGGTCAAGGTCAAGGTCACAGTGACCTGGAAATGGTACGCGACACTCCGCCATCCTAAGATGAACTCACACACCAAATTTGGAATCTGTAGCTGGTAAGGTAAAGGAGATATGCTCCGGACAAGCTTTTTGTAAAATCAAGGTCAAAGGTCAAGGTCAAGGTCACAGTGACATGAAAATGGTACGCGACACTCCCCCATCCCAAGATGAACTGACACACCAAATTTGGTATCCGTAGCTGATGTGACAAAGGAAATATACTCCGGACAAAAGGTACACACACCCACACACACACACACCCACCCACACACCCACCCACACACACACCCACCCACCCACACACGCACGGTGCGATCACTATATGCCGCCAAAGCCTAGCTTTGGGGGCATAATAAAAAACTAATACTATATAATAACCATTTAACAATGAAATGGAAGTTTTTCAAAATACAGGTGGTAGCTTAATGCAGACTGAAAGCAAAGCAAAAAGCTCCCCTAGGAGCTTTTTGCATTACTTTCATTCTGCCTTAAGCAACAACCTGTGTACAAAATACAAGGAGCTCTTTTTTTTTAAACTGTTACACCCTCAGGGCCATTTATTAGAGACAAGTTATATCAAATTAATTCCCTTTGATGCCCAAAACATTACGCAATTAAAATTTAATGGCATTCTGCACTAAGACACCCCTTCAAGGATGCTTAACCCATTACCTCATAAGCTATTTTTGGATACAACCTCTGAATAAATCTACCAAAAAGGAGCATTAACTAGAGGAAAGGAATTTTTTTTGAATTTTGTAGTTTGAAACGACTGTGATAAATAGAGCATTTGCTCCTATAGGAGCAAATGCTCTATTTATCACAATGGTTTCACAAAGTGACTTTTACAGAATCGTCAAAAGTCGTCAATATGAGGGAATGGGTTAAAAGCCTCATCTGCCTGAGATGCGTGTTGACTTCCACCATTAAAAATACATGGCAGCACAACAAGAGAGAAAACTGCATTTTTCTTTATCATGACAAATCTTTAAAAAACTATATGTTACAAGGTTGACTAAAGTATTACATAAAGATTCTTTTTCTCTTCTTTTCTGTTCAAGATGATCGACATGAAAGTCACGAAAATGTATTACTCTTCTGATTATTCGTTTTGAAATTCAATGTATACAATTTAACCCTTTCCTTCATATAAACACTTTTTCATGCATTTGTAAACAGAGTAGACCCAGATCAGATGGCTCCTGTAGGATCAGGGTCTGCTCTGTTTGCTTATCACATGATATAGATATGAAATAAGCATGATATAGATATGATTTTACATTTTTTGTCAAAAAAAAAAAATCCTTTGAAAAAATTACCTTATAAAACTTTCAGCTAATACTCACGATGTCATTATTTCTTGCATGAATATTAAAAAGGAAAAGGATTAATGGAAAATATTCCTACCGAATCATGTTTTAGTGTTAGTGCAGTCTATCTAAGAAATAATTGGTTTTCTAAATGCATCATGGTTATTCAAAGTTCAGCTGGAAAATATACCTGTAGAAGTAACCATGGAAATGCAAATTTTGCAGTCATTGAATCGCTATTTGTAATAAAGAGGGTGGTGAATTAATTGCTTTAACCAATGGTAATTTTGGAGAAGATGGTTAAAGATTTTTCTTTTGGTTGCCATGGCAACCAGAATTCTACATGGATCCAGATTCTTTTAGCACTTTTGATAAGGCATGATTTCATTCTGACTTGTAATTGTTGATGAATGGACAGTGGGCTATCACAAAAGCTCACCTCAATATACTCAATGGAGCTAAAAACTATACCAAACTGTTATCACTGAAGGAAATGATGTTTATGAAAAACAGTGCTGACCCTGGTCAAAAGGCATCCCCAGGACTCCAAAGCCGCGTATATGTACCCACAGATGAACACACAACCAATCGTCTTCCATTGATCTCGAGAGAAAACCAAGACAATGTTTGCCAAGGTCTATAGACTTGGTTCTCGCACTTTTACCCATTCCTTCATGGATATTCATGTAAGAAATAGTGACGTCATTAATATTAATTGGATTACTTTGTTATAATATTATATGGACATAGGAAGTTTTTGAGCCAAGGCAGAAACTGGAGAATCGTGTCTATATTATATCATAAGCAAATAGAGCAGACTCTGGGTATACTGTTTGCAAGGGTGTAAAACGTGTATTTATGGAGTAAAGGGTTAAGAGTTAAAGCTCACCATAATTGTTTGTCTGTATCAGTGTTTTGCGTAACTCTATCAGCATTTCAGACATAGCGCGACATCCAGCTAATTACAGGTGGAGGAAGACCAAGAAGTTTTTCCATGCACAGAACAAACTGCATTGTTCAGTGCACATAAGAATATGTGGGAAGAACCACAGTCCTATTGTAAACCAGCCGGAAGGCTTCCTCACATGAAAAGTCCAAATGCCATGGTGGGAGCACCATTAACGTGTCATGTTCAGGTGAGCTACAAAACCAAGTTTACTAGCTCTGAATTAGCCCTTTCCCTAATATAAACGTGTTTTTTACGCATTTGCAAACAGAGTAGACCCAGATCAGACGGCTCCTAGAGGAGCCGTCTGATCAGGGTCTATTCTGTTCGCTAATAGAACTTGATAGATCTGTTTCTTTGCTTTCTAAAATGTCTACAATGTTCCACCTTCCATATATCTTTATAAATATTTTGTCAATGAATATTCAGTAGGTATTGAAATTTGGATTAAACATAGAACAGGGAAAGGGTTAAATTGTGGTGATTAAATCATGGGATATATTAGTTTAGCAATAAATGTAAATCTTACAGACATGATAATTTTATTAAGAGACCTCTTAGACATGCCTGTCTAGTTTATGGAGATAATGATGAAATGCAATACTGGTTACATCGACAGATTTTCCAAACCAGACCAATAACTTTGGGTTTATTTTGTTTTTTATACAAAGCTAATATGAAATAGACATCCTTCTGTGCTGAATCAGCATAAATCTGACACATGTGGACAAGAGTCATGATATGTGGGTATGATAGATAGTCCCACAGACAAATTTAAACCATTACCTCATAGACTATTTCTAGACTCAACCACTTTGAAAACCGAAAAGGAGCATTTACTAGAAAAAAGTTTTTTTTTTTTAGAATAATGTAGTTTTGAAATCATTGTGATAAATAGAGCATTTGCTCCAGTGGAGCATTAATACTCTATTTATCACAATGGTTTCAAAAAGTTACTTTTTCAGAGGTGTCAAAAGGCTTCAATGTGCAGGAAAGGGTTAACCTTTTCATTGTTCTACATTTAGTCAAAGTTTCAACACCTACTAACAGTTACTATTCATGGCAAAATAGTTTTGACAAAATAGTTATAATGAAATACTGAAGGTGGAAAATTGCAGCCATTTTAGACACTACAGAAACAGATTTTTCAAATTCTATTGACAAAGAGAGCAGACCCTTATCTGGGTCTTCTCTGTTTGCAAATGTGTGAAAAAGGTATTTATATGAAGGGAAGGGTTAACCTTATAACACTGACTTTTCAAATGGTCTATTCCAATATTCAAACAGGTCTAGCTTACTGTGGGTATTCAGGGATTGGTTTTAAGAGAAGTGTAACATGACTCTTGTTGGAGACCTCTCATCTGGGTCTACACTGTTTGCAAAGGACACAGCGGAGTCTCATCTGGATTAATACGACATAGTTTCAGAAAAGATGCGCAAATCAAAACACTATCAAGAATAGCGTCTTTATTTCTCCACTAAACCCTATGTTGTGACCACTCTTTAGAATCGTCTCAAAGAGATGATTCTAAAGAGTGGTCACAACATAGGGTTTGGTGGAGACATAACAATTTTTGTATTTGAGTACACACCTGTTTCTGTAGCTCTGCCTCGAAGAGACGAAACTAAAAGAGTGGTAACACAATAGGGTTTGGTGAAGAAATTTGAGTATGCTTCTATTGGAGCCGTCTGATCTGGGTCTGCTCTGTTTGCAAAGGCATAGAAAGGCATATTTACGTAGGAAAGGGTTAAATGGCCAGCTAAATAGATTTTTGAAACAGGATACCGTGACAACAACTTTATAGTGATAATATAGGGGGGATTATATGATAGCAATAAATGTCAGAACAGCAGACATGTCTTCTTTATGAGGTATCTTAGAAAAACAGGACACATTTTAATGGGCAAAATGAAAGATGGAAATGCTTTAAGAGATTTTTAAAAACCCTCTTGGAGCTTTATTGGAGCTTGAAATAGAGACATTTGCAGGCTTAAAGCCACTTTAACCCTTTCCCTGTTCTATGTTTATTTCAAATTTAGATACCTACTAATATGCATGGACAAAATGGAAGGTGGAACATTGTAGCCATTTTAGAAACTAAAGAAACAGATCTATCAAATTCCATTAGCAAACAGATCAGACCCTGATCAGACGGCTCCTATAAGAGCAGTCTGTTCTGGGTCTACTCTGTTTGTAAATGCCTGAAAAAGTGTTTATATCAAGGAAAGGGTTAAATATCTAATTGTTTTAAATATAATTTGTTTCTTCAGGAAAATTTCTGAACTGGACAATTTTTCTTCATTATTTTTACCAAGTCCATGCTGTAACAGAACTTTGGTTTTGTCATGGCATTCAATATACTCTATGTTTTGTAAAGCTTTTGTTGTTGGGAGACTGAAAAAACTGCCATCAATTTAGTAAATGAATCATCATTGTAAGAACTGCCATTAATTTAGTAAATAGATCGTCATCATAAGAACTGCCATTAATATAGTAAACAGATCATCATTGTAATAACTATCATTAATTAAGTAAATATATCATCATAAGAACTGCCATTAATTTAGTAAACAGATCATCATTATAAGAACTGCCATTAATTTAGTAAATAGATCATCATTATAAGAACTGCCATTAATTTAGTAAACAGATCATCATTATAAGAACTGCCATTAATTTAGTAAACAGATCATCATTATAAGAACTGCCATTCATTTAGTAAATAGATCATCATCATAAGAACTGCCATTCATTTAGTAAATAGACCATCGTCATAAGAACTGCCATTAATTTAGTAAATATATTGTCATCACAAGAACTGTCATTAATTTAGTAAACACATCATTGTCATAAGAAATGCCATTAATTTAGTAGAGATAGTCATCATAAGAACTGCCATTAATAAGAACTGCAATTAATTTTGTAAACAGATCATCATCAAAATAACTGCAATTAATTTAGTAAACAGATCATCATCATATTAAGAACTGTCATTAATTTAGTAAATAGATCCTCATTGTACGACTTACATTTAATTTAGTAAATAGATCATAATGGTAGAACTGTCATTTATTTAGTAATTAGATCTTTATCATAAGAACCATTACTTTAGATCATCCTTATAAAAACTGTCATTAGTTTAGTAAATTGATCACCCATGTTATTTTAATAAATAGATCATCATTTTAAGAACTGCCATTAATTTAGTAAATAGATCATCCTTGAAAGAACTGCCATTAATTTAGTAAATAAATAATCATTGTTAGAACTGGCATTAAATAAACAGAGTATCATTTTAAGAACTGCAATAAATTTAGTAAATAGATTATCATTTTAAGAACTGCCATTAATTTAGTTAAAATACCATTATTACTTTCATTTCCTGATAACTCTTTTGATATGTGGTTACTGATTTTCCAGAAGACTATCATTTACTACATCTCCCAGACCATGTCTGATACCAATAGCTTGCTCTCATAAACACAACCATCTATTATACAGCATTAGTCGGATATATTTGGCCACCCCCTAACCGATTTGTAACGCTGAATAAGTCAATTTGGTCTACTGTAGGCTCTGGTGTGTAAACAGACCCTGACCAAACGGCTGCTTCAGGATTTACCTCTTTGAATGCGGTACATTCATGCACTGACAAACAGTGTAGACCCTGATCAGAGGGCTCCTAAAGGAACCCTCTGATCAGGGTCTGCATTGTTTGTCATTCAAAATCCTGTAGCAAGTTTAAGCCTCAGTGGATAAAACTGAGTGGTAATCCCACCCTGAAAGGGTTAGATTTGTATGGCAGTATATCTAGGGAAATTACTGCAGACTGGACATCTTGTAGGGGGGTGTCATTGGCTCTGCCTTGCCAATTTAGAGAAAAAATGATCAAAAATACTGGCTGAATGTTTGTCAAGCAAACAATTAGATTCTTGCGCTTCAATAACTCTTGACACAGGAGAATTCGATGTAATCATTGCAAAATGTTTGGTCCTAGATAAGAATTCTTGGAGCCAGATGAGATCTGTGGACCCAGATGGGATGTTTGGATCCAGATGAGATATTTGGACCAAGATGAGATGACCAGTGATATGGCTTCTCATCATAATCTCATCTGCTTGATTCTATGTTGCTATTAATGACAAGAAATGGCTGATATGAGCAGAGCTACTGATGTATGTACTCAAATACTAAAATTGTCATTTCTCCACCAAACCCTATACTGTGAACACTCTTTCGAATCGTCTCTTTGAGACGAATCTAAAAAGTGGTCAAAGTATAGGTTTGGGTGCAGAAATAAAGTAGATATTCTTGAAAATATTCAAATTTAAACATGTTATCTTGACCTCTGTTTGAGAATCAAAGCAGATAGTACTTCTTGAAGATAAACCATTACAATGGGGGAAACAAGTCACTAATATTGTTTGCAGTGTAATGGGGGAAACAAGTCACTAATATTGTTTGCAATGTAGACTCAGATATGAGAGTTAGAGGAGCCCTTTCATCAGGGTCTGCACTGTTTGTCATGTTTCAATATTCTTTAGAAAAATCCCTAAATATTGACCGTAAGCTCGGACCTATTTGAATTTTTGAATAGTCCATTTGAAAATTCAGCATTGTAAGGGTTAAAAATACTTAGTATTGAATGGGATAACCAAACATTCAGCAGGCGAATGCGACAGTCTACAATAGTCCATGTAAGATATGCAAATTTAAACATGTTTTACCCTTTCCTCCATAGGCCATTTTTAGATCCAACCTCTTTGGATGCATCTACAGAAAAGGAGCATTAACTAGACAAAAGGGAATTTTTAAAATTTTGTAATTTGAAACCATTGTAATAAATAGAGCATTTGCTCCTAAAGGAGCAAATGCTCTATTTATCGCAATGGTCTCAACAGGTGACTTTTACAGAGGAGTAGAAAGGCGTAGTTATGGATGAAAGGGCTTAGAATAGCTCCTCTGATTCTCCACCAAATGTTATACTGTGACCACTCTTTAAAATTATCTCGAAGAGACAATTCTAAAAAGTAGTAACAGTATAGTGTTTAATTGGAGGAGAAATGCAGGCCAATTTAAGTATTTGGGTACGCTTTAATCTGCAGCTTTGAGTCTATTTCACATGACAAATGATGAGTACTGTAGGAAATGGATGACAAAAATATATCTGGCAGCAATCAACTTGACCAGGAAAAGTGCATACAGTTTAAGCTGGGTCAACACTATATTGGACACTTAAACCTTTCCTCCATAGGCTATTTTTAGACCCAACCTCTTTGAATGAATCTACACAAAAGGAGCATTTATTAGAGAAAAGTAAACTTTAAGAATTTTATATTTTGAAACCATTGTGATAAATAGAGCAGTTGCTCCTAATGGAGCAAATGCTGTATTTATCACAATGGTTTCAAAAAGAGGCGCAGAAAGGCGTATTTATGGAGGAAAGGGTTAAACCTTGCAACACCTTAATCAGATGGTTCCTGCATATTCAAATGCCAGTGTTCCGTATTCTAAGGTCTAGATTTTGGTATGCAAAGGAGCAATATTACAGAAATTCAGTGAGTAGGCTCACATACCCCATACCGCCACACTGTCAGAGAAACAAAGTGGTTCCCTATGACAGATTCTTCTGAAAATCAACCTTATCTAAGCTTTTATTCATGACAATTCTCAAAGCAAATTTGAGAAAAACTAGAACTATCACTAAAGGTGATGAATACCCCCACACGGCAGCCTTGATTGCAAATCCAAGTTTTGAACATGTAACAGGACCAAATAACAAAAATACCCAAAGTTCAAATAGAGAAAATTCTGTAATGGCTAACACTAAACACAGGAAAATTGTGTCTTGCACATGTACTATTCGTGTTTAGTATGTATGGCAAGTATCAATTTAATAAGTTTCAAAATGAAGGAGGAGTTTGTGACACCAACTCCCCATGTTTCATGCAAAAATGACAAAAAATATTCAAAGTTCAGTGGGGGATAATTCTACAATGGCTAACCGTAAACACATGAAAATCGTGTCTTGCGCATCTGCTATTTGTGACTATTACGTATCCCAAATATAAATTCAGTAACTTTAAAGCTGAAGGAGGAGTTTGCGATACCAACTCCCCATATTACAAGCCAAAACAAGTATCAAGTGAATCAGGTTGAAAGTGAAGGAAGAGTTCAAAGTACAGGATTTTGCCTGCCAATTTCAAGGACAAAGGTCAAGGTCAAGGTCACAGAGACCTGAAATTTGTGTCTTGCACATATACTACTCCTGAGTAATATTTATGCCAAGTATCAAGTGAGTCAGGTTAAAATTGAAGGAGAAGTTCAAAGTACAAGATTTTGCCTGCCAATTTCAAGGCCAAAGGTCAAGGTCACAGAGGCCTGAAATTTGTGTCTTGCACATCTACTACTCCTGAGTAACATTTATGCCAAGCATCAAGTGAATCAGGTTGAAAGTGAAGGAGGAGTTCAAAGTACAATATTTTGCCTGCCAATTTCAAGACCAATTTCAAGGCCAAAGGTCAAGGTCAAGGAGACCTGAAATTTGTGTCTTGCACATCTACTACTCCTGAGTAACATTTATGCCAAGTATCAAGTGAATCAGGTTGAAAGTGAAGGAGGAGTTCGCCGTACAAGATTTTGCCTGCCAATTTTAAGACCAATTTCAAGGCCAAAGGTCAAGGTCACAGAGATTTGAAATTTGTGTCTTGCACATCTACTACTCCTGAGTAACATTTATGCCAAGTATCAAGTGAATCAGGTTGAAAGTGAAGGAGGAGTTCAAAGTACAAGATTTTGCCTGCCAATTTCAAGGCCAAAGAGACCTGAAATTTGTGTCTTGCACATATACTACTCCGGAGTAACATTTATGCCAAGTATCAAGTGAATCAGGTTGAAATTGAAGGAGGAGTTCAAAGTACAAGATTTTGCCTGCCACTTTCAAGGCCAAAGGTCAAGGTCAAGGACACAGAGACCTGAAATTTGTGTCTTGCACATCTACTACTCCTGAGTAACATTTATGCCAAGTATCAAGTGAATCAGGTTGAAATTGAAGGAGGAGTTCAAAGTACAAGATTTTGCCTGCCAATTTCAAGACCAATTTCAAGGCCAAAGGTCAAGGTCAAGGTCACAGAGACCTGAAATTTGTGTCTTGCACATCTACTACTCCTGAGTAACATTTATGCCAAGTATCAAGTGAATCAGGTTGAAATTGAAGGAGGAGTTCAAAGTACAAGATTTTGCCTGCCAATTTCAAGACCAATTTCAAGGACAAAGGTCAAGGTCAAGGTCACAGAGACCTGAAATTTGTGTCTTACACATCTACTACTCCTGAGTAACATTTATGCCAAGTATCAAGTGAATCAGGTTGAATGTGAAGGAGGATTTCAAATTACAAGTTTTTGCCTTCCAATTTCAAGACCAATTTCAAGGCCAAAGGTCAAGGTCACAGAGACCTGAATTTTGTGTCTTGCACATCTACTACACCTGAGTAACATTTATGCCAAGTATCAAATGAATCGGGTTGAAACTGAAGGAGGAGTTCCAAGTACAAGATTTTGCGGACAGACCAACGACCGACTTCCAACGACAGACCAACCGACAGGCTGATTCCAGTATACCCCCTCAAACTCTGTTTGTGGGGGTATAATTAGTCGAGAAATGAAAGTGCTAGATGAGCAACAATGTATTATGATACACGGATGGACTTACGGAAGGACGGACTGAGGAGTCAAAAACTATATCACTGTGCATCTAAAAGAACCAGAGAAGCTCTGTGGATAAAAAACGTAAGGCATCATGCCCCAGTTTCTCTGTAACCTCTCCTCTCTCTCTGGGGCATCAAATTAGCCTATAGTGAGCAGAAATGGACGTTAATCAAACAAACAAAAACTATATACTCTGTGCATCTTTGTTGCGTGGGGTATAAAAAGGTCTCCATAATTCAGGAGTGCTTTGCTGCATTGAAAATAGGGGTTCTACGTTTCAAGACTTAACTCTTTGCAAGCTAAGTAATTGTTCGTCAGCAACAATTGTCATCTGCTTCAATTCTTCAAATAAATTTTCTCACATTTTTTGCAACAACTTGGCCAAAGTGTCAACAGTTTGGATCCTGATGAGACACCGCATTATGCGGTGTCTCACCTGGATCCAACCTGTTTGTATAGGTAATCACAGTTTCATCGCTAGCGCGCAAAACGATAATTACAGAATTACATGACATGGAAGCCTCTCAGGTAGGATGCCAAGTTGTGAATTTTTGTGTGCTTCTTGCCATTAAGCACTTTTGAAAATAAATCCCTATGATAAATCACCACTTTCAATTTCCAGCAACAAGAAACTAATTCTGCATGCAAATAGCACATTTTCAAATTAATGCCCACAAAAAAAATCCCACAAACCGAAAGACTTCAAAGTTGTCCTGAAATAATTTAATGTACAGCCTGTTCTCACTATTTCGAATTTTAGGGGACTCAAAAAATTAATTTGAGAAAGTTTCTGACATTACAGAATTGAAGAAGCATCTACAGTAAAACCTCTCTATAACGGCCACTAAATTGTGTTAATTAGTTGGTATTTAGGGCAGGCGGCTGCTTAAAGCAAGGTGAAAGTAAAACAGAACGCTCCTATAGGAGCGTTCTGTTCTACTTTCACATTGCTTTAAACTGCCACCTGCCTTTAACACAAAATACTTGATGTAATTAAGTGGCCGTTATAGAGAGGTTTTACTGTATAGCTTCGATATTTGCCAATCCTGTCATTCTGTAGTAGCATTCTTGGATCAGTATTAAGACATAGACAACAATAAAACTCTGCGCAGAAGCTTACATGCTTTCTGTACATCCTTTTCTTTATTAACTCCATGTAATTTTTCGTCTGCAACAATTGTCATCTGCTTTAATTCTTAAAATAAACTTTCTCTCATTTCTTTGCAATAACATGGTTAAAGTATCAAACACCTTGAATACTGATAAGATGCAAGAACTATGCAGCATCTTATCTGGATCCAAGCAGTTTGCATGGGTATTTAGAGGTCCAGATGAGATGCATAAATCTAAACATTTTCAAGAATAGATCCTTTCAGGGCTGGAAAAATCCTAAAACTTTTACTCGTCCTGCCAGCTGCATTTGTCTTACTTTAGTTCAATTCATTGCTAACATTTCTGAAATTCTACTCGTCCTGCAAGAAAGTTATTCGTCATGGCGAGCGGACGAGTGGAATTTTCCATGCCTGCCTTTATTTCTCCACCAGACCCTATACTGTGACCACTCTTCGAGATGATTCTATGTATAGCAATGCATTTGTCAACTATGTACAACATATCAACTATGTATAGCAATGTATGTATCATGTATGTATAGCATGTCAACTATGTATAGCAATGTATGTATCATGTATGTATAGCATGTCAACTATGTATAGCAATGTATGTATCATGTATGTATAGCATGTCAACTATGTATAGCAATGTATGTATCATGTATGTATAGCATGTCAACTATGTATAGCAATGTATGTATCATGTATGTATAGCATGTCAACTATGTATAGCAATGTATGTATCATGTATGTATAGCATGTCAACTATGTATAGCAATGTATGTATCATGTATGTATAGCGTATCAACTATGTATAGCAATGTATGTATCAAGTATGTATAGCGTGTCAACTATGTACAGCAATGTATGTATCATGTTTGTATAGCGTGTCAACTATGTATAGCAATGTTTGTATCAACTTTGTTTAGCAATGTTTGTGTCAACTATGTATAGCAATGTTTGTATCAACTTTGTTTAGCAATGTTTGTGTCAACTATGCACAGCATCTTGACTTGACAATGATCACAGTCACAGTCATACCAGTGACATCATATATCACATTTTGTCATCACTTTAATTACAGCTGAGTCAGCACAATAATTAACACTTCATGCAATGAGTATTCAGTCAAGAAATATTGATACCATACATACTAATTTACTGAATTTTTATAATGGCAGATGAACAAAATAAATGTTTTATCATGATAGAAACTGTAGAATCGGATCTATATCCTACCATAAGCAAACAGAGCAGACCCTGATCAGATGTCTCCTATCCATCTGACCTAGGTCTACTGTGCTTGCAAAGTCATAGGAAAGCGTTTCTATTGAGTAAAGGGTTAACATGTAATTTAGCCAGTCTTTTATGAGAGGATGTGAAACACTTCGACTCCCGATCAATACTTTACCCTTTGAGATAACAAAAGGTTTATAGTAGAAATATAACTTATGGGACAGAACAATTGATAGGAGATAGCAATACATGTGAGATGTCTAAATTGGACAAAAAAAAACATGCAAATAATTGTCGATAACATACAATTTGACATTCATGAGTCAGGAGATAACATAATTATGCACACCATAGTTTTGGTCAGAAAGTTACTATGCAATTGTTGGGATTCTGTTTGTTTATCTCTGACCCAGCCCACAATACAGTAGAACTTAACCCTTTCCTCCATAGGCTTTTTTAAGACACAACCTCTTTGAATCAATCTACCGAAAAGGCACATTTACTAGAGAAAAGGAAAAGTTTAGAATTGTGTAGTTTTGAAACCATTGTGATACACAGAGCATTTGCTCCTATTTTTTGACTGCAACAATCAGCATGTGCTTCAATTCTTACAATAAAGTCTCTTTTTTCTTTGGAAAAATAAGTCAAAGTGTCAAACACTTTGGACTCTGATGAGATGCCGCATGATCAGCACGGTTTTGCCTCTAGCGTGCAATGAGATGAAGAAATTATTGATAACAGATGAAGCATGTTGCATGATGGAGAGGCAGTAGTAAATAAGTTAATGCTGTATTGCTATGCAATACATGAGTCCCCCACCAGATTAAAGAAAAAACCTCCTCCGACCCTCACACCCATGGTGTAGTTGACCATTGTATATACAAGTATAACCAACCTGAATGGTATATGTAAAAATCATAAGAAAAACAATATGAAAAATTGGAATAGTTTGGAACGTACTGATGCTAGAGTTATGGCCCTTATGCATGACATTTCCTCTCATCATGTTTGTTACATATATGAAGTTTCGAATCAATTGAACCAGTAGATAAAGAGTTATTGTCCAGACAAGAAAATGTGAAAAAGGGGAATAACTCCAAACATACTGATGCTAGAGTTATGACCCTTGTGTATGACACTACCCCTTATCATGCTTGTTCCATATGTGAAGTTATAATGAATTTGGCCTAACTTTGTAGGAGATAAGGCTCGGACACAAAGTGTGACAGACGGACGGACGGAATCGAGCAAACCTATAGTCCCGATAACCGGTGGGGGACTAAAAATGAACCTTTTTATGCCTGGTGACCCTTAATAGGGACATAAGCAACAGTGAAGACCCAAATCAGACAGCCCTTGAAGGGGTCACTTGATCAGGAGTTTGCTTCAAAAATTATTTTCCATAGATAACATCAGCAAAACAAATAGTGAAATGCCCTTGAAAATCAAACTCAAAATACATATAGGGAAGGACTCTTGGAAAATCAAACAACCATTTCCCTGTTTAATATTCATATAAGAAATAATGACATCATGCATATTAATAAGCTTAATTGTTATTCTGGCATATGTTTGATATTGGTAGAGTCAGATCTAGCATAACTTTATATGAAAACAGAGAAGACCCTGATCAGATCATTGACTAATACAGGAGCCATCTAATCTGGGTCTACTCTGTTTGAAAGGGTGTGAAAGTGTTTATACGAAGGGCAGGCAGGGTTAAATAGGTCCACAATATCAATTTCAAGAAGTGTCTGAGAGTCTGTTTGTTCTACCTCCGATAACAAATTCTTACGAACCAAAGCTTAATAGAAAGAAACATCTGAATTACAAACTGAAAGGATTCTGTAGAGAAACAATCAACACAAAGTAATTCTTGGTTATTGCTGTAAATAGTGTCATTTATTTCCAATCATGAACTGAGGTTAAACAAACTGAGGTAAAATTCGGGTAATAATTATTCATGGTGTCATTATTTGTCACATGAAAAGTCAACAGGCAAAGGGTTTATTAGAATAAATGTGTGCAGGCAATGTGCCATAATGGGTCTTATAAATGTGTGCAGGCAACGTGCCATAATATTGCATGACAATCATAAATACAAAAGATTACAAAGGAGCAGTATGTGTCACCTGCTGGGAGAAACAAGATGAAACTCTACTGCCCCTGATTGAGACTTTAACCCTTTCCTCCATAAATACGCCTTTCTACGCCTCTGTAAAAGTCACTTTATGAAACCATTGTAATAAATAGAGCATTTGCTCCTATAGGAGCAAATGCTCTATTTATCACAATGGTTTCAAACTACAAAATTCTAAAATTTTCCTTTTCTCCGGTTAATCTCCTTTTCGGTAGATTTATTCAAAGTGGATGGATCTAAAAATAGCCTATGGAGGAAAGGGTTAAACCTTGATGTATGACTTTGACCTTAATAAGTCACCCCTAAAAATATTCGCCTCCACAAGTTGCACATGCATGCCAAGTTTAGAAATACAGTAAAACCTCGAATATTCGAATTTTCGTTATAAATGAATTTAGACCCTTTTAGGCAGGTGGCTGCTTAATGCATGATGAAAGTCATGCAGAAAGCTCCTACAGGAGCTTTCTGCATGACTTTCACCATGCATTAAGCTGCCACCTGTCTTAAAGATCGATAATAATACATATTTTAGTGTTCGGATAATCGAGGTTTTACTGTATGTATGTGCAATGGCAACAACATTATTGCCAACATTAAAATTGGGGCCATACCAACCAACCAACCAACCGACAGACCGAGCAAATTTTAAAACAATATGCCCCCCCTTGTGATTGGGGGGGGGGGGGGGGGGGGGGGGGGGTTGCATAAAAATATTAACTTTTCCCTGTTGAATATTTATTAGGGAGTAAGGGATACATATTTTATATAAGGCGAACTTTGTATTTTGTATTATAGTTAGTAGATTAATGCAGAATGAAAGCAATACATAAAGTTCCTAGGGAAGAATTCTGCATTGCTTTGAGTCTGCATTAAACACAACCTGTAATTTGAAAATAATATGTAACATTACTTAATGGTTTTTAAAGGGTTTTAGTTGTAACTTAACATTTAAATTAGCCCCCACCCCTAAAGGGGTGTTTATCAGAGGGGGGTGGGGCATTAATTAGGGGAAATATGGTAACTCGGGGTGGGGCATTAATTAGGGGAAATATGGTAACTCTTTCCACACTCTGTATTAGTTTGTAATCACCATTTTAAACAAGATCAAAACAGGTGACACTCTCAAACAATTGTTTGGACAAGAAATGGAACAAGAGCACCGCAAGCGGTTGCAACGCTCGTCTGTCGTCATTGTCAAGATGAACATGCATACCAAAAATGAAGGTTGTAAATGAAAAATTGAAGAAGTTATGGTCAATGTTAATATTTAGGACGACAATGACAACAATGACGTGGACGCCGGAGTTACAACAATAGCTCGTGATTTCTTCGAAACAGACAAGCTAACTTTGTAGAAATTGAAGCAGACGCAACATATTTTTATATGCTGAAATTTACGGATTGTTTTAATGTTCAAGATAGGTTAACAAAATACAGTTTTTGTGGGCTTCAAAGCCAAGTATTTCATGTGCTTTACAGAGTACTCCTTTGAATGCTTAACCCTTTCCCTCATATTGACGACTTTTGACGACTCTGTAAAAGTCACTTTGTGAAACCATTGTGATAAATAGAGCATTTGCTCCTATAGGAGCAAATGCTCTATTTATCACAATGGTTTCAAAGTACAAAATTCTAAAATTTTCCTTTTCTCTAGTTAATGCTCCTTTTCGGTAGATTGATTTAAAGAGGTTGCATCTAAAAATAGCCTATGAGGTAATGGGTTAATGTTCAGCGTCGAATGGCCTATCAGTGTTTAATGTAGACTCCATCGAGAATGACAGGTATATATTTGCCAGAGAATTTTGAATGAAAAGCAGTGCAGACCCTGATCAGAGGGCTCCTCAAGAAGACCCCTGATCTGAGTCGATACTGTTTGCAAACATCAATACACTGATTTCCTGTATTAGAAGTGTTAATAAAATGTCCATCATAACAGCAACACTAATGTAGTTAATTGTAGGTTAAGCCAATAACAGCATTCTAATATCAGGAAGCTCCCTGAAGCACCTCAACAAGGTATCTCCTTCAAAGACAAGCACTCAATGACACATAAAGCTTCCATTCTTCTTAGTGAATTAATCCTTTAACTGGGTCCATGCTTATAAAACTTTTAGGTGAGTCTGAGAACGTTCTCAAGCATTTGATTGGTCAAATTTGAGCCTTTGGCTCAAATCTGACCAATCAAAAGCTTGCGAACTCAAATCTGACCAATCAAAAGCCTGAGAACGAAACTCAGACTCAACTAAAATCTTTATAAGCATGGACCCTGATCTCTTATTCAATTAATCCTTCTACCTATATTCTTAATCAACCCTTGAACCTATATCTTAGTCAACCACTACATTTCTATCGAGTGGTCGCAATAGGGTTTGGTGGAGAAATAAAGAAGTTGTTCTTGAAAATGTCTTAATTTAGGCCTCTTATCTGGGCCTCTGTTTTAAAGCAGGAAACCAGCTAGCTTGTACTTGAAGTCTACATTGTTTGGCATTCAGGATTATCTAAAGATTAAATCTTTGCACGCTAAGTAATTTTTCATCTGCAACAATTGTCGTCTGCTTCAATTCTAAAAATAAAATTTCTCTCATTTCTTCTCAAAAATATGATCCAAGTAACAAACAGTTTGGATCCTGATGAGACGCCGCAAACTGTTTGCATAGGTAATCACGGTTTCACCGCTAGTATGCAAAGAGTTAAAGGAGAGGGCAATGTATTGCTTATCTGAGACTATAGGTCATACTATATTTTATGTATATACTGAACAATGGTCTGACTGTCTATGGGTTAACCCACTCTTCCATAAATACGCCTTTCTACACTTCTGTAAATGTCACCTGTTGAAATCGTTGTGATAAATAGAGCTCTATTTATCAATAGCCTATGGAGGAAAGGGTTTAAACATTTTTTTAAGAATAGCACCTTCATTTCTCATCCAAACCCTATACTATGAACACTCTTTAGAATTGTCTCCAAGTGGCGGTTCTAAAGAGTGGTCACAGTATAGGGTTTGATGGAAAAATGACGATTTTAGTATTTACGGAAGCACCTTATATCTGTAGACTTGGGTTGTCACGGATTAGTCTATGGTAGTGAAAGAATGGTAGACTTTAGTGAGAGAATGATCGACTTTTTTTTTCAGACAATAATTATGTATCATGCAGAGATTTGACGCTTCTCCAGCTCGGGCGTCTCAACTTTACTTGCATATGCAAACAGCTTGGAACCAGATGAGTAGCTCGGTGTCTCATCAGAATTCAAGCTGTTTGACACTCATTCAAAAGTTTCTCAAAAGCTTGATTGAACCAGAAGCAGTAGAAATAGCACAGATCCAAATTTGACATTTTATTTTTAACAGGAGTAAGGGTTAACTATTACAACGCTGACTTTTCAAACGGACTGTTCCAGAATTCAAACAGGTCAAGCTTATGGTGAATATTTAGGGATTTCTTTTAAAGAAAAGTGTAACATGACAAACAGTGCAGACCCTGATGAGAGGGCTCCTCTAGGAGCCCTCTCATCTGGGTCTACACTGTTTGCAAAAGACATTAGTGACTTGTGTCGGGCACAGTAAAGGTTTAAATATCTAGTTTGTTGATAATATTCTGTCAACTTGAAACCGCCTTCCACATATATTTCAAATAACTATGTATCAGTCTGGCATAAAAGGCTATCATCAAAGAATAAATATTCGCTATTCTTGAGACAATCTATATACCTACTGTTGTAAATAATGTGAGACATTACACTTCTTCGCTTGTCTAGACATAAGTTGTCACTAATAATGACACTTTAGTGCGAATGATTTAACTGTTTTAGCAAATCCAGCCTGATATAGCACCATACTAAACTGATAGGAAAACCCATTGGAGCTCTCAAATTTTTATTTTTTTTCGCTCAGCAATAATTTCTTGGCTATTTATTCTCTATAAAAGCTTTGACCGGAAAAAAAGGCCTAAGTTATAAAGTGCTTGATTCCAGAACTGACAGATATTTTTTTTAACCCCCCCCCCCTTTTGGCATATTCCAGTATGATTTTCTGCATGTATATACATCAAAATGTCAAGTCAATACTGCTACCTGTGATCTACATACACCAAAATGTCACATCAATACTGCTACCTGTGATCTACATACACCAAAATGTCACATCAATACTACTACCTGTGATCTACATACACCAAAATGTCAAGTCAATACGACTACCTGTGATCTACATACACCAAAATGTCACATCAATACTGCAACCTGTGATCAACTCACACCAAAATGTCACATCAATACTGCTACCCGTAATCTACATACACACTAAAATGTCACAATCAATATTGCTACCTGTGATCTACATACACCAAAATGTCACATCAATACTGCTACCTGTGATCAACATACACTAAAATGTCAAATGTGACATTTTGGTGTATGTAGATCACAGGTAGTAGTATTGACTTGACATTCCCGCATATTGACGCCTTTTGACTCTTCTGTAAAAGCCACTTTATGAAACCATTGTGATAAATATTGTGATTTGCTCCACAGGAGCAAATGCTCTATTTATCACAATGGTTTCAAAACTACACAATTCTGAAAATTTCCTTTTCTCTAGTTAATGCTCCTTTTCGGTAGAATTAATCAAAGTGGTTGGATCTAAAAATAGCCTAAATGGGAATGGGTTAAAGCACAGAAACAAACAGTGACGACCCAGATCATCGGGCTATTGAGGGAGTCTTTTGACCAGGGTCTGCCCTGTTTGTCCTAAATTCATTTCTTCATTGATACATTTTGATAGAACATTTTGTGAAAAGGAGGAGCTAGTTTGTACTATTCAACAGGCTAATATGGTTTAAATTCTTTGCTTCCACAAACCTGAATAAATTTTTACTATATGATATTAGACTAATAACTGTCTTATCTGGGCTCAAAGTCACAATGTAGAAAGAGATGAAAATAAAACAATTATTCAAAGAGTTTGCTGAGGATGATAACTGTTGCAATTATACTTAAAAATTTATTATGCGCATTTTTCGTATTAATCAATCAACACCAGAAGTTATACATATGCCCCCCAGATCAAATCTGGGGGGGCATAAAAATGCAGAGATCCCCTCTAGGAGCTTTCTGCATTACTTTTGTCCTGCATTAAGCAACCACCTGCTTATAAAGACACCCATGTTTTTTTTTATTAAGTGGTAGCATTAGAAGGGTTTTACTGTGTATACACTAAAATGTCAAGTCAATACTACCAGCTACCCGTGATCTACTTACCGTACACTAAAATGTGATATATATACATCAAAGTTGTTTGCAACTGACGTTCATGTCACGATATTAACCCAATCCCTCATACTGAAGCCTTATCATGTCTGTAAATGTCACTTTTTTCAAAATAATTGTGAGCAAATACTCTATTTATCACAACGGTTTAAAACTACACAATTGCAATGGGTTTAAAAATAGCCTATGAAGAATGGGTTAAACCCATTCCCGCATATTGACACCTTTTGACGCTTCTGTAAAAGCCACCTTATGAAACCATTGTGATAAATAGAGCATTTGCTCCACAGGAGCAAATGCTCTATTTATCACAATGGTTTCAAAACTACACAATTCTGAAAATTTCCTTTTCTCTAGTTAATGCTCCTTTTTGGTAGAATTAATCAAAGTGGTTGGATCTAAAAATAGCCTAAGTGGGAATGGGTTAAAGCACAGAAACAAAATATCTAAGATCTTTGCAAACAGTGACGACCCAGATCATCGGGCTATTGAGGGAGTCTTTTGACCAGGGTCTGCCCTGTTTGTCCTAAATTCATTTCTTCATTGATACATTTTGATAGAACATTTTGTGAAAAGGAGGAGCTAGTTTGTATTATTCAACAGGCTAATATGGTTTAAATTCTTTGCTTCCACAAACCTGAATAAATTTTTACTATATGATATTAGACTAATAACCGTCTTATCTGGACTGAAAGTCACAATGTAGAAAGAGATGAAAATAAAACAATTATTCAAAGAGTTTGTTGAGGATGATAACTGTTGAAATTATACTTAAAAATTTATTATGCGCATTTATCGTATTAATCAATCAACACCAGAAGTTATACATGTATACATACAGTATAACCTCTGTTGATCGGCACCCCTCTTAACCAGAAACCCCTGTTATCCAGCACTGCTGTTTGGTCCCGGCAGTTTCCCTATTTGTTTTATGTATCCAAACTCTCTCTTGATCTGAACCCCTGTTAACCGTTAACCGGCATACCTTGACAGGCCAGTAAAGGCAAATTAGCGGTTTTTCACACCTTGTTATCTGGCGGTTTGCTGACCTGGGATCATTGACAGTAAGCACTTTACATTCAAGTAGGTGATAAGTACCGTTAATGGGTCTAGGGTAAATTGACCGCCCTTTATAGATTTATATTGTTATCGTCATTGAAAATACATGTATGTACACATGTAAAAAATGGCAATACCAAATTATTTAGCGTCCGGATCTATGCTTTTTGCTAATTGTGTAAAAACCAGCGGTGATGGTCCGCATATACATGTACCTGTGTAGAATCCAAACCTGTAAATAAAATATACTGTAGTACGAATGTTCCGGTGTTTTAGTCGAGCCCTTTATACATGTGTGTTTACTTCCGATTGTACGCTTAACACGTTATGCCTATAGTTTACATGTACATGTAGTTCAAAAGACAATAGACAAACAGCGTAGATCCTGATCAAATGGTTCCTATTTAAATGGAGCTATCTGATCAGATTCGGCGCTGTTGTATATATTTATATGTAATTTGTGAATTGTCATGGTGGAATTCCTCTCGCAACGAAAAAAGGACTTGCTGGAATGAATCTTTCGGTACGTAAACTTGTGAATCTAAGCATGATTCTGTTATCCGGCACCCTCTCTTAACCGGCATACTGACGTGGAACCATGGGGTGCCGGATAACAGAGGTTATACTGTATAATGAAAATAATGCTAACAACCCATTTTCTGACAGGATATATTTGTTCAGCTTAATATTATTGATATCCAAATACTGCTAAATCTGTTAAAGAAACCTCCTTTTTAGGGTTTCGGCTTTTGCCGAAATCCTTATAAAATGGATTGCGACTCAAACTATGGCGGAAAACCCTATTGCACGAGCTCTACCTAGCGGGAATCCCCCTAAGAGAATACGCGCATGTGCAGTGCTTGGCTTACAATCCGGTTCCGGAATCTTACGAAATATTTATAATGAAATATGGAAGGTGGATCCATTAGCAAACAGAGCAGACGCTGATCCTATGGGAGCGAGCTTTCTTATCTGGGTCGAATCTGTTTGTAGAGGCATGAAAACAAGTTTATATGAGGGAAATTAAGGGTTAAATAGACTTCTTCTGTTCTTCACATCAGAAGCTACAGTATAAAGGTTAGATCTACAGCACTGGTGGTCAGTAGTGCAGGGCAACTGTTACATCATGCTAAAATCTCTCGAGGTCATACGCTTAACTCTTTGCACGCTAGCGGCGAAACTGTGATTACCTATGCAAACACTTTGGATCCAGATGAGAGGCCACATAATTCTGCGTCTCATCAGGATCCGAACTGTTTGTCATCTTGACCATATTTTTGCATAAAATGAAAGAAAGTTTATTGAAGAATTGAAGCAGACGGCAATTGTTGCAAACGAAAAATCACCCAGCACTGTAAGGATTAAGCAAGCTGCAGAGATCTATAATATCGTCTGCTTCAGGTTTGTCATCATTTGAATTTCTAAAAGATCAGTTTTAGGCATTTTGACCTAAGGCAAAATTGTCACAAGTTGTAAACAGTTTAGATTTTGGTCAAACAGTTACTTGGTATTAGATCTGAATCCAAACAGGGTGTCCCACTTTAAAAAGGAGAAAGGCAAACAAAATGAGACAAAGCACTTTCTTATCTTTTAATTTATATACATTTCATCATTTATTGATTTACGTGTCAGGCTTATAGTATCTTATAGTGTCTTATAGTATCTTATAGTAATGTATACATGTAATTTATTTCTTATTCATATCATTTATTTCTATGACGCCGGTTACTGATCAGGGTCTGTAGTGTTTACTACAACACTAACTGTAATTTGCATGTATGACTATAATTTATTTTTAATTATATCATTTATTGATATATTTGTTACATGTATGATGCTGCAAATAGCGAAGACCCTGGCCAGTTGTGGTAACTGATCGGGGTATGTATTGTTTGCAGCACAGACTCACAAACTGGCCCTGAACAGACTCACACTCGCAGTCTCCTCAGGAAAAAGTGAGAAAATACAATGCAATCACACGCAAAGACAAAGTATAGGCATGGATAAACTATTCTATGAACTTCAGGGTCTTTTCTGTTTGCAAAAGCATAGAAAGGCTTATTTTTGCTCAGACCAATTGTACCCGATATGGAACCCTGAACTCGTCTTTACTATATAATATAAAGTGAAACAATATTATGTGTCTAACAACCCATATACCAATGGGAGGGTTTTACTTCAAAATTTCACCCATGATAAGCTGTCAACCTTGATGTGAAGATTTTCTTAAAGAATGTAATTATTGCTCTGACCATTTTACCAGAGTTATGGGACTCTGAACTTTTCTTCACTGTATAACACATAGTCAAAAGTGCTTGATATATAGAGGCACTATTGTTAGGGGGAGGGGTGCATCAGTGTCTTGGAAACAATTGTCTAGTTAATTTTATTTCCCAGTTGTATCCTGCCATGCTAAGTTGAAATATATTTGTTACTTTATAATTTGTCATATTGTTAATATCACCCCACAGTATATTTGGCAATTATTTGTAGGGTATTTAGAATCACAAGGAAATATATGTCTATAATTGGTGGAAGTGTATATATGGATTAGTGAATGATGCATACTAATTACTGTTATGGTCCACCAGATAGTAGCAGAAGTATGACCCTTACTTTCAAATAATGGAGTGATGTCTCTATACTACATTCAACATCAATTTTGGCTCTATTGGCACAAAGTGGCAAGTTGGGCTATTGGAATCGACCTGTGTGTGACATGTTCATAAAACAATTCTTTAAATGTCTTCCAAACTACTGACATGATTTTCAGAAAAATCCACAGCAAACAATCAATATTATATATATTATGTCCGAAACCTTCAGTACTGTCAGAACTTTGATTAGAAACTGGGATTGGTACGAAAATCTGCGAACATCTTCGGCCATTAGTTCCGAATGACTCCAATTCTATTTCTGAACAATACTTTGAATATCAATTAGGTTGTTATCACATGTAACAATGGCTGACACTGGTAGTTGTCCTACATATACATCGAATGCAAATTTGAATCTTACAATAAATTTCGGTCAATGGAAAACCCTGATCTGTTGGTTTCCGTTGCGATCCATTTTTCTATGTTTTTGACACAAACTAGAACTATCACTAAAGGTGATTAATACCCCCCACTAGCAAATTTGACACAGATAGATTCAATGCAGGACAACTTCAATCCGTAGTACTACCCATCAACTGAGAAATATTATTATTATATCTATCTCATGGTCTAAACTGTAACTAAATACAAGGGGAGATGCGATGAAGTAAAAACTAAAATCACAGGAGTACAATTTCAATAAAGTTCCATTGAAGCAAAGACCTATGAAAACCTATGTGTGTATAGGTATTTGAAGTGTGTGTGTGTGTGTGTGTGTGTGCGTGTGTGTGTTTCACTTGTTTCATTTGTTAATTTATGAAAAGGGAGATAATTAAAGAAAAGAAGAGACAAATCTAAACTCTTATCGCAGGTGCACAACTTCAGATGGTGTTCAACAATACTTCAAAATTTTAAAAAGGTTCTGTTGAAGTATGACAGAGTAAAGCTCCGGACCGCTAAATTTTCATTTGTTAAATGTAAAAAAGGGAGATAATTCATGAATGAAGAATCAAATCAAAACCAAAATTGCAGGTGCACAATCTCAGATGGAGCTCAACAATACTACTTAATTTAAATAAAAATCTGTTAAAAGAAGTTCTGTTGAGGTATGACAGAGTAAAAGCTCAGGACTAAATTTCATATATTAAAATTACGAAAAGGGAGATAATTCAATAACGAAATGACAAATCAAAACTGCAATCGCAGATGCACAACTTCAGATGGTGACCAACAATACAGTGCTCCCTCCGAACAACGACACTTTACGGAAACACATAAAAGTGCCGTTGTGCGGAGGGTGTTGTTGTTGGGAGGGGTCACTACACAGACGTATTTTGACAGATGGATGTATGCGTTGATGATTTAATAAATAGGTAGATAGATAGACAGATTAACAGACAGACAGACCTGTTTAGAATGCATAACAAAATGTTTCCCTACGTCCACGAATCGCAATCCGCAAGTTGAAAAATGAACGTGTGCGATTAGGTTCACCAGGAGTAGAATTGTTCGGAAGAACATGTTCTATTTTATTCACCGTTTCCTTCTGAGAAAACTAGAGGAAAACGGAATAAAAATCATTACGCATTTATGTTCAAATTTGACAAGAGTACTGTTGCCGTGAAGAATTTTTAGTTTCTAAGGTCAGTTTATGACCGAACTCGGTTGAAATTCATTTCTGCCACAAGATCTTTTTCTAGAAGTGACAAATCGAACGCGCCTATGGTTATCGTTGGAACAAGAGAGAAATAAACGAATTTAACCGACAAAATTTCTTGTACTTTATAAATATAGAAAACGTGTTTCTCAATTGAAATTCAGTATTATCTTAATCAGTCATACAAAACAGCATATAGGTGTCAGTGTGTCATAATGGATTTACACACGAATTGTCGCTCGAGTCGCACAACGGATTAGCTATGGTTGACTGAATTATTGCTCGGAGCTAGTAAGGTAACAGGCGGCTGTTAATTACATAAAGATTAGTGTCATTGGGACCAATCATCTTTCACATGCTTAGTTGCTTTTGTTCAGTGGTCAGAAAATTACGTTCAGCAGCAGCCTGAAGTACCGTTGAAGGGGGGTAAATGTTACCGTCCGGCTACAAATATACACGTCGTTAGCCGTTGTAGAGAGGTATCGTTCGCGGGAGGGAGTTTTACTTGAAAATCCTCCGGGGGTAATACACGTTATCGCTATGGGGAGGGAACCGTTGTTGGGAGGTGACGTTAATGGAGGGAGCACTGTACTGCATAATTTAAGAATGTTCCATTAAAGGATGGCAGAGCTAAGCTCTGGACAAATTTTCGTCTATTAAAAGTACAAAAAGGGAGATAAATCAATAACGAATCAAAACTGCAATCGCAGATGCACAACTTCAGATGGTGATCAACAATACTGCATAATTTAAATATGTTCTGTTGAAGGATGGCAGAGTAAAGCTCCGGACAAAATTCTGTCTACAGACGGACGGACGGAGTGATTCCAGTATCCCCCCTCCCCCCGCTACACTTCGTTGAGGGGGGTATAACAATCCCTTTACTTACCGTGCTGTTTAGTGTTTACTTACCGTGCTGTTTAGTGTTAAGTAAGTGTTAAGGTACATAGATTCCGATCCTGAAGTCAGTTTGAAACGCAAAATTTGCGGAAATTTGTGCAGCATTCATCTTTAACCCATTACCTCATTGACTATTTTTAGACCCAACCTCTTGAATAAATAAAATGAAAAGGAGCATTTACTAGAGAAAAGGAAAATTTAACATTGTGTACTTTTGAAATAGAGCATTTGCTCCTACGGAGCAAATGCTCTGTTCACAACTGTTTTCAAAATGTGACTTTAACAGATCTGTCAAAAGGTATCAATATGAGGGAATGGGATTAACCCTTCGCTTGCTGTTCACGTCAATATACCTACCTGTAAATAGTGAAGACCCAGTTGAGACAGCTCCTGCTGGAGCTGTCTCATCAGGGTCTGCACTATTTACAAGTTGATTGTGCAACCAGTGCACTCCACAGCAGTGATTGCACATCGAAATACTTGTACACAGTGAGGATATATGTAATTATACAACAGGGCATGGGTAAAGAAGGAGAAATGTATTTTAAAATTCAGCAAGCGAAGGGTTAGTCTTTCCCTCCTAAATACTGATACAAGAATTAATGACTTCATGCATATCCATTTCCTCAAGTTCTATGTTGCTCAATGACAAATATTTGGGGTTTTTTGCCATTTCAGAAGCTTAAGAATCAAATCATTTTTTTCATAAGCAAATAGAGCAGACCCTGATCAGACAGCTCCTATAGGAGCCGTCTGATCTGCGTCTACTCTGTTTGCAATGGTGTGAAAAGGCTTTTACATGAGGGAAAGGGTTAATTTGACAATGAGAGAAGATTTAATAAGCATGAAAATTTAGCTCTCCATACGACAGATAGCTGTGCCACTACAAGAATTTGAATAATTCATTTAGCTGCAATTCCATTATTATCTTGTCTGAATGTAATTCGATAACAATTCTTTCAGTGGGCAGTCAGTAATAAAAATCAGTTATTTTTCGCATAATAGCAGAAAACATTAAATAAGAGTGCTTACTCTTCGCAACTAAACTACAAATGAAAACCTTTGGATCCAGACGAGATGCCTTTTAACCCTTTCCCTGTTCTATATTTAGTCCAAATTTCAATACCTACTGAATATTCATTAACAAAATAGTTATAAAGAAATATGGAAGGTGCAACATTGTAGACATTTTAGAAGGCAAATAAACTGATCTATCAAATGCTATTAACAAACAGAGCAGACCCTGATCCTAGAGGAGCCGTCTGATCTGGGTCTACTCTGTTTGCAAATGCGTGAAAACACGTTTACATGCGGGAAAGGGTAAAAACAAGGGGGCTATGATGATCCTGATATCACTCACCAGACAATCAGGAGAGAAGATTTTCAAAGTTTTCTCTATTATGTTTCTATGGAAAACTGGCTGCCCCTGGGGCAGGGCCAATTTTGACCCATGGCGCACAATTTATACAAAATTTTGTAGAGAACATGGTGCTATGTGCCAAATATGAACGCTGAGAACCTTCCAGTTTCAGAAAAGAAGGTTTTCAAAGTTTTCACTCTTTGTTTCCATAGAAAACTGGCCATCCTTGGGGCGGAGCCAATTTTGACTTAAGAGGCATAATTAATATAACATTTGTAGAGGACCTGGGTGCAAAATATGAAAGCTGAGAACCTTCCAGTTTCAGAGGAGAAGATTTTCAGTTTTCACTATATGTTTCTATAGAAAACTGGCCATCTCTGGGGTGGGACCAATTTTGACCCCAGGGGCATAATTTATAAACATTTTGTAGAGGACCTGAACATGATGCTATGTGCCAAATATGAAAGCTGAGAACCTGCCAGTTACAGGAGAGAAGATTTTCAAAGTTTCACTATATGTTTCTATAGAAAACAAGGCACCCCTGGGGAGGGGCCAATTTTGACCCCAGGGTCATAATTTACATCACTTTTGTATAGGACCTACAGGTGATGCTATGTGCCATTAAGATGAAAGCTGAAAACCCTGTAGATTCAGGAGATTTTTAAAGGTTCAAATTGTTGACGACCGGCACCTCATACTGACGGACATCAGGTAATCACAAAAGCTCACCTTGTATCCATGCTTATAAAACATTTAGTTGAGTCTGAGTTCGTTCTCAAGTTTCTGATTGGTCAGATTTGAGCCTTTGCTCAAATCTGACCAATCAAAAACTTGAGAATGAACTCAGACTCAACTAAAAAGCTTTATAATCATGGACCCTGAGCTAAAAACAGAAACAAGAGATGTCTGTAAAACATGCGCATTAGAGGGGTTCTGCTGTATACTGATCACTGTCGACAATATACGCTCTCCCTTCCAAAACAATCGTCTCAAAAGCCTGAGTTCTGCATTACATTCATTTTCTATATGCCATCCTTTTTTGGGGGGAGGATACAATCATGAGTGTTCAAAGGAATATGACTGTGTGTCAGAAGTGGCGGGGCCAATTTAAATTTTTGACCCCAGGTGCATAATTTACATAACTTTTGTAGAGGACCTGAACATGATGCTATATATAATTATGTGCCAAATATGAAAGCTGAGAACCTTCCAGTTTCAGAGGAGAATTTTTACTACATGTTTCTGTAGAAAACAAGGCACCCCTGGGGCGGGGTCAATTTTGACCCCTGGGGCATAATTTATATAACTTTTGTAGAGGACTTAAAGATGATGCGTAAAAGATGAAATCTGAGAACCCTGTAGATTCAGAGGAGAAGATTTTTAAAGGTTCAAATTGTTGACGCGGGACGACGGATGACGCCCGGACATCAGGCAATCACAAAAGCTCACCCTGAGCACTTTGTGCTCTGTTGAGCTAAAACTAGAGGTTTTTGTCAAAAAAAACGGATGTCTCCCCTCTAATAAAAACAATATGTAAAGGGAAATCACTAAAAATGTTATGGTCTTGATGAATGATACTTCCCCTCATTATGCGTTTTCCACACTACATTTTTCAAGAAGAAAATGATAACAGCTAATAACTCCAAAAATACTGATACCAGATTTATGGCCCTTGTGCATGACACTTACTTTCACCATGCTCTTTCCAAAAATAAAATGTCATTCCAATAGCATCAGTCGAACAGGAGTTATTGATCGGCCAAAAAATGTAACAAAGGGCAATAACTCCAAAAGTATTGAAGCCAGAATTATGGCCCTTGTTCATGACACTTTCTCTCATCATGCTCTTTCCATGTATGAAGTTTCAATACGATGGCAAGAGCCATGTAGGAGTTATCGTACCGACAAGAAAGAATTAAACAAATGTACAAGGGGCAATAACTCTAAATTTATTGAAGCTCGAGTTAAGGATCTTATGCATGACACTTTCTCTTATTATGATCGTTCCATGTATGAAGTTTCACTCCAATGGCATGTGTCACATAGGAGTAATCATCTGGACAAAAAATTGTGATTGTTTTTACAAAGGGCAATAACTCCAATATTAGTGAAGCCAGAGTTATGGACCTTGTGCATGACACTTCCTCTCGTTATGATCTTTCCATATATGAAGTTTCAATCCAATGGCATGAGCCATATAGAAGTTATCGTCCGGACAAAAAAGTGTGATTTTTTTACAAAGGGCAATAACTCCAATATTAGTGAAGCCAGAGCTATGGACCTTGTGCATGACACTTCCTCTCGTTATGATCTTTCCATATATGAAGTTTCAATCCAATGGCATGAGCCATATAGAAGTTATCGTCCGGACAAAAAAGTGTGATTTTTTTACAAAGGGCAATAACTCCTATATTAGTGAAGCCAGAGTTATGTACCTTCTGCATGACACTTCCTCTCGTTATGATCTTTCCATATATGAAGTTTCAATCCAATGGCATCAGGCATATTGAAGTTATTGTCCGGACAAAAAATTATGATATTTTTTACAAAGGGCAATAACTCCAATATTAGTGAAGCCAGAGTTATGGACCTTGTGCATGACACTTCCTCTCATTATGCTCTTTCCATATATGAAGTTTCAATCAACTGGCATCAGGCATATTGAAGTTATTGTCCGGACAAAAAATTATGATATTTTTTACAAAGGGCAATAACTCCAATATTAGTGAAGCCAGAGTTATGGACCTTGTGCATGACACTTCCTCTCGTTATGATCTTTCCATATATGAAGTTTCAATCCAATGGCATGAGCCATATAGGAGTTATCGTCCGGACAAAAAAGTGTGATTTTTTTTACAAAGGGCAATAACTCCAATATTAGTGAAGCCAGAGTTATGGACCTTGTGCATGACACTTCCTCTCATTATGCTCTTTCCATATATGAAGTTTCAATCAACTGGCATCAGGCATATTGAAGTTATCGTCCGGACAAAAAGTGTGACAGACGGACGGACAGACGGACGGACATACTAACAAATGGGTAGTTGTGTGACTTTTTCCTTTGATCTTTTCTTGTGGGACTAGTCCCACAAGAAAAACTATTTTTGGCTCTAACTTTGGAAAAGAATGATCTGGAAGCTAACCCTAACCCTAACCCTATGTCCCACAACTGGCCAGGTTAATGTCACAAGAAATGGCCAGGTTAATGTCACAAGAGATGGCCAGGTTAATGATTTTACTTGTGTGACTAGTTAGAAAAAGTCACACAACTACCCATTGGTGAGTGCGGACGGACAGACGGACGGACAGACAGACAACTCTCACGAAAACAATATGTCTCCCCCATATAAATATGGGGGGAGACATAAATATCCAAAGCGAGCCCAGTTGGTAGATGATCAACCTTGCAGTGGACATTTTTGCAAGATTAGCTCGACCATAGGCAGAAATTTGTACATTCAGTATACAGTATAATACATGTTACCTCTTACAACCCTGAATTTTCAAATAAACTTTCCCAAATTTCGAACAGGTCAAGCTTACGGTGAATATTTAGGGATTTTTTCTAAAGAAAAGTGTAACATTACAAACAGTGCAGACCCTGATGAGAGGGCTCCTCTAGGAGCCCTCTCATCTGGGTCTACACTGTTTGCAAAGGACATTAGTGACTCATGGCCCACACTGTAAGGGTTAACTTTTTATCCTCGAAGTCATATTTTTTACGATGTAAAAGGAAAATTTGAATGATCAACTACCAAATAATTCTATAAAATATTTTAAAACTGGAAATGAGATTTCTAAAAAGATTCTTAAAAGTTTCACTTTATGGAACATACATGGCCTCTGGCAGCCATGTTTCTTTGCCTTATGGCGATAACTTCAATGCATGGCAGATGATCAATCTTACAGTCCTGTAAATTATTTTGAAATTGAATCAGTAGATTGTGAGAATGATTTAACAATGTTCACCTTGGTATGATGGAAACCAGAATTCTGCATGGATCATCTACCATAACCTCCTGGATAAACGCCCAACTCAAATAAACAACACTTTTATAAGTGAAAGGGGGGAGGGGACTGGGGAAAAATTAACCCTTCTCTTGTTGAATTTTAAAATACATTTCTCCTTCTTTACCCATGCCCTCTGGTATAATTACATATATCTTCACTGTGTACAGGTATTTCGCTGTGCAATCACTGCTGTGGAGCATAGGTGTTTGTCGTGTGCTACCCCACTACCCACCCCCCCCCCCCCTTCACGTCTGCAACTACACAGAAACATATTGAATATTGGCCAAAACAATCTCAAAAATGTCAAAACATTGTCAAAATACCATAAAATAACATTTAAAAGTGAACTAAAAAATCTGATTTTTTTGTTCACATCATTGTAGTAGATAATAACAAGGTAGGTATCTCTGACCACTGAAAATAGGCATGCAGTCACTACAGGTGCCGAAACTTTGTCAAATTCCCATGTATTCTAAAAAACTATGCCTTATATATCGTGGAAGGGATGCCTCGAGACATGGTATTAACGAAACCTCCACTGTACGACAAATTCATTTGAAGACAGGCCTTTAATTCTCAAAATAAGTTGGTCGGCTCCGATCTGATAGACCCGAAAGGACGTGGAGGTGTGTCTCATGCGTATAACCTCTAATATTATCGTTAATGTCATTCGCCTTTGCGAGCGTCTCGATGATCGTGAGAATTTTATTGCGGCGTGAATTTCAACCGACAAAAAGGATTATTCTTACCATAATCAAGTAAATCTACACCATTTCGTTAAGGAAATATATTTAAAACAATGTGTATTAATTGATATATTACAGCATTTGTTCGGTAACCGGCGAATATATGTAGTTTCACTCTTGTCAAATGTGAGTTTCGGGTCTATCAGATCGGAGCCGACCAACTTATTTTGAGAATTAAAGGCCCGTCTTCAAATGAATTTGTCGTACAATGGTGGTTTCGTTTGATTACATATTTCGAGGCATCCCTCCCACGAAATATAAGCCATAGTTTTGGAGAATACACGGGAAATTGACAAAGTTATGGCACTTTAAGTGGCGGCATGTCAATTTTCAGTGCTCAGAGATACCTACCTTGTTATTATATTATATTGATGTGAATTTTTTTTTTTCCAGTTTACTTCAAAATTTCGTGTTATGGTATTTTGACAATATTTTGACATGTTTGAGAATAATTGGGGGGGGGGGGGGGGGGGGGGGGGGGGGGTAGCACACGACAAACACCTGTGCTGTGGAGTGCACTGGTTGCACAATCAACTTGTAAATAGTGCAGAACCTGATAAGACAGCTCCTGCAGGAGCTGTCTCATCTGGGTCTTCACTATTTACAGGTACGTATATTGACATGAATAGCAAGCGAAGGGTTAATGATAATTAAAACAGCTAAATATAATAACCATTATAATTATATATAACAAAAATTAAAGGTTTTTCAAAATATAGGTAGGTAGCTTAATGCAAACTCAAAGCAATGCAGAAAGCTCCCCTAGTAATTTTTTTGAATGGCTTTCATTCTGCATTAAGCAACCACCTGTGTACAAAATGCAAGAAACTCCGTTTAAACAAGAGCCACGTGTGGCGCCAACGCTCAACTGATATGGTGCTTATCCACTAAAAAAACGAGGGGTACAAGTTCAAAATTTTGAAATCAAGAGTTATGGTTCTTATGTAGGGGCCTTCTCCTCAATGAGATCTACCAACCTATGAAGTTGATACCTCTTATACTTTTCGAGTAATAAGTTACATTAAAGTTTTTGCATGCTGTCGACAATGCCGAATCTGAGTACAACTACAACAATGACCCAGTGATCACAATAGCTTGACATTATTTATAAACAGACAAGCTGAAAAATGGTAGAGGGCCGTTCAATGATAATTCCTGTGAGGTTTAGGAGGTGTTTTCTAACACTTGGCTTCCCCTAATGAACATTTCTGCACGAATTGATCACTTCATAACTTAATTAATGTTTACAGGGTAAAAAAATAACACATTGTCCCCTAGTGATGCATTTTTGCGCATCTATAGAAGTCACTTTAAGAAACCATTGTGATAAATAGAGCATTTGCTCCTATAGGAGCAAAAACTCTATTTATTACAATGGTTTCAAACTACAAAATTCTAAATTTTTCCTTTCCTCTAGTTAATGCTCCTTTTCGGTAGATACATTCAAAGAGGTTGGGTCTAAAAATAGCCTATGAGGGAATGAGTTAAAACAAACAGAGCTCCAGATAAGATGCGCAAAAATTAAATCATTTTAAGGTATAACTTGTTTATTTCTCAACCAAACCCTATACTGTGACCACTCTTTAGAATCGTCTCGAAGATTACAGGAGCCCTCTCATCATGGTCTGTATTTTTGTCATGTTACACTTTTCTTTAGAACAATCCCTAAATATTAACCATAAACCTGACCTGTTAGAATACAGTAAAACTCTCTAAACTGGAATTCTAGTACAGAATAATTAATTTAGATACTTTTAGGCAAGTGGCTGCTTAAAGCAGGGTGAAAGTCATGCAGGAAACATCTCTAGGAGATGTTTTCTGCATGGCTTTCACCCTGCATTTAAGGTCTCCAAGATCGATATTTATACCAAATTCAATGTCCGATTTACTGTAGTCGAATTGAACATTCAGCATTGTAATTGTTAATGCATGGACCGACAGCAAAACAATTATTTAACCCATTCCTCCATAAGCTATTTTTTGACACAACCTCTTTGAATGATTATGAATCTACCCAAAAGGAACATTTATTAGAGAAAAGTATAATTTTAGAATTTTGTAGTTTGAAACCATTGTGATAAATAGAGTTATTGCTCCTATAGGAAAGAGCATTTGCTCCTATAGGAGCAAACGCTCTATTTATCACAATGGTTTCAAGAAGTGGTTATTACAGAGGCGTAGAAAGGCGTATTTATGGAGGAAAGGGTTAACTAAACAGATTGTATCATTGCCTCGCATGTGATCACAAATTTCTTTTCAATTTTTCCATCTTCTAGAATTTGACTGTTTCATGATTGTAAAAGAAAAAAACAAACCTGTTGTTTTTTAGCAAATGATTTATTACCCGATGCATTTTAATTGTTTGCATTAAGATGGAACACCAGCCATCAAACGAGCAATGGGTAAAAAATAGAACTACCACTGTCTTCAGCAGCCAACTACAGAAAGCAATTTATCAACATTCTTCCATATTGACCCCCACACAAAAGTAGGACCCACCCCTTATAAAAGTAGGACAGACTCCATACAAAAGTAGGCCTGGCCCTATACAAATGTAAGACTGACCTCGTACAAAAGTAGGACTGATCCCAACAAAAGTAGGTCGGACCCCATACAAAAGTACTTTTATAAGCATTTTAATATTCACGACATCATTATTTCTTACATAAATATTCATGGAGTAAAGGGTTAAAAACTGAAGTAGACGACAATTGTTGCAGATGACAAATTACTTAGCCTGCAAAGACTTAACGGTTTCCTTCATATAAATGCTTTTTCATGCCTTTGCAAACAGAGTATGCCCATATCAGACAGCTTCTGTTGGAGACATCTGAATACGGATTGCTGTTTGCGCAGGGAATTAAAGAACTTTAGCGAGCTGGCTCACATACCACATGCCACACATTGTCAGAGAAAACAAGATGTGTTTGTGAAACACTATGCCCCAACCCCCTAATTTGAGCCTGAAGGGTGACCTTGACAAAGCCATGTCATCCATCAAAATGTGCAGCTTCATGAGATAAACATGCACGCCAAATATCAAGTCTCTATCTTTACTGGTTCAAAAGGTTATGACCAATATTAAAGTCGGTGATTTGACATATATATTTGACCTCTGACCTTGAAGGATGACCTTGACATGTCACCCCTCAAAATGTGTGGCTTTATGAGATACATATGCATGCCAAATATCAAGTCTCTATCTGTACTGGCTCAAAATGTATGACCCATGTTAAAGTTGGTGACAAACAGACAGGACAAAAACAATATGTCCCCCAGATCTGATCGAGGAGGCATAAAATGTAGTTGCCCATGACCTGGTTGCATGGGGTATAATTAAAAAAGACCTGACTCTAGTTTCTTTATCAAATAATCCTGTGTACATATGCCATTATAAAAACTTCATGTAATAAATATTCACGATGTCATTTATGATTATTTCTTGCACGAGTTTTCAACACAGAAAGGGTTAAATTTCATAACAAATCCATGTACAACGTAACAACAATATATATCTGACCACAGACATATTCTCATAGACAGAGTGTCATAAAGCTGGCAATAACAACACTTTCTACATCAAGTTTTCTGGAATTAAAACAAGGCTGTCAACAACGAACCCTCAAAAATTACAAGGCTAGACACTGAAAAGGGGCCCTAAGGACATGTCCTTGTTCAATGTCTGAAACATTCAACACGTTCGGCGCCAAATTAGTGCAGGAGACGGCTGCACATGTGATTACTGCCATAAATAATTGACACAAGGTACAAATAATTGGCATGAGGTTTTCACTGTATCGTTTTAACTTTACCTTTAGTGCTCTAAATGATATTGTCATCTGCATATACAGTAAAACCCCGCTAATGCGACCACTTAATAAACAGCCACTGGCGCCGTTTAAAGCAGGTGGTTGCTTAATGCAGGATGAAAGTTATGCAGAAAGCTCCTATAGGAGCTTTCTGCATAACTTTCGTCCTGCATTGATGGTCGCATTAGCGGGGTTTTACTGTATTGTTGTCTGGTTCCATGATCAAAGATTTTTTTTCTATAAATTTTTCGTGCGACTGGAGAGATACCAAATTGCCCAGTCTCAGGGGCCCAGATAACTCTTTCCTCCATCCCCAGTCTCAGGGGCCAAGATAACTCTTTCCTCCATAAATACGCCTTTCTACACCCTTGCAAACAGAGTAGACCCAGATCAGATGGCTCCTATAGAAGCCGTCTTACCAGGGTCTGCTCTGTTTGCTGATGAAAAAATATAGATCTGATTCTATACTTTCTGCTTCAGCAAAACTTTCACGTGTTGATATTCTATTTTGAAAATTAACCTAATTAATATTCATGACATCATAACTCCTTTATTTCTTTTTATGTGATCACTCCTCAGAATTGTCTTGAAGAGGGTTGGTGGAGAAATGATGATTTAAGTATTTGAATAAGCACCTTTATTGCTCTGTCAGAGTCTTATCTGGAATTGTATTAGATTTAATTATCATAAATTGACTGGTAGAGTGTTGAATGTTTGGATCTAGATGAGTCATCAAACATCAGTCCATATCATATTATTCAAGTTCAGCCAGAGGTCTTGAAGATCAGCACACATAACAAAGTATAATTATATTAAGTATTATATATTGTACAAAAATTGAATTTTTCTTTACATATTTCTGTTAAAAACTCAACTTCTTCACAAAATCTGCTGACAGGAAGCATGATTAGGTTTGCTATTTACCTCCCCTGTGAAGTATAGTATTCAAGGTGGAGGGCTTGGGGAGTTATTGCACACACAAAATGTGTCTATAGACAGAAAGACAGACAGACAAGACAGATGGACAAACTGATTCCAGTACATGTACCCCTACAACTCATTGTTTGTGGGATATAACAATGTTTATAGTCTGCATTAAGCTACCATCTGTATTTTGATACAAGAGGGACAAGATGGCCCTTAATCGCTCACCTGATTACCATAGATTTAAGATTATAGTCGGGTAGCCCCTGGGTGGTTCAAATATTGACCTAAGGGACAATATTTGAACAATGTTGATAGTGGATCATGAGCAGTGGTTCTTGAGAACAAGATTTTCAAAGATTTAGAATATTGATTTATCAAGACAATCATTCTGACCAATGAAGATTGGGCTAAAAATGTGCCCTCTAGAGTGATTTTTCAAAGATTTGACCTAGTTACCTACTTTTTGATCCCATCCCATCCATGATCAAACTCAAACTTGATATCATCAAGACAAACATTCTGAGCAAGTTTGAGGAAGATTGTGCTAAAAATGTGGCCGCTGAAGTGTAAACAAGATTTTTCTAAGATATGACCCAGTGACCTACTTTCTGACCCCACGTAACCCACTTTTAAACTCGTCAAAGATTTTATCAAGGAAATCATTCTGACCAATTTTCATGAAGATTTGGCTAAAAATGTGACCTCTAGAATGTTCAAAAGGTTTTCCTACTATTTGACCTAGTTAATAACCCAGCATGCCCAATTTTCGATCATGTCCGAGATTTTATCAAGACACTCATTCGGACCAAGTTTCATGAAAATTCGACAAAAAATGTGAACACAAGAGAGCTCACAAGGTTTTTCTTCTGTTTGACCTAGTGACCTCATTTTTGACTCAACGTGACCCACTTTCAAGCTCGTTCGAGATTTTTATCAAAACAATCATTCTGAATTTTCTGATAAAGATTCATGAAGATTCAACCACAAATGTGACCACTAGAGTGTTCACAAGGTGTTTCTACTTTTTGACCTAGTGACCTAGTTTTTGACCGCACATGACCCACTTTCAAATTTATCCGAGATTTTATTAGGACAATCATTCTGACCAAGTTTCATGAAGATTGGGCAAAAACTGTGACCTCTAGAGTGTTCACAAGGTTTTCCAATTTGACCTAGTGACCTAGTTATTAATTCCACGCAACCCACTTTCGAATTCGTCCGAGATTTTATCAAGACAATCATTCTGACAAAGTTTCATGAAGATTGCACTAAAATTGTGACCACTAGAGTGTTCATTTGTGTAAATTGTTGTCCGCGCACCGGACATTCAAGTTTCCCAAAAGCTCAACCTGAGCTTTGCTCAGGTGAGCTAAAAATCCACATTTCTTTATTTAATGGTGATTATAGGGTTTTAATTGTTTATTTACCGTAATGTCAGAATTAGTGAGGACATAATTATGAAATGTTTGGCCTGAAGTGTGACCTTGACATTTGAGAGACTGACCTGAATCTTGCAACACGTCAACTCAATGCATTGAACAATTGTCCCAGATTATTCCAAAATCCATGCATCCATGTCAGAATTACAGACCAGACATGGAAATGGGGCCAAACAGACCATTATTATTCATTAACAGTGTGACGATAACATTTCTTGACTTTGACAACACAACTTTCCCTAATGAAGGTTTTTGCATGAATTGATCACTTCATGAATATTCATTATTTTATGTTATACAAAAATTAACAAATGAGTAGAACAAAATGATCCTGCAGTGTTGTGTTGACTGTTTTTATTCACCAACATTTCGGCCTTACAAAGGCCTTCATCAGGGTGGCACGAAATGGAAACACAATTTAGTATAAAAATCTTGTTCCTGAAGTACAACTTTTTAGGTATTTTATTTTTTTTATGTTATGTAAGGTAAACATTTAATGTCCCTACAATGAATGCATATTTTCAATAATATCATAAAACTTGGTATTTGTTATGCTCAATCATTATTATGAAATCAATACCTTTTTATAATTTTTGTTCTACAACAAAATATTATCGACCTTGGTCAAACAATTAACGAAACTACAAAAACGAGCCGAATAAATACTAATACATTTCCGAATAACATTTCAAACACATGAAAGTAGTGTCTTCTTCGGTGTTTATTCAACTGGTTTTCCTGCGATATACTTCTTTTCAGCATATAAACAAATGATAAATATAAGTGTTATAGGCAGTGTTAAAACACATTGCAAGTAGGGATTATCACTTTAAAAGGGAATTGTTTATAAGCAGGGTTTTACATCAAATTAACATTTTTGGGGTCCCTAGGACTCCCTATTTCCAAACTTTGGGGGTCCCTTCTAAAAAGCTAGGGTCCATTAATAAAATGCTTTATTTTAATCAATGAATATCTGTTCCTTTAATTTAAATTATCACTGCATAATCTGTTGTATGTACTTGTTACAGTCTTCTGTCTGTGGAATGAGCAAATAACCTTGCTGCCAATGCATATAATCAAATGTTTCAATGAAAAATGGGCCCTTCAGGCTTAACCCTTTCCTCCATAAATACGACTTTCTACGCCTCTGTAAAAGTCACTTTATTAAACCATTGTGATAAATAGAGCATTTGCTCCTATAGGAGCAAATGCTCTATTTATCACAATGGTTTCAAACTGCAAAATTCTAAAAATTTCCCTTTTCTCTAGTTAATACTCCTTTTCGGTAGATTCATTCAAAGAGGTTGGGTCTAAAATAGCCTATGGAGGAATGGTTTAATAAACATCGGCCTGTTCATTGAAATTTGTTTAAAAACTGGCATCTGTGCGTCTTAATGGGGTCCCAGTTGTCATTTTATGCGTATAGGACACAGAATATTGCATCCGGTAAAACCCTGTATAAGTAAACAAGAGGACCCTGATCAGATGATTCCTATAGGAGCCGTCTGATTTGGGTCTACTCTGTTTGCAAAGGCGTGAAAAGGCGTTTATATGAGGGAAAGGGTTAATCTTGATCTTGTTTGACAGACAGGATAAAGAAGATGGTATTTGGACAAAACCATTCAAATCCCATAGGGGATATACACAGACACTCAGTTTTCATTGCGGATTTGTTTGCACTTGCAGTTAATGCATAATTATTATATTGCACAAAATATCAACCACAATATACTCTCTGGTTCTCCAGCACAGACAGAGTTTATTACCATATGTTGGTCTATTATACTACAGTTGATGATTTTCTTTCTTTGCTGACATTTATTTCTTCCTCTTTCTGTTGCTCTTTTTGTAGTGAATCCAACAGTTAAACCCTTCTTTACTCATGGAGACAAGCAGTGTTTTCTCTAGACTTTAATTTTTGGGGGTCATGTTTGACCCTTTGAAATAAAACTAGGGGTCAACTGCAAAAAACAGAGGGTCAAACAAAAATTATTTTCTTTGACAGATTATTTTAATACACATTTATAAATAAAGATCTTTATAATGATATTGTTTTATAATAAACAAATACTACATTCAACACAAGCCTTTGAATATGAAACTGTCATTAAGTGTATTTAACCTTAACCCTTCTCTTGCTGAATTTTAATCTTTGCTGAAATTTTTACCCATGCCCTGTTGTATAATTACATATATCTTCACTGTGTACAAGTATTTCGTTGTGCAATCACTGCTGTGGAGTGCACTGGTTGCACAATCAACTTGTAAATAGTGCAGATCCTGATGAGACAGCTCCTGCAGGAGCTGTCTCATCTGGGTCTTCACTATTTACAGGTAGGTATATTGACGTGAATAGCAAGTGAAGGGTTAACTAACCCAAGATGAACCTTTCTATGCAAGAAACCAGTAAAAGTGCACATATTTACAAACAGTAAAGACCCTGCTCTGATGGTTCCTCAGATCAGGGTTTGCACTCAGTGTTTTCTTTAATACTTTCTAAAAACAGCCTTAAAATCAACACAAAACTATTCATTTTTCATAAGTGAACTATAGACTGTCTGTCTTGCCATATTTTGCCGTAGAGACATTGACTCGAGGTCAGCTTTGTGATTTGACTGCAGTGCAAATGTCTTACAAAAGTGGAAGCCTGAAAGTTTGTGCACCAAGACACAAAAGGGTTATCTTTCCCCATGGATATACATACTGAGCAAGTCATTTTATGATGTTCATACTTTAACCAAGAAATGGAATGAATTACTCTTCGAGACGATTCTAAAGAGTGGTCACAACATAGGGTTTGGTGGAGAAATGACGATTTTAGTATCCGAGTACGCATGTTTATCTGTTGCTCTGAAGATATATAAATCCATAACCCTTTCCACACATTTGCAAACAGAGTAGACCCTGATCAGATGGCGCTTATAGGAAATAATGACATCATGACGATCGATTAGAATAATTTCTGTAACGGCACAAAGAACGCAAGAATTTCTGACTGCAGCTGAGTAGAATCATATCTATTATCATTTCAAAAACAAACAGAGCAGATTCTGATCAGACGGCTCCTACAGGAGCCGTCTGATCTGGGTCTACTCTGTTTGCCATGGCATAGAAAGGAGAAATTATGGAGTAAAGAGTTAAACAACTGGAGGCAGTTATTCGGCTGTTTCTGGAAATACAATCGGTCCATAAAAATTATTCATAATTTAGTCTGAAATAGACAAAAGCAATTTTAACTAATTTGTGGTTTCAGGCAAGCTCAGGAAAGTATATGATTTATGTAGAAATCCCTGAGGTGGTCTGATTGAGGCAAGAGTTGCTTTATTCTCCAGGTAAAGCTGTCGTTCTCGTTAGCCATTCACATCCGAAATGCAGTGGCTAATCAAATAGAATGTTACCAGTATGCTATGAAATTAAAAGAAATTGAGTTTCCTATTTTATGTTGCAACTTTGCATGCATTAGCCATAAAGAAATTAGGTATTCTGCATTTTATATTGCATTATGTAACTCGTTAATTCTAAAATAATAGCATACATAGCCATATTTCATTGTGTAATTACAAAAATAGTCCGCTTATCGTAGAGGTTCCTGTGGATTTATGGTTCGGTATTATTACCCTCATTCTATCTTTAATGCAATTTCAAGAAGCAAAGAAATTGAACTAAGTCTCTATATTGATAATACAGAGCTACGCTGATAAGCGTGCATAGCCAAATACTAAAATCATCATTTCTCCACCAAACCCTATACTGTGACCACTCTCTAGAATCGTCTCTTCGAGACGATTCTAAAGAGTGGTCACAGTATAGGTTTTGGTGGAGAAATAAAGGAGCTTTTGTTGAAAATGTTTTATATTTATGCATCTTATCTGGAGCTCTGAATAATATAAAACATTTTCAGCAGTTAACCCTTTACTCCATAAATACGCCTTTGCAAACAGAGTAAACCCAGATCAGACCGCTCCTATAGGAGCCGTCCGTCTGATCAGGGTCTGCTCTGTTTGCTTAGAATATAATACAGATATGACTCTACAGAGTCTGCCATGGCCAAATATTCCAGTGAGCATGTACTATAATGTCAAATTAATCTAATTAATATTCATGATGTCATTATTGTTACATGAATATTAATGGAGGAAAGGGTTAACCTTTCAACACTGAATTAACAGAGTGGAATAGTCCATCATTGTTTATTGGTAGAGTCCATACAGTATGAAAGGGTAAAATCTGAGAGACAGTTTTGAATGACAAACAGTGCAGACCTTGATCAAAAGGGTCCTTCAACGAGAGCCCTCTAATCTTGGTCTACACTGTTTGAAAACGATAATGCATATCTGTACACTTAGTTTGGTTATAATATGTCAATACAAACTAAAGTTACTGAGCAGAAACAAATTTTCTATTTTTAGTAACAGTGACCTCATACCCCAATATGCTTTTAAAACTATCTGATCTGTGCACCAAGTTTGATTGCGGTATGTCTTTCCTAACAACAGTTATTGTGCGGAAACTGACCAAAATTATTTATTGGCTGAATTTTTATAATGTGAACTTTTCAAAGGAATTTTTATTTTGACAGAAACTGTAGAATCAGGTCTATATCATGTCAAAAGCAAACAGAGCAGACCCTAATCAGTCTGATCTGGGTCTACTCTGTTTGAAAATACGTGAAAAGGCGTTTATATGAGGCGTTTATAGGACAAAGTTAACCCATTCCAGCATATTGACGCCTCTGTGAAAGTCACTTTTAGAAACCATTCTGATAAATAGAGCATTTGCTCCATAGGAGCAAATGCTCTATTTATCAGAATGGTTTCAAAATTACACGATTCTAAAACTTTCCTTTTCTCTAGTCAATGTTCCTTTTTGGTAGACTTTTTCAAAGAGGTTACGTCTAAAAATAACCTAAGTGGGAATGGGTTAATGCAGAAAACTCCAATAGGACAAGTTGATAAGTTCAAGTTGACAATCTTCATTAAGAATAATAGAACATAACAAATGCTATATTTTATGATTTTATTGAAAATATTTGATTATGGTACAGGCTATCACTTTTAGCCCTAAAACTATAAACTAAATTCTGTTTATATCAATGTAAGAACATTTTAAAAATTCATTTATTTGACAAAATGACATTGTAGGCTTTTAATTTTCTTAACCCTTCTTGTGTTAAATATTCGAACAGAGATCCATATATGATGTGTAAAGCAAAACAATTTCAAGAATAACTCCTTTATTTTCCCACAAAACCATATGTTGTGACCACTCTAGAATCGTCTCGAAGATACGATTCTAGAGTGGTCACAACATAGGGTTTGGTGGAGAAATGACAATTTTAGTATTTGAGTACGCACCTTTATCTGTTGCTCTGTGAATCCATCCACTATGAATCATTCTAAAATTGGATCAATTGTAGCCACTGAAATATAATGGCAAACGGTGCAGACCCATATGAGACAGCTCCTCTAGGAGCTGTCTCATATGGGTCTACACTCTTTGCAAATGCAGATATCTGCGCAAATAGCATGAGAGGGCCGACTCTAGAAGCTCCTCTAGGAGCTTTTTCATATGGGTCTACACTATTTGCAAATGCAGATATGTATGCTACTAGCATGAGAAGGGTTAATCTCACAGAAGCAAGAAAACAACTGGCATGACAAACGAGATAATGGTATATCACAGATAAATCTGATCCCTTTATAGCACAAATAGATGGATAATAGGAATGTATTCTTTGTTTTGTTGGCCAAATTGTTTTGTTTGTGTGTATTGGAATAGGGACATTTTATTAGTTATATTTTAACCCTTTACTCCATGAATACGCCTTTGCAAACAGAGTAGACCCAGATCAGATGGCTCCTATAGGAGCCATCTGATCAGGGTCTGCTCTGTTTGCTTATGATAATAATATAGATATATTTTACAGTTTCTGTCATAGTCAAAAATACCTGTGTCAATGTGCTATTATAACAAATTAATCTATTTAATCTTCATGACGTCATTATTGTTTACATGAATATTCATGGAGGAAAGGGTTAACCCTTTCCCTGATGCATATTTATGTCAGAAATAATGACATCATAAATGAGTGAGTGAGTTGAGTTTTACCCCACCGCAACACTATTAATAGTGGTGAGGGAGGAGTAACTGTTGCCAGACTCACATCTCATATACACCCAAACAAAATATGGGGTATGGATCGAGAAACTTAACATCTGCTGGAGATTCAGAGGTGCAGAAACTCCAGTTTATGTTGAAACCCTCTTACGGCTATGCAAAGGGTGAGCAGTACTACAAATTCTTGTGCCATTCAGACATAACATGGGCACATTAAATAAATGCATATTGTTTAACAGAATTTTTGTCTGCTCTGGGTCTACTCTGTTTGCAAAGGTGTAGAAAGATGTATTTATGGAGTAAAGGGTTAATTGTCCTATTTATTATGCAACAGGTCAGATCTAAATATAACATTTTTCTTTGTTTGCGTCTGCCATTACTTCAGCTTAACTACCTTGAAGGGAGGCAATCCGATAGTTATCAAAAAGTGCAAAGGGAGATAAGCCACCTTTTTAAAAAGGGCTACAAGTACTGCATATTTGGAAAAAGTATTGTAAACTTTAAACTTTTACTCCATGAATATTCATGTAGGAAATAATCACCTTATGAATATTAATTAGATTTAATGTTATAACAGCACAATCATGAACACAGGAAGTTTTCGTCCTGGCAGAAACTGTAGAATCAGATCCATATCATATCAACAGCAAACAGAGCAGACCCTAGGAGCCTTCTGATCTGAGTCTACTCTGTTTGCAAAGGCGTAGAAGTTATGGAGTAAAGAGCGAAAGTCCCATTATATTTTCATGTGAATTAATTTCTGCACTCAATTAACCATCAAAATGGTTACACATGAGGTTTTGTATAGAAAATAACATCATTTTATGTTCGGTTTGTGCATAAATGACACTAGAAAATATCGCTGAACAAGCAGAAAATCTAAATTGTGCACATTTATGATGTCAGTAAACCCCATGTGACCATGGACTATAATTCATATAGAAATTCTGTTCTATTTTTGAAGCTACAGTAACACCCCTCTAAACCAGAATTGTAGCAGAGAATAATTTCGCTACTTGTAGGCAGGTGGCTGCCTAATGCAGGGTGAAAATGACTTTCACCATGCATTAAGCCGCCACCTGTCTAAAAGTATTTAAATTATAAAAGCTGCCACCCATTTCCAAGACCAATATCTATGCTAAATTTTACTTCCGTTTAAGAGGGGTTTTACTGTATTGATAAGTGATAAGTGTGACCAAACGACAAGCAACAACTGAAAACAAATGCAAGCAACTGATTCCACATTCCCCAAGTTTTTTGCTTCAAGCGGATGATGTGTTTTGACAGGGACTACCATCTCTTACGCTCTTTTCTATTCTTCTCTGATATTAGCTTTGAATGCTGACATTTCTTTCATCACAGCAAAGCATGTGACAATATTACAGTAGATCATTTGCATTCAGTGGGTCAATGGTCAACCTATCCAACTGGGGTTAGTGGTCAATCTATCCACCTGGGGTCACCTGGGGTTAGTGGTCAATCTATCCACCTGGGGTTAGTGGTCAATCTATCCACTTGGGGATTCTGGTGGTAAATGTTTTAAGCATCTTAACTCATTACTCCCTGAATATTCATGAGAGAAATTATGACATCATGAATATTAATTTTTAAAATGACATATAATTGTTAACTCATGGAATTTTTGGAGAAAAAAAAAAGAAACTGTAGAATCAGATCTATATTTTCCGTTACTCCGTCCGTCCTTTCGTCAACAATTTTGATACGACGCAGTAACTCAAACAGTACTTCAGATATTGGTTTCATATTAAGGGCATATATCATCAGAGGAAGAGACCTATAGTATTAGGGTTGAATCAGATCACTATGTCTAGAGTTATCTGCCCTTGATTAGAGGGCCCTCTCTGACTGAGTCAGTTTTCTAGTTTGCTTTTATTATCAACAATGAGGATAGACTTCAGGATGAAAGGACATAGACATGAATATTTTACAGATAAACATGCATACTCAAGTACTAATTAACCCTTTCCCTTTTCTATGTTTATTACAAATTTCTATAACTACTGAATATTCATGGACACAATAGTTATAATAAACAAGAGGGCCAGAATGGCCCTGACATCGCTCACCAGGCAATCAGAGGAGAAGATGTTCAAAGTTTTCGCTATATGTTTCTAGAGAAAACTAGCCACCCTGGGGCGGGTCAATTTTGATCCAAGGGGCATAATTTATACAACTTTTGTAGAGGACCTGAATATGATGCTATGTGAAAAATATGAAAGCTGAGAACCTTCCAGTTTCTGAGGAAAATACTTTCAAATTTGACACTATATGTTTCTATTGCGAACTGGCTACCCCTGGGGCGGGGCCAATTTTGACCCCGGGGGCATAATTTATACAACTCTTGTAGAGGACCTGAACATGATGTTATGTGTCAAATATGAAAGCTGAGAACCTTCCAGTTTCTGAGGAGAAGATTTTCAAAGTTGTCACTATATGTTTCTATTGAGACATGGCTACCCCTGGGGCGGGGCCAATTTTGGCCCCTGGGGCATAATTTATATAACTTTTGTAGAGGACCTGAATATGATCCTATGTGCCAAATATGAAAGCTAAGAACCCTGTAGATTTTGAGGAGAAGATTTTCAAAGTTTTCACTATATATTTCTATTGAAAACTGGCCACCCCTGGGGCGGGGTCAATTTTGACTCCAGGGGCATAATGTATATATAACTTTTGTAGAGGACCTAAACATGATGCTATGTGCCAAATATGAAAGCTGAGAACCTTCCAGTTTCAGAGGAGAAGATTTTCAAAGTTTCACTATATGTTTCTATTGAAAACTGACCACCCTTGGGGCGGGGCCAATTTTGACCCCAGGGGCATAATTTATATAAATTTGTAGAGGACCTGAACATGATGCTATGTGCCAAATATGAAAACTGAGAATCCTGTAGATTCAGAAGAAAAGATTTTCAAAGTTGTCACTATATGTTTCTATTCAAAACTGGCTACCCCTGGGGCAGGGCCAATTTTGACCCCAGGGGCATAATTTATACAACTTTTGTAGAGGACCTGAACATGATGCTATGTGCCAAATATGAAAGCTGAGAACCCTGTAGATTCAGAGGAGAAGATTTTCAAAGTTGTCACTATATGTTTCTAATGAAATCTGGCTACCCCTGGGGCGGGGCCAATTTTGACCCCAGGGGCATAATTTATATAACTTTTGTAGAGGACCTGAACATGATGCTATGTGCCAAATATGAAAGCTGAGAACCCTGTAGATTCAGAGGAGAAGATTTTCAAAGTTGTCACTATATGTTTCTAATGAAATCTGGCTACCCCTGGGGCGGGGCCAATTTTGACCCCAGGGCCATAATTTATATAACTTTTGTAGAGGACCTGAACATGATAATATGTGCCAAATATGAAAGCTGAGAACCCTGTAGATTCAGAGGAGAAGATTTTCAAAGTTGTCACTATATGTTTCTATTCAAAACTGGCTACCCCTGGGGCGGGGCCAATTTTGACCCCAGGGGCATAATTTATATAACTTTTGTAGAGGACCTGAACATGATGCTATGTGCCAAATATGAAAGCTGAGAACCCTGTAGATTCAGAGGAGAAGATTTTCAAAGTTTTACTATATATTTCAATAGAAAACAAGGCACCCCTGGGGCGGGGCCAATTTTGACCCCAGGGGCAAAATTTATATAACTTTTGTAGAGGACCCAAAGATGATGCTATGTACCAAAGGTTAAAGCTGAGAACCCTGTAGATTCAGAGGAGAAGATTTTTAAAGGTTCAAATTGTTGACGCCCGACGACGGACGACGCACGACGGACGACGCACATCAAGTGATCACAAAAGCTCACCCTCAGCACAAAAGTGCTCTGGTGAGCTAAAAATGGAACATCGTAGCCATTTTAGAAAGTAAACAAACAGCTCTATCCAATTCTATTAGCAAACAGAGCAGACCCTGATCAGACGGCTCCTCTAGGAGCCGTCTGATCTGGGTCTACTCTGTTTGCGAATGCGTGAAAACACGTTTATATGAGGGAAAGGGTTAAACTATCATTTCTCCACCAAGATTCTATCCAGTGGTCACAACATAGGGTTTGGTGGAGAGATAAAGAAGTTATTGTTGAAAATGTTTTAATCTACGCGTCATCTCTGGACCTCTGTTTTTTCACATGCTTTTCTAACAGCAAATACTTTTGTCCTATATCTCTTAGTGGTTTTTTGTAAAAACTCACAACTTTTATGTTATTGTGACAGTCTGGTGTCAGTATCTAAACAAGTAAAACTCCTAGGGACCCAGACTTATTTATCAAGTGAAAAAAAGATTATTCTGTGTTTTCTTATTTTTTATTCTGTGGTTTCTTATCCGTCTAGTGTTACTCCCAGGGGAGTTCAAAGGGCTTAATGTGACAAGTTCTTATATCAGTTGTATAGCCCAAATAAATCTCTGTCTCTGTAAATTATGTGGCAATTTCCTGATTTGATGACTGAAATGGAGTTTCTCGTTATTTCTAATACATCCCCATAGGGTTGGAACCCTGATATAAACGCTTTCAAGAAAATATAACAAGTTCATAAAAGTCTACAAATCATGAGATATTAACTGGTACTCAATCTGGAAAGAAATAATGACGTTATGAATATTTCTTAGCGGAATTTTTGAAATGGCATACATACATTACATAGGATTTTTGGTATTGGTAAAAACTGTAGAGTCAGATCTATTATAAGTTCATATTTATAAGCAAACAGAGTAGATCCAGAACAGACAGATCCTATAGGAGTCGTATGATCTGCATTTACTCTGTAAAGGCGCGGAAAAGCGTTTATATGCGAGAAAAGGTTATAGCCCTTTCCTCCATTAATACGCCTTTCTATACAGAGTAGACCAAGATCTGACCAGAGTCTGCTTCATTTGCTTATGGACTAATATGAATCTGGTTCTACAGTGCCTGGTGTGATAAAAGTTTCATATTTGATAAGCCATTTTAGAAATTAATGTAATAAATATTCATCATATCATTTTTTCTTTCATGAAAAGTCATGGAGTAAAGGGTTAACCCTTTCCTCCATAGGTTATTTTTTAGATCCAACCTCTTTGAATAAATCTACTGAAAAGGAGCATTAATTAGAGAAAAGGAACATTTTAGAATTTTGTAGTTTGAAACCGTTGTGATAAATAGAGTAAATTTTGCTCCTATAGGAGCAAAATTAATGCTCTATTTATCACAATGGTTTCAACAGATGATTTTTAGAGGCGTAGAAAGGCGTATTTAAGGAGGAAATTTTTGGGTTAAGCATTTTTCAGATTTAACACATCTCATAAATTGTAGATTTTGATATTATTTTGACTTGGAGGAGCTCATAATGTTTTCTTGAAAGCATTAAAGTCCAATTATATGTTAGTATCACTTTCTGTTATGGAAAATTTAAAACATTTTTTTGTCCAAAGATGGTTTTTAAACACTATCAAATAAGTTTATCCCTTACTCCATACATACGCCTTTCTACACCTTTACAAACAGAGTTCACTCAGATCAGACGGCCCCTGTAGGGGCCATCTGATCAGGGTATGGAATAATGTGACTACTATAGGGCTCTTGCATTTTCCCTGTTGAATATTTATCTAAGAAATCATGAATATAAATTGGTTTATTTTTTTAATAATGAAACATGAATGGAGAAAGGTTTGGCCATGACAGAAGGTTTAGAATAATATCTATATTATTTCATAAGCAAAATGAGCAGAGCCTAATCAGATGGCTCCTATAGGAGCCTTCTAACCCTTCTCTTGCTGAATTTTAAAATACATTTCTCCTTCTTTACCAATGCCCTGTTGTATAATTCCATATATCTTCATTGTGTACACGTATTTCGCGGTGCAATCACTGCTGTGGAGTGCACTGGTTGCACAATCAACTAGTAAATAGTGCAGACCCTGATGCATCAGGGTCTTCACTATTTACTGGTAGGTATATTGATGTGAATAGCAAGCGAAGGGCTAATCTGGGTTTACTCTGTTTGCAAAAGTGTAAAAAGGTTTAATGACGGAGTAAAGTGTGAAGCGACCATTCATTTATCCAACATAGAAATCATAAATAGCAGGCGGTTACTAAATGCAGGGTAAAAGTAATGCAAGAAGCTCCAATAGCTTTCTGCATTACTTTTGACCTGCATTAGGCTACCACCAGTCCTGGCTTCAAAACCCAAAATTAGATCTCTTTTTAATGGTCATTTAACCCTTTACTCAATAAAAAACACCTTTTTACGCTTTCGTAGAAGCCGTCTGATCAAGGGCTGCTCTGTTTGCTTATGAACTAATATATGATTCTACAGTTTCTGCCGTGACCAAAATTTCCAAATGTTCATTTACCATTTTAAAAATGAATCTAATCAATAGTCATGACAACATTATTTCTTACATGAATATATATTCAGTGTAAACGTTTACTCTACCGATAACCCAATTTCTTACTAAGGAGCATAGGCTTTTCTGGTTTTTCTTTATACGAAATTGAACTGCAGACCAGAAAATCGAGGGCTTGGTGCAAAACTATTGTAACTCCGTCACATAGTGAAGGAGTTACAATAGTTTTGCACCAACCCCTCGAAATGCTCTTGGGTATGCTGTAACATCTACAGGTTAATTGTTGTCAACTGTGGTAGCTTAGCTTAGTAATCTATAGCAAGTTGTAATAATTGGCTTTTCCTGTCTCTTTAGTATCTACATAGCTCTCAACCTAGTTGAAACCATGGAAAACAGCAAAAAGTGCAAAAAATACCCTTTCATCTCCTTGTCGGACACTTTGATTCTGAAACGGATATAGTGCAGATAGTGTGACCAAAATATGAATACCTAGTGCTTGAGTGCTTAACTATCCCTTTACTCTGCAGATATTCGTGTCATGAATATTAATTACTTTAATTTTTATGACAGTGCATGGACACAGGAAGTTTTGGCCATGTTAGAAACTGTTGAATCGTATCTATATTATATCAGAACCAAACAGAGCAGACCCTGATCAGACGGCTCCTATAGGAGCCGTCTGATCTGGGTCTACTCTGTTTGCAAAGGCATAGAAAGGTGTATTTATGGAGCAAAGGGTTATAGTAACTATATTCTGAATTTGATAACTAACATTTAAATAAACATGAGATGCAGCATCCAATCAAGATTAACCACAGTTTGGATCCATATAACTTTTTGAAATGGAGCTTCTTGTATTTTGTTCAAAGGTGATTGCTTAAAGCAGAATGAAAGCTTTCAGTTTGCATTAAGCTACCACCTGTATTTTGAGATAAAATCTTTATTTTAAGGTTATTAATGTAGGGTTTCGTTTATAGACTGTTCATTGTAAAGCATGAAAAACTACTCTAAGACCACTAAATATAACAGGGTATAATCTGGGAGAGTATAATTATTGAATGACAAACTGTGCAGACCTTGATCAGAGGGCTCTTTCAGGAGACCTCTGTTCTGGGTCTTAAAGTTTGTAAATGACAGTACACTAATTTCCCGAATTCGAAAAGTAAAAGACCACCTGAAAAAGTAGCATTTTAGCAGACCCTTAAATTGTAGACAATAATCCACTACCTCATAGGCTATTTTTAGATCCAACCACTTTGAATAAATCTACCGAAAAGGAGCATTAATTAGAGAAAAGGAATTTTTTTTAGAATTTTGTAGTCTGAAACCATTGTGATAAATAGAGCATTTGCTCCTATAGGAGCAAATGCTCTATTTATCACAATGGTTTCATAAAGTGACTTTTACAGAGGCATAGAAAGGTGTATTTATGGAGTAAAGGGTTAATCTGGATCAAAACAAAGCCTCTAGATCCAGTACAGCCTGGTGCAAACTACTTCCACACACTGTAATCTCTCTAATAAATGCCCCCACTCTAATCAATGCCCCCTTTTTATCGAAAGGGGGGGGGGGGGGGGGGGAACTAACGATGAATAAAACTCTATTATAACAAATACTAAATAAAGAAATATAGATTTTTCAAAATACAGGTGGTAGCTTAATGCAGACTGAAAGCAATGCAGAAAGCTCCCCTACTAGGAGCTTTCTGAAATGCTTTCTTTCTGCATTAAGCAGTCAACTGTGTACAAAATGCAAACACGCTCCTTTTAAAAAAAATGTTACGCCTCCCCTGGGGTCCTTCATTAGAGATAATATGGTACTTCCACATTTCAACCTCAAGAATGGGAAGAAGCCGCACTTGTCAGTAATTACATCAGATTGTACTGCTACACACTCATAACCTATAATCTGTGCAGAAAATGTGATAATTGGGTAGTCAAGGCTCTAACATTGTCTAAAGTAGCTGTCATTTAACTCTAGTTCAATATCTTTCAATTTCGGGAGCATTTCAAGATGCAGTCATCTTGAGGAACGGTCATTTGCAAACAGTGTAGACCCAGATCAGAGGGTTCCTAGAGGATCCTTCTGAACCAGGTTTGCAAGGAACTGTCATTTGATCAGGGTCTCCTCTGTTTGCTTATGATATAATAAAGACATGATTCTATAGTTTCTACAACAATGTAATCAATATTCATGACATCATTTTCATTACATGAATATAATAATCTTAGAGTAAAGTGTCATATACAATGATGGGCTATTCCACTCCGACAATTAAGCATTGAAACACTTAACCCTTTACTTCATAAATACACCTTTCTACACCTTTGCAAACAGAGTAGACCAAGATCAGATGGCTTCTATAGGAGCTGTCTGATCAGGGTCTGCTCTGTTTGCTTATAATATAGATACGATTCTACAGTTTCTGCCATGGTTAAAAATTGCTATTATAACAAATTAATTTAATTAATATTAATGACATCATTGGCTGCGGCAAAAGCTGCAGCCACCATTTGACAGAAATTCAAAATGACCATGATTTACTGCGAAACTAGTTTTTGGATTTACACTCCAGAACACTACAGCTGCAATCTTTTTCACTGTGCTAACTAATGCCCGAAAACTCTTTGATGTGCTGTTAACATTGTGCAGGTCATTTCTGTCCAGCGTTATGTACTCTAAATACCTTCTGCACTCTGAGCAATTAATGTCTGCAAATATTGTCGTCCGCTGCAATTCTAAAAATACTTTTCCTTACACATTTTTTCAAAAACAAATGTCAGAGTGACAAACAGTTTGGACCCTGATGAGGTAACAAGTTACTCTGCATCTCATCTGGATCCAACCTGTTTGCAAAGGTTATTATAAATGCTACAACCCAAAGAATTATATAGCAGCTGGAACAAAACTCACACCTGTTTAGAGGAACAGTTGCTTTTTTCATAGATTGGATTTCACAGTTTATGCCAAGGTAAAAGATCCTGTGTTCATGTTTCATTATTTTAAAATTTCACACGTATCTGTTTATCAAAAACACTGTATCAGGGTTCATACAGAGATTTGGTGTGAACATTAAAGCACTTTTCAAAGACTTTTAAGGACTATATTTCAAAATTCAAGCACTATTTAGTATTAGTAACACAACCTGTCTTGCCCAAACACTGAAAATTAAATCCCATTCAAAAGCACCCACAAGCAGGAAATAGCTCGATTAAGTGCAAGCATAATGCAGAAGGTTTCTACAAGATCTTTCTGCATTACTTTTACACTTCAATAAGTAGTTACATATCTGAAAATGTTAAAGATTCTACTATAGTATACTTGAATGATGAGCTTTAGGAAATCTATAGTAGCCAATAGTTCTGCCTGGACTGTGAGTTTTCAAGGACATTTATGAAGATTTTCAAGCACTTTTTAAGCACTTTTCAGGATTGGGCCATTATTTAAGCACTTTTCAAGCACTTATGTATGATTCCAAGCACTTTTCAAGGCAACCCCTGAAATTCAAATTGTTTTCAAGGCTGTGCGAACCCTGTAAATAATATTGCTCTCTATTTTATCTTCTATCCTGCATAAACATGTTTTACGCAGCCATTTTACACTTGCGTAAAACCTCGCTTGTTATTTCTTTCATGAATATTCATAGCAGAAAGGGTTAATAGCACTCAGCAAATTATCACAGAGCTATATACAGACAACGGTACATACACAAATACCAAAATCGTCATTTCTCCACCAAACCCTCTGTTGTGACCACTCTTTAGAATCGTCTCTTCGAGACGATTCTAAAGAGTGGTCACAACATAGGGTTTGGTGGAGAAATAAAGAAGTTATACTTGAAGATATTTTAATTTACCCATCTTATCTTGACCTCTGTATCATACACCGTTTGTACCCCACTGAGACACCCCTTAACTTGATGTCTAATAATCTAAATGACCACAGAACAGAAACTGTTGGAACATGTGAGAATCCTGATAATTATCATACAACAATTAAACCCTTGACATGCTAAAAAAAAAAAGTCTGCCAAATCTCTGATCTCTTGCATTTTTTTTACTTACCTCTGATTTGTACAAACGCTCGAGAAACTTTTGACTGAGTGTCATACAACTTGGATCCTGTAATGAGTCTGGATCCAAGCTGTCTGCAAATGCGAGTAAGGTCACGCTAATATAATGGCTGAAGTAACAAGATGATTTTGATTCACCTTTCACTGAACTTTTTCGAGTAATGAGATACTTGTAATTAAGGGTCACAAACGTAATTAACTCCTTTCATGCTAATCAAATGCCATCCACTAAAATATTTATCTGCTGCAACTCTGCAGCAGATTTTACATGATCTTAATCTCTTTAGAAATGCAGAGTGTCTAAAGGTTTGGATTGCGATGAGATATCAAGATACTCAGTATCTCATCTGGATCCAATTCTTTTGATATGTCATAAAAAGTTCACTGCTAGCGTGCATAGAGTTGATTCAGTTACATGCTAAGTAATTGTCGGCTGCTCAGTTTTCATCTACATTTTCAACACTATCCATTCTCAATCAGATTTTTCCCCAGAAGCTGAGCCTGATCAGTGACAGACAGTTCGGATCTCAATATGTGGGGGTTGATCTAGATCCAAGCTCTTTGCATAGATCATGAATGGCTGGAGAATCTGCTGCTTAGGCATGCCACAAATTAATTTATTTTGCTGAGACCATGTTTTCCTGTAAACCCTTTCCCTGCTCTGTGTTTATTTCAAATTTCAATATCTACTTAAAATTCATGGTCAAAACAGTTATCATAAAATATAGAAGGTGGAGCATTGTAGCCATTTTAGAAACTAAAGCAACAGATCGACCAAATTCTATGTGCAAACAGAGCTGACCCAGAACAGATGGCTCCTGTAGGACTCATATGATCTAGGTTTACTCTGTTTGCAAATGCATGAAAAGGCATTTAGATGAAGCAAAGGATTAATACTCTTCTTCTCTGATTTATAGAACATCAGGCAATCCCAGGTCTGTCCAATGAATGGGTCTTCAGGCCGAGAAGTAATTTTACTGCAATCACTTTCCGTGTACAATAACATGGCAGAAACCTTACATTTTTATATTTTGCTTTGAAAACTGTCATAGGCTGACATCATACAGGAAAACCTCTCTATAACGACCACTAAATTGCATCAAGTATTTTGTGTTAAAGGCAGGTGGCTGCTTAAAGCAAGGTGAAAGTAAAACTGAACGCTCCTACAGGAGCGTTCTGTTTTACATTCACCTTGCTTTAAGCAGCCACCTGCCCTAAATACCAACTAATTAACACAATTTAGTGGTCGTTATAGAGAGGATTTACTGTATCTTTAATGACTCCAATCCTTGCATGCAATGCTGAATTTTCAAAAGTTTTGGACTATTCCAAATTCAAATAGGTCAAGCTTACTTTGAATATTCAGGGATATTGTTTTTGCAGGGTCCAGATAAGATGCATAAATTGAAACATTTTCCAGAATCATTCTATATTTCTCCACGAAACACTACGCTGTGGCCACTCTTTAGTCACAACATAATGTTTGGAGGAATTTTAAATTGCAACTTTAGTATTTGAAAACTCACAATTCTGTGACTGTTTTCGAAATAGTGACCTTGACCTGATTTCATTATTTTATCCTTGTATCAAGTGCAAGGCCTTAACCCAAGCTATCTCCATACCAAATAAGAATTGTAATTCAGAAAAAAAAATTAACAATGGCACACCGACCACCCGTTCGCATTAAGCTGCCACCTGTCTCCAAGACCGATATTTATATTAGATTGAATGTCCGGTTTAGAGGGTTTTTCTGTATTTCTTCAGGATATTAGCTGTTTGCCACTTAGTTATTAATTTGTCAAAAGCCTGAATGAATCGGGAGGAAGTATAAATTACAAAACATTCAAGTTTTAACAGAGTGCATTTTTGACAGCAGGAAATGAGAAGAATGTTTGATGGTATTGTCAGTTTGCTTGTAACCAAAAGAGAGAGAGCGCCTCGGAGTAAGGAGATTCCAAGATCTCATGCATATATTTGCCCAACAGTTATATATTACAAACCTAATAATCACGAGCAATCAAGTGCATTACTTATTGCCTATTATACCTGAACAATCTTAATCCTTTGAATTGTAATTTTCAAATTGGACTACTCCAAAATTCGTACAGGTCAAGCTTACCTTGAATATTAAGGGATGTTTTCGAAAGAAAAGTGTGACATAACAAACAGTGTAGACCCTGATGAGAGGGCTCCTATAGGAGCCCTCTCATCTGGGTCTACACTGTTTGCAAAGGACATTAGTCACTTGTTTCCCACCATTCAAAGGCTGAACACTAAGCACGCTAAGTTAAGTTTGTAGACTGCAAATCATTTTTGTCTACTGCAATTCTTAAAATGATTGTTTCCTCTTTTTCTCCCAAAAATTCAGTTTGAGTGTCTCGCAGTCTGATGATATGAAGAGTTACTTAGTTTCAAATCAGAATCCAAACTGTTGTAATAGAAACTAACAAATTCAATGCCAGTAATAAGTGTTAATATACCGACTCAACCTTTTGGTTGTTGCGTGTGGTTTGACTGATCTCTGAGGATAAGAAATTCCTAAACCAGGAGCCGACTGGCAACATGTCGGACTTTAACTAAACTAGAGTTTGTTTTTGAGAAAAACGCACGTCTCCCCCGGTACCCAGCCCCCACACCCATAAGAGGAATGAATTCACCCCCTGCCACCCTCTACCCTGGCACCCATAAGTGGAATAAATTCATATGTCAAAATAGTATAGGAGGAATTAGCTGCACAAGATTTTTTCGCTATATATTCTATATAAGGAAAAACTACAAAGGGCCATAACTTCTGTCAAAATTGTTGCAGCCAAAATTCATGACATATAGCTGGTTCATATGTAAAAGTTTGAAGTAAATCCCTCAAATAGTGTAGGAGGAGTTAGCTGCACAAGATTTTTTCGCAATAAGGAAAAACTACAAAGGGCCATAACTTCTGTCAAAATTGTTGTAGCCAGAATTCCAAACCACATGACCATCCTAACATATAGCTAGTTCATATGTAAAAGTTTGAAGTAAATCCCTCAAATAGTGTAGGAGGAGTTAGCTGCAAAAGATTTTTTCGCTATATATTCTATATAAGGAAAAACTACAAAGGGCCATAACTTGTCAAAATTTTTGCAGCCAAAATTCCAAAAGTTTGAAAGAAATCCCTCAAATAGTGTAGGAGGAGTTAGCTGCACAAGAATTTTAACAGACAGACAGAGAGAAAGACGGACGGACGGACAGACAGAAAGCACAACATCAATATGTCTCCCTCCCCTATAGAGGGGAGACATAAAAAATCTAGTGGGGAAAATACAGAAAAAGGGAAATGAATAAATAACAGTATCGCATATGGAAGCCAAAGCTCGTTTGTTCAATTATAGCTCTTGTACCAGGGAACAAGTGTATAAAGTTTCATAAGATTTGCATGAGCAGGAAAGAAGTCATTTTACTAAGCCAATGTTAAATTTCCGGACGATGTCACCGACAATGTAGATGCCAGAGTTACAACACAGGGGAAGTGGCACATGCGTCACCTGCTCGCAGCTGACACAAAAACTGTTAATATGCTGGAGTGAAATCAGAACAAAGGGGAATAACTCAAAAAGTATTGCATGCAGAGTGATGGATGGTCCTCAATGAGAGGAAGACACATGTGAATTTTGAAAGCTCTATAATGATTAGTTTAGAAATGACAGCCCAAAAAAGAAAGTGTGACGGACAGACAGACTGACAGACAGACGACGGAAAAGTGATCCCTTAGTGACACACTTGACTCTCGGTAGGTGACCCCAAAACCTTGTATATTTTTCTTCTGCTAGAAATGGGTCAGCTAAAGTTTTGATTCTTGCTCAACAAATATCATGTTCACTCACTCGAAATTAATGAGAAAATACTATCAAATGGGTATAACAAAATAATTTAATCACCATTTCCATCTTAAGCCTCTTGTGTTGGACTCAATTTCTAGTTATCCTTTAAGTCTATTTTCCAAACTTTTAGCACTTCCAACAACTGACATCTGCTTATATTGTCATCTGCTTCAAAAGTAATTGTGAAATTTTTTCTTACATTTCTTGTCGGTGCATGATCATAGTATCAAATGATTTGTGGATCGTGATGGGACGCAGTTACAATACTACTGATCTGGATCCACACAGTTTAGGCAATGGATATCACCTGAAACCTTTAAACCTTTAGCCTGCTATGGGCTGATGAGTGAATACCTATGCAAACAGTTTGGTTCCAGATGAGACGCCGAGTAACTCGACGTCTCATCAGGATCCAAATTGTTTGACACCCTGATTGCATATCGGTATAAAATTGATTATAGCTTGAATTTTGAAAGCGTAGTAGGTGAACAATTCTGTAAAATAATTTGCTCAGCAGGCTAAAGGTTAAATGTGGTACAAATGCACTCGCATTTGTAAACAGCGTAGACCCAGATCAGTATTCCCCTAGCAAGTTTAATCCATTCCCTGTTCTATATTCATTATAAATTTCAATAACTACTGAATATTCATGGACAAAATAGTTATAATGAAATATGAAGGTGGAACATTGTAACCATTTTAAAAACTAAAGAAACATCTATCACATTCCATTAGCAAACAGAGTAGACCCTGATCAGACGGCTCCTCTAGGAGCCGTCCGATCTGGGTCTACTCTGTTTGCAAATGCATGAAAATACGTTTATACGAAGAAAAGGATTAAGCTCATCATACAATCTGATCGGCTACACCACTAAGCCTGTATTCAGCAGTGTAAGGGCTACTGGCATTTCCAGTTGCAGCAGCAAAGACAATAGTATTACAGACATCTCATCTGGACCTACACTGTTTGCAAAGGTCTTGTTGTTGTCGCAAAGGTCTGAAAAGCATTAAAAAATCTTATTTAGATCAATGATAACCTTTTTATTTGATCAATCAGTGCCGAAATCTACCTATAACCAGGTAGGAAGGTACTTTGCATTTCTGCATAGAGAGTTTTGTACCAAAGATTATATCCTGCGGGCTTTTACATGCATAGTTTGCATGCTTTAGTATTGGCTGCTATGATTTTTAACCCATTCAATATTGAATCTTCAAATGAACTATTCCAAAATTCAAACAGGTCAAACTTACAGTGAATATTCAGGAGCTGCTTTAACCCATTCCCTCATACTGACGACTTTTGACAACTCTGTAAAAGTCACTTTGTGAAACTATTGTGATAAATAGAGCATTTGTTGCTATAGGAGCAAATGCTTTATTTATCACAATGGTTTCAAACTACAAAATTCTAAAATTTCCCTTTTCTCTAGTTAATGCTCCTTTTCAGTAGATTTAATGCTCCTTTTCAGTAGATTTATTCAAAGAAGTTGTATCTAAAAATAGCCTATGAGGTAAAGGGTTTACAAAAGTGTAATACGACAAACAGTGACCCTGATGAGAGTGTTTCTCTAAGAGACTTCTCTTCTGCATTAACATTGTTTGCACAGGACAATAGGGACTTCTTTCCCACAGTGCAAGGGTAACTATTAATTTTGTTCCATGTCAGTGTCAAGTACAGTAAAACTCCTCTAATGCGACCACTTAATGAATAAACATGGCTGTCTTCATAATTTAATAAGCAGGTGGTTGCTTAATGCAGGACAAAAGTTATGCAGAAAGCTCCTATAGGAGCTTTCTGCATAACTTTCATCCTGCATTAAACTACCACCTGCCATTGCCACCATGAATTATGCCCCTTTTTGCTGGACGCATTAGAGGGGTTTTACTGTAGTTTGGACCCTGATAAAACCGCTAGTAACTTAGTGTCTCCTCTAGATCAATACTAGTTACATATATAAACAAAACTTCACAACTAGCCTGTAATGAGTTCTACCCTTTCCCTATGCTATGTTTATTCCAAATATCAATACCTACTGAATATTCATGGACATAATAGTTATAATGGAATATGGAGGTGGAACATTGTAGCCATTTTAAAAGTAAAGAAACAGATCTATCAAATTCCATTAACAAACAGAGCAGACCCTGATCAGACGGCTCCTAAAGAGTCGTCTGATCTGGTCTACCCTGTCTGCAAATGCATGAAAATGTTTCTTTATGAAATAAAGGGTTAAGATCAACTAGACTGTTGCAGGACAGCAAAGCTCGCCTATTGTAGACCTTGTTTACAAAGATGAAGTCCAAAATATTTTTCTATTTTAACTGAACTACATTAATGTTAAACCTACTGGAAAACTCGATTCCAAATACCAGCTATCTATGGCAAGTATTTCATGTTGTATTAGTGCATCTTAACACATAGCTTTTTAGACTGAAAGCTCAGACTTGAGCTTTCAGTCTAAAAAGCTAAGTCCAAAACAGGTGAAATTTTGACTAAAATTCAATTTTATTTTAAATTTTAACTACACTACATCAATGTTCAACACACCGGGAACCTCCATTCCAAATATCAGTTTTCTAGAGCTAATATTTCATGTAGTATTAGTGCATTTCAACACATACCCCAAAACTTTAACCTTCCTATTTCAGCCCAAAAAGCTAAGTCCAAATCAGGTGAAATTTTGACTAAAATTCGGTTTTATTTTAATTTTATCTACACTACATCAACGTTCAACACACCAGGAACCTGCATTTCAAGTATCAGCTTCCTAGGGCACATTAGTGCATTTCAACACTTAACCCAAAACTTTAACCAAAAGCCAACGCCGACACAGACGCCGACGCCGGGGTGATTTCAAATAGGCGAGCTAAAAAGAAAATACCTACAGTACAACAGTTTCAACTTGATCATCACCTTGTAAAACTGTAGTTCAACAATTACAACTTAATTATCATCTTGTAAACTCTAGTACAACAATTACAACTTAATTATCATCTTGTGAACTCTAGTACAACAATTACAACTTAATAATCACCTTGTGAAATGTAGTACACACTTTGTGAACTGTAGTACAACAATTACAACTTAATCATCACCTTGTGAAATGTAGTACACACTTTATGAACTGTAGTACAACTGTTACAATTTGATAATTTCCTAGTGAGCTGTAGCAACACAATTACTTTATCATCACCTTTATCTGTGGCCAATAAAACCAAGATGTGTTTGTGAAACACTATGCCTCCCCCCCCCCCACATGACCTTTGACCTTGATGTACGTATTACCTTGACCTAATAAAAATTATCACTTCCATAAGCTGCCAAGCATGCCAACATCCAAGTACGTATGTCCAATTAAGACAAAATTATGGCCAAATTAAAGTTGGGGACAAACCAACCAACCAACAGACAGACAGAGCAAAAACAATATGCTCCCAGGGGCATAAAAATGCAATGCCCCCGGAGCCATTAATCAGAGGTAATAGTATTACACTAACTTAGAGATGACATACTGCATTAAGCAGAAAACAAGTCTCAGTAAACTCTAGATATTCTAACTGCAGTGACCAATTAGTTAGCTTTTGTCTCATTCATCTTTCTGTAGGTTTCTCTGAAGTCCTATTATAGCTGATCTATCGCTTTGCCTTTAGCACACAATATGAAGAATCACAATCACCATGGTAACAGTCTGGTTCCTGATTAGACAGCGACTCATTCATTGTTTCTTCATGATCCAAACTGTTTGACAGTCTGATCGTGTTTGTGAAAATAAATACAAGAAATCTCTGCTTTAAAAGCTATTGTGGATGACGTTTTGTTCTACAATGTATTTGCTCGTATTGCTGACAGCTAAAAGCATGTATTTCCTATTCCTTACAGCCATAAAAACATGAAATAAAACCAAATTAGGAGGAATGGAATGATGTCTTTCTTCCAATTATCATATATTGTCAAACTAATGTAGTGCAGCCATAGGCCTAATGCTTCCTTGAGCTTTGACAAATATGAAAAGTTTTTTAGATTTGTAAACGACATTTAAGCTTTCAGAAAGATTTCCATCTAATATAAGTACTATAAGTACTTTGTTAATTACAAGTAAACTTTTAAAATGACATACACAAAGAATAGTGTTCAGCTACTGATTAATTAGGGTTTCCGGACGTCTTGGAATAATGCACTTTCTTAATCATTTCCCTGTTCTATATTTATTCCAAATTTCAATACCTAATCAATATTCATGGACAAAATAGTTATAATGAAACAGATGGAAGGAGGAACATTAGCCATTTTAGAAAGTGAAGAAACAGATCTTTCAAATTCCATTAGCAAACAGAGCAGATATAGGAACTATCTGATCAGGGTCTGCTCTGTTTGTCAATGGAAATTGATTGTATTTTGTTCTACATAGTGAACAGATCAGATCAAACCATATTAACGCTTTCCTCCATAAATACGCCTTTCTATGCCTCTGTAATAACCACTTCTTGAAACCATTGTGATAAATAGAGCATTTACTCCATAGGAGCAAATGCTCTACTTATCACAATGGTTTCAAACTACAAAATTCTAACGTTTTCCTTTTCTCTAGTAAGTGCTCCTTTTCGGTAGATTGATTCAAAGAGGTTGGGTCTAAAAATAGCCTATGAGGGAATGGGTTAACACCTATTTTGTTTCCAACTGAAAAACATGATGTATTCCGTCACTGTTTGTAATGGTTTACCTAGCAAACCCCTTAGTCATGATACTACAATTAGCTGTAATATTCAGCAATCAGCTAGACATGCATCGTGATATGACTATAATACTGTTAAGGTGTAAATCCCCAGTGCAAACAAATGAACAAATCATGATACTGCAATGATAGACATTATTCCATTCATGATAGTCCCGTGTTCGTTCCCCAACGAGTCCTGGGTTCGTTCCCCAACGAGTCCTTCAAATGAGACTTTATGAACCGAGTCATCTAAAAGAACCAGAGAAACTCTATCGATAACAAGTAAAAAATTGCTGTAAATTTACAGCAAAGGGAAGAAGGGCTGCGCCAGAAAAAAGCTGGTCATAATCTGAGTGGAAAGAAATTCAGAAAATATGACACAATTCTTATTTATTAGCTGATTTTTTTGACAATGGTGTAGTTACACAATACTTTTGTAGAGTAAGATCTGTTAAACGTTTCATAAGCAAACTGAATGGGTCCTGATCTTTTGGCTCCAACAGGCGCCTTCAGATCTGGGCATTCTCTGATTGCAAAAGGCGTTAAAACTGTATATATGGTAATGGGGTAAGCAAACAGAGCAGACCACCTGATCAAACAGCTTGACTTTGAGCAATCTGATCCGAGTCTTGTCTGTTTTCAAAGGCGTTTATATAGGATTAAGCTAGGGTTTTAACACATTCCCTCATATAAACGTGTTCACACATTTGCAAACAGAGCAGAGCTGACGTCTCAAGTAGGATCATCCCAACTGATCAGGGTCTGCTCTGCACAGGTTTCTAGAATGGCTACAATGTACCACCATCCATATTTCATTATAACTTATGTTTTATAAATATTCAGTAAGTATTGAAAGGAACAGGGAAAGGGTTAAACAAATAAGCATATTTTATTAAGTGTATAACTATGGAAATTTTCTTTTTATTCTGTTGCGTTGTAATGATTAAACCTTTGAATGTTGAAATTTTAAAGTGAAATGGCCCATCATTGTTTAACTGTAGATTGCATGACTCATTATATAAGACTTAAAGTTGCTCGATGATTTTGAATACTAAACAGTGAAGGCCCAGATCAGAGGGTTGCTTTTTTTGGTCTACACTGTTTTTAAATGTCAGTATACTTTTCTTTCCCGCATTCAAAGAATTTAACAATAGAAACAATTTGTTTTGAATTCATGCTAAATTACTAACTAGACATGGGGATCAAAGGTGTCAGATGGCCAGTAAATCCCATATGATCTCAATCTTCAGTGATTACATAACTGCCATCTATCACACTTTCTTATCAACAAAGTTATGCATCATAACGTAACAGCTATACTTCTAATAACACAAGAATACCAAACAAGGAGCCAATTATCTAAAGTTATAATTTGTTAGTTTCCCGAAAAATAGAAGAAAACTATATTTTGACAAATTAGATCTATGACTTAGCATAGAACTTTAAATCCCAACGTTTTGTGTTATTCTCCACCCATTCCAAGTCTTTAGGGTGTTGATATGTTAAGTGAAAAGATAAAAAGACCTATAAACAAGAGGGCCAGAATGGCCCTGAAGCGCTCACCAGACAATCAGGAGAAGATTTTCAAAGTTTTCACTATATGTTTTTATAGAAAACTAGTCGGCCCTGGGGCGGGCCAATTTTGACCCCAGGGACATAATTTATATAACATTTGTAGAGGACTTGAACATGATGCTATGAGCCAAATATGAAAGCTGAGAACCTTCAAGTTTCAGAGGAGAAGATTTTCAAAGATTTCACTATTTGTTTCCATTGAAAACTTCCCACCCATGGGGCGCGGCCAATTTTGACCCCAGGGCCATAATTAATAAAACTTTTGTAGAGGACCTGAACATGATGTTCTGTGCCAAATATGAAAGATGAGAGCCTTTCAGTTTCAGAGGAGAAGATTTTCAAAGATTTCACTATTTGTTTCTATTCTGAAAACTTCCCAACCCTGGGGCGGGGCCAATTTTGACCCCAGGGCCATAATTACTATAACTTTTGCAGATGACCTGATCATGATGCTCTGTGCCAAATATGAAAGCTGAGAGCCTTCCAGTTTCAGAGGAGAAGGTTTTCAAAGATTTCATTATTTGTTTCTATTAAAAACTGCCCACCCCTGGGGCGGGGCCAAATTTAACCCCAGGGCCATAATTTATATAACTTATGTAGAGGACCTAACATGATACTATGTGCCAAATATGAAAGCTGAGATCTTGAGAACCTTCCAGTTTCAGAGGAGAAGATTTTCAAAGTTTTCACTATATGTTTCTATTGAAAACTGCCCACCCCTGGGGCGGGGCCAATTTTGACCCCAGGGGCATAATTTATATAACATTTGTAGAGGACCTGAACATGATGCTCTGTGCCAAATATGAAAGCTGAGAGCCTTCCAGTTTCAGAGGCGAAGCTTTTCAAAGACTTCACTATTTGTTTCTATTGAAAACTGCCCACCTCTGGGGCGGGGCCAATTTTGACCCCAGGGGCATAATTTATAAAAATTTTGTAGAGGACCTGAACATGATGCTATGTACCAAATATGAAAGCTGAGAACCTTCTGGTTTCAGAGGAGAAGATTTTCAAAGTTTTACTATATGTTTCTATTGAAAATTCCCAACCCCTGGGGCGGGGCCAATTTTGACCCCAGGGGCATAATTTATATAACTTTTGTAGAGGACCTATAGGTGGTGCTATGTACCAAAGATGAAAGCTGAGAACCCTGTAGATTCAGAGGAGAAGTTTTTTAAAGGTTCAAATTGTGTGTGCGGGACGACGGACGACGGACATCAGGCGATCACAAAAGCTCACCCTGAGCACTTTGTGCTCTGGTGAGCTAAAAACAATAGATGATTACATTTGTATTTGTATCATGCACTAGTCATTCACAACCTGTTAAATAGCTGATCTGGACTGTATGATAAATGGAACCTCGGTAATCTGGAACCGAATTACATGATATCTATAAATAATATGGGAAGGGATTTGGGACCAAACCATCTGGAACATATTAATTATTACGTTATAAATGCAGATGAAACGAGAAAAAAAGCCGGTTACAAACTGCACTGTTTCATGCAGGGGTGCTGGAGAAATCGCCTAGTGACGAAATCGCCTACAATTAGATATATAGTAAACCAATTGGAGAAATCGCCTAGAAAGCAATTATATAGTGATTGTATTTCGCACCTATGGTGCAGGTGAGTGTAGGGCGATTCCCCCATAGGGTGATTCCCCCATAGGATGATTGCCCTATGGGCAATTGCCCCTTAGGATAATAACCCTTTAGGATTATTGCCCCATAGGGTGACTGCCCCTCAATATAAAAAAATATATTATTATTTTGTAAAAATATAATATATAAGTAAAATTTAATAAATTATATGATGAAGTAGAAAGCTGTGTAGACCAATTGGAACTCTTGTATGTATTGTATTGACTCCAAATATTTGGACATGTAAACCTAAAGAAAGGGCATAATCCCCATTAGAAAGAACACACTATGAAAAATTGTGTACAACTTAAATGAAGAATTAATAATTCTTTAATACCTTTGCCTGCTAAGTGCAACCTAACTGGTATTTGCTAGCAGTTTGGATCCTGATTAGGCGCTGATTAAGATAGCGTCTCATCACAATGCAAGCTGTATGATCAGTCACCAGTCTCTCAAAAGCGCACACAAAACGAAAGTAAGAGAAACTGGTGACAGGTCACTGCTATAAGTGTTAATAGGAGCTACACTGTGGTTTGTATGTCCAAATTAAAAGAGTAATAAATTAAGATTCTGTTTCATTTCGGAACACTGTACAGAAATATCAACAACATTAAATAAAAGTTAATCGATTTTATTTTCTTGCATACACTCAATGCATTTTATTATAATATTTCATAATAATATCATATTATTTTTAATATTATATTAATGAATATTCATCACAAAGCTTTCTGGTCAGTTTCTGTTCTGTTTGCTCAATGACAATTAATAAATATTCATTAGGTAAAGCACATCATTGTAAGATAATGTAATACATTATACCAGCACATACGGCATATATTGTATTTATAAGTATAAATTGTATGACCACCTAAAGCTATATAATCTGGGTCTACCCTGTTTGCTCAATGTCAGATAATAAAGAGGCATTAGCTACACAGAGGTATACAGAGTGTTTGTAACAAGAATAATGTGTCCTGTTGTGTTGTTTTCCAAATCAAGATGACCAAGATTGGACGATCAGTGCGGCCCCTGATCACAGCCCAATATTACAGGGGTTGATAATTATATACCGAATATTAGCAGAGAAAATGTCATACGCATGAAACAAGTTATAATATGAGTCTTACTTCTTGTTAGATGATCTGCATCCAATACATTTTCGAAATGCAATTTTAGTTAGTACAAAATGTCGGTAAAAAATAAAATAAATCTTGTCGGTGGTCTGTGGAATTATTCACATCCTATGAAGTGACGTATCCCGTTACGTCCCATTATAATAATTTTATTTTCTACAGTGATTATAGATAACCGACAGCTTTTATAATAATATTTCTTATCCATTTACTGGATCCAGATCATATTACAGTGATCAAGACTCATGATATTTTCACTCTGCAAATTTGCCATAACTATTGATATCATAATCGCTCTTTTTACCATTTTCTGTCAAAGTTAATGCAGTGATCAGGGGTTACACTGATCGGATCCAGATCATCTGACTAGACATAAGACTCATACAATAACCTGTTCTGTGCGTATGACATTCTTACTTTCTGCATAAATATTATAATTATCGCTCCTTATATATAAATATCTTCTAATTAATTCTATGTAGTGATCAGGGGCTACATTGATCGTCAATCTTGGTCAATCTTGATCTGGAAAATAATACCACATAACAAATTAATCTTGTTACAAACATTCTTTTAAGTTTGTCATGTTATCCGTCCTGTGCAATAGGTGCGAAATACAAACACTATATAATTGCTTTCTAGGCAATTTCTCCAATTGGTTTACTATATATCTAATTGTAGGCGATTTCGTCATTAGGCGATTTCTCCGTAAACCTTCATGCAGAGGTGCAGATTTTGGGTACCATAACTACTTTTTCTTTTGGACTCGGTGGAACAAATTGCTTCAAAAGTTCGCTAGATGAAAGCGATAGTAAATCATGTTAAAAACGTATTTTAAACTAAAAAAAAACTAACATTAACATTCATAGAGTAAATTCTCGACCCTGTGCGTTAACAATTCTTAAATATCGTATATATTCCTCGTCGAGCCGCCGCTAAATAGTTTAATGTAATATTTTTAATAGCTCGAAGATTCGCCGATAGATAGTCCTATGCATGATTCTGTTAGATAATTATTTTATTCTTAAAAGCCATAGAGCAAAACTAAAAATAGAAAATAATGATAATCTTAACGTTAATGTGTGTTTCTACTTATGATGTTCGAGCTCATCATCCATAATGGGCGTGTGTTAAAACAAAATTTGTGAACACTTTGCTGCCTTTTCTTGCTGAAACAAAGGCCTTCACGTCCGAACGTTCCGATTACGTTTGCGTCATTTTAAACTATGAGCTCTTATAAAAAAAGCAATGTGTTACAATTTCCCTGGGTGCTTTGAAATAGTGATCGAAGTAATACAGATTTTGCAATCACTTTCTTTACCCTTGATAGTATGCGGCAGACTGTATAGATAGGTAGAGATAAGGGCGATGGTAGTAGGAGGCGTATTGGGCACATTGCTGAAACGAAGCTCTTCAGTGGTAAAAGGTAAAAATCTACCATCAATGCAAGAAAATTAGTCATCGGAAAAACCAAACACAATATAGGACTGCGCGATACGCGCAGCCCAATAAGAGTACAACCAAACAAACTTTCATGATACTGCACTGGTAGACATTACACTGTTCATTTCACTGCACTGGTAGACATTAAACTGTTCATTTCACTGCACTGGTAGACATTAAACTGTTCATTTCACTGCACTGGTAGACATTAAACTGTTCATTTCACTGCACTGGTAGATATCAGTTCCTTAACCCCTTCCCTCATAGGCTATTTTTAGATCCAATCACTTTGAATAAATCTACCGAAAAGGAGCATTAACTAGAGAAAAGGATTTTTTTTTAGAATTTTGTAATTTGAAACCATTGTGATAAATAGAGCATTTGCTCCTATAGGAGCAAAATTTAATGCTCTATTTATCACAATGGTTTCAACAGGTGATTTTTACAGAGGCGTAGAAAGGTGTATTTATGGAGGAAAGAGTTAATGACACTACACAGGTAGGTGTCAGGCCATTAATGCTACTACATTGGTAGATATCAGTCTGTAAATGTTACTACACTGGTAGACATTATCCCCTTCATGATACTGTAACCCTCCCCCTCCTCGGGAGCTTTAGGCATTGTTTTCAGTCTGCATTAAGCTACAACATCTTCCTGATGAAGGCTTTTTTAACATGTTGAAGTAACGAAATAAAATCAATTGACAACATGACATTGTGTTGTAGATTAGTTATTTATAAAATATTAAGCTACCACCTGCATTTTGAAAAACCCATTATTTTCTTTATATAACCCTTTTCCCATATAATTGTTGGTTTTTTTTATCCTTAGTTTGCCCAATACGTAAGGGTATTAGTTCATTAAAGTAGAGGTATTTATTGCGGAGACATGGTAAGCACTTTTGATGTATTTGTATCAAATTCCCCTTATTATTATTTTGTTTGCGAGCTCATTTGGGTATTGCTAGCCTGAAGATGTTCCTGAAAATGAATGAGGAAAGTCAGTATAAGACTAATGACTGCATCTGCAAAAACAGATTTAGTATATGTCTAATTTGTGTGTGTATGAACAGAGAGTCTAGAAGTTGCGTAAATTTAAGCGTTTTCAAGAATAGTTCCTTTATTTCTCTGCCAAAGAGACGATTCAAAACAGTGGTCACAGTATAGGGTTTGGTGGATAAATGACGATTTTAGTACTTGGGTATGCACCCTTATCTGTAGCTATGTTAATAAAGCAACTTAAATTTCAGTGTGGGAAACGAGTCACTAATGTCCTTTGCAAACAGTGTAAACCCAGATGAGATGATCCCCACAGGAGCCATCTGATCAGGGTCTACTCTGCTTGCAAAGGCTTGCAGAGGTGTGAAAAGGTTAATTCGAAATGGATAAGCAGCATTATACTGTGTTCATAGAGCACCTACACCTTAGCTCTGGGTTGGCACTGTAACATAGAGCACATACATCACAGATCTGAGTCTATATGACATACTGTGGAGCACCTACACCGTAGCTCTGGGTTGGCACTGTAACATAGAGCACATACATCACAGATCTGAGTCTATATGACATACTGTGGAGCACCTACACCGTAGCTCTGGGTTGGCACTGTAACATAGAGCACATACATCACAGATCTGAGTCTATGTGACATACTGTGGAGCACCTACATCTTAGCTCTGGGTTTACACTACATAGAGTACCTACACTTTAACTCTAGGTCTACACTACAAACTGTACATTGGCTCCAATAGGAGATGTCTAATCTGGGTCTACACTACACAGAGTACCTACACTTTAGATCTAGGTCTACACTACAAACTGTACATTGGCTCCAATAGGAGATGTCTGATCTGGGTCTACTTTTGTCAAAGGCATGAAAAAGCGTTTATTTGAGGGAAAGGGTTATTGAATACTGAGTTAATGAGTATTGATATAGGACTGTATCAAGATTGATTAATACACAGAGCCTATACATAGTTCATTAGAAAAGTCATTAGAAAACTTATGCCTTGCAGATAGGTTTAAATCCAATGATTCAGCGAATTCAGAGATAGAATAATAGAATAATAAAACATACTTCGATTTGAAAAATACCAAGGGACAAGAAAATCAAAACTATCAACTCTTTGTATGCTAAGTAATTTTGTCGTCTGCTCAATACCGTCGTCTGCAACAGTTTCAAAGTTATTGATTTTCTTTCTGGGTTTTTTTTGGCAAAAGTTTAGCCTGAGTGATAAACAGTTTGGATCTAAGATCAGACCCTGCATTTTGTCAGACCTGATCTGGATCTAAACTGTTTGCGTAGGTCGTAAATAGTGGGAGAGTCCATCGCTAGCATGCAAAGAGTTAAGTACCAAGGGCCAGAAAGGCTACAGAGTTACAAACGTTCTGTACAGAAATTAATTCTTGCAGAACGGATGAAATCACACAATTTATCAAGCTCAGCCATTACATAAATAATTACTAAAACAAGTATCATGGGACATGTCAGCACATAATACAGTATTAAACGTGTAGTAGCATGCTATGTAATTGTCATCTGCAAAAATTGTCGTCTGCCACAATTTTCAAAGTTGACCTTTCTTTAGATATTTTTCATGAGTATTACCAGAAGGTCAAACAGTTTTGAGCCTGATGAGACATTGAGTTATTGAAGTCGGATTTCAATCCAAACTGTTCGCGGAGGTAATCACAAGTCGCCGCTAGCACGCAAAGAGTTAAAAGTTTTATAGTAGAGCATTCCATCAGTTCATTGACCCTCTGAATGAGTGTATTAGCATTTGTAAACAGTGTAAACCTAGATCAGAGGCTGCACTATTGGACATTGAAAATACTCTTGCCAATACTACTCTTTGGTACTAAATGGACTATATCATTAAATAATGATGGACCATTCCGCTTTGAAAGTTCAGCTTTCAATGCAGAGCTAATGGAACAATAATCCGTTTGATTCATACTTTGTCCCATGGGACAAGCAATTGTGTTACAAACTCATGCAGCATGAAATTTTATACAGTAAAACCCCTTTAACCCATTACCTCATATGCTATTTTTAGATACAACCTCTTTGAATAAATCTACCAAAAAGGAGCATTAACTAGAGAAAAGGAACATTTTAGAAGTTTGTAGTTTGAAACCATTGTGATAAATAGAGCATTTGCTCCTATAGGAGCAAATGCTCTATTTATCACAATGGTTTCACAAAGTGACTTTTACAGAGTCGTCAAAAGTCGTCAATATGAGGGAAAGGGTTAAGCAGGAATTTTAATAAAGAACAATCTAAGTCTTTTTAGGCAGGTGGATGCTCAATGCAGGGTTTAAGTCATGGAGAAAGCTCCTTCGGGATCTTTTTGAATGACTTTGATCCTCCTTTAATCCTTTCCTCCATAAATACGCCTTTCTATGCCACTGTAAAAGTCACTTTTTGAAACCATTGTGACAAATAGAGCATTTGCTCCATAGGAGCAAATGCTCTATTTGTTATAATGGTTTCAAAACTACACCAATTCTTAAATATCCTTTTCTCTAGTACAGGTAAATGCTCCTTTTGGGTAGACTCATTCAAAGAGGTATGATCTAAAAATAGCCTATGAGGTAATGGGTTAAAAACTGCCACCTTTCTGAAAGAATGGCACTGACATTAATGTCCAGTTTAGAGGGATTTTACTGTATTGGATGAAAGGCATATATACAGGTATTTGCTAAGTTGACAGTTTACCAGCTAGAGCACCTTGTGTGGGACTATATCATACTGTATGACAATGTCAGAGCTACAGATAAAGGTGTGTACGTATTCAAATACTAAAATCGTCATTTCTGCACCAAACTCTTTACTGTGATCGATTCTTTAGAATCGTCTTTAACCCTTTACCTGATAGAAGCGGCTTTTAGCGTGTTTGATTTATTCCTCCGCGGAAGAAAATAGTTCAAATTCATACAGTCATGAACATATTGCATAATAAATATTTTCTATATCCTAGTAGGTGGTAGCTTAAAGCAGGCTGAAAGTAAAGCAGAATGCGCCTTAAGGCGCATTCTGCTTTACTTTCAACCTGCTTTAAGTGGTCATATGTCTTCAAAACTAGAAACAGGCTATTGGGTAAAGGGTTAAGAGACAATTCTATAGAGTGGTCACAGTATAGGGTTTGGTGGAGGAATAAAGGAGCTATTCTTGAAAATGTTTCAATTTACGCATCTTATTTGGACCTTTGCAATCATCGATAAAAAATTATAAAACAGAATATTAACTTCCTACTGCCACACTTCTCTCGTTAGAATATTGATGTCTAGAATATCATACTTTGCCCAATTTTACTCAGACACAAATCTTTGTTTCCAAACTTCAGGAATACGTGTTTCATATATTATATAAAATTTATATTTTGTATACAGTATAAATTATATATTGGCGATATTTCGAGCACCATCGGGAATCGGCAAAAACCTCGGATTATCGCGATGCTCGAAAGAACCGAGAGCATTTTATGTCATTTCCAAGAGCATTGTTTGACTACGAGAGGAAGCGTATTTCTTCACAGTAAAATGTTTTAACATTATCATAAACTTCAATGCATATATAATTCATCGATTCTTTACTTATATAAGTGATAACAGAAAACACCATTCACATCGGCGACCGAAGTTTCAGTATAATTTGTTTGGATCCGTTCGACGGACCCTTCACAATAAACTCATAACTTGTTTCAAACCATTTAGACATATCCCTAGAATAGTCGTATCGTATAGCGTTATGTTGTCTATTTTGCATATTTTTCCATTTGTCGACATTAATTTAGTTGTTGGTGCTGAGTTGGGTGCACAAACAAACATTTTCGTTTCGTTCCCGTGCTGTTTCGTAGTAAGGAAAACCGGGGCGAGTGATCAAATTAATTAATAACCGGAACACTCGGCTTTTGTCGTCTGACATAGTTATTCTCGTTCATCTCTCGTAGCAAGAGTCTGCATGAACGAGACTGTCTAAAAGTAGCAAAAATATTGCAAATTTCAAAGCACTACACGAAAAACACTGCACTATTACAAAATTTAAAGCAGAAAGACGTTATATGGCACACATTCAGCGGTACCGAAAAAGCACTACACGTTTGCGAACGTATGCAAATTATGAGTGTGACTCTTTGTTTATTAAGACTTCAGTCTATTAAATTATCATCATTATTTACACCAAAGTAAAGTCTGCATTCAATGAATGTGTTATTCACACATTTGGAAGATCTAATGCCCCATAGACGGATCTTTCAAAAGGTCACGACAACGTATCGAGAAGGTGTGAATAATTACCTCGGAGGTGGGAAAACACCGTGCTCGAATTAAACAATCAATAAAGGGAACCAGAATGATCCGCGGGACCAGCACACATGCTCGAATTTTCAGATTATCGCTATTCGGATTAATGCAGGTATTTTCAATGAGATTTGATAGAATTTGATCTGGGACCTCAACATTCCCTCGGAATAAGCGGGTATCTCGGAAAAACGAGAGTCGAAATAACGCCATTATACTGTATATGAATATACAGTAAAACCCCTCTAAACTGTAATTCTAATTGAGAAGAATTTAGATACTTGTAGACAGGCGGCAGCTTAATGCAGGGTAAAATTCATGCAGAAACTCGAAGAGGAGCTTTCTGCATTACTTTCACCATGCATTGAGCTGCAACCTGTCTCCAAGATCGACATTAATAATAAATTGAATGTCTGACTAGACTATTTTTTATAATGGCACATGTATACAGGAAATTTTGGCAACAGCGGAAACTGTAGAATCATATCTATAATAGTTCATGAGCAAACAGAGCAGACTCTAATCAGATGGCGAAAAAAGCAGATAGATGGACAATATAATAATGCAGACAGATGGACAGACAGATGGACAGACAGATGAACAGCAGATGGACAGACAGTTGTGTTACAAGTTAACCCTTTCCTTCATATTAACACTTTTCACACCTTTGCAAACAGAGCAGACCCAGACCAGATATGCTCCTATAGGAGTCATCTCATCAGGGTTTGCTTATGGAATAGTATAGATTTGATTCTACAGTTTCTACCAATACCAAAATTCCTCTGTACATTAAAACCACTCTATAACGGCCACTAAATTACATCAAGTATTTTGTGTAAAAGGCAGGTGGCTGCTTAAAGCAGGAGTGTTCTGTTTTACTTTCACCTTGCTTTTAGCAGCCACCTGCCCTAAATATCAACTAATTAACATAATTTAGTGGCCGTTATAGAGAGGTTTTACAGTAATTATATGCCAATATAAAAATCCAGCTCATAAATATTCATGATGTCATTCATTCTTACATGAATATTAAACAGGGAAAGGGTTAAAGCAGTCACTTTGCTGGTTAAATCAAAAGTTGATCTTAAACAAGAGTGTTCGGAAGAACACATGTGTCACCTCACAGCTGACACAAAAATTGTTAATATGCTGGAGTGCGAAAATCAGAACAAGGGGAATAACTAAAAAAAAAAGAGTATTGCATTCAGAGTGATGGACCTTAGTTACATCAATGGTCCTCAAAGAGAGGAAGACGCATGTGAAATTTTAAAGCTCTATAATGATTAGTTTAGAAATGACAGCCAAAAAAAGAAAGTGTGACAGACAGACACACACACACAGATGGATGGACAGGCAGACAGAGACAGACAGATGATGGAAAAGTGATCCCTAAGTAACACACTGCCTCTCAGCAGATGACACAAAAAACCTCGTCACTATGAGTGAAATGCTAACACCCTTCAGGTCATGACAGCAGCTCGTCAATTTGTTTTTGTAAAACTCCAACAAGTTAAAATGGAAAGGTCCTCCAAGGCTGTCTTCATATCACTTTTATACTTTTGATTACCGATAACCCTTACAATGCTGACTCGCTTCAAATGGACTATTACAAAATTCAAACAGGTAAAGCTTATAGTGAATATTTCGGGATTCTTCTAAAAAAACAAGAGTAACAAACAGTGCAGACCCTGATGAGAGGGCTCCTCTAGGAGTGTAGCTAGCTCCTCTAGGAGCCCTCTCATCTGGGTCTATACTGTTTGTGAAGGGCATCAGTGACTCTTGTCCCGCACAGTAAGGGATAAACAGCCACCTCAAAATATCATCCTCTGGGAACTCTGGAAAATTGATTTTGAAGTTGAAAAACAAAATTTGGTAATACATAAAACTCTTGGCCTAACATGAGATGCCAAGTAATTTAGCATCTTATCAAGACATGTAACTCCATCAGTATCTGGCTTTCCACATGCTTTTTGTTTGTCAAAATTTACATGCACAACTTTTAATCGCTTGTCAAATAGTGAGCAAACTTTTATTAAATTTCATTGAACTATTTAATCGTAGAGACAATCCATACTATACATAGTCACTGCACTCAAGGAAATATCTCTTTGAAAATGAAAGTGAAATCAGGGCTAACATCAGAACCCTTTACTCCATGGATATTCATGTACGAAATGACGACATCATGAATATTAATCAGATAGTTTTAATGGCACATGGATACATGAATCTGTGGCCAATTGGCAGAAACTGTAGAATCAGAGCTATATTATGTCATAAGCAAACAGAGCAGACCCAGATCAGATGGCTCCTATAGGAGCCATCTGATCTGGGTCTACTCTGTTTGCAAAGGCTAAGAAAGGCGTAATTATGGAGTAAAGAGTTAAAGGTAAGAGTGTGGTGCAAAATCAATGTACAGTAAAACCTCTCTATAACGTCCACTAAGTTGTGCTGATTAGTTGGTATTTAGGAGCGTTCTGTTTTACTTTCACCATGCTTTAAGTAGCGCACCTGCTTTTGACACAAAATATTTGATGTAATTTAGTGGCCGTTATAGAGAGGTTTTACTTGCTGATATGACAACTTGAGTCTAAGCTATCTTAAATGTTAATCTGCTGAATAAATAAAACTGGCTCCTCCTTTTCTGAATATTAATGAAACAAAGTTTTATCAAGATCTATCATTAACCCTTTCCTCCACAGCCTCTTTTTAGACCCAACCTCTTTGAATGAATCTACCAAAAAGGAGCATTTACTAGAGAAAAGGAAAATGTTACATAATTGTATAGTATAGAAACCATTGTGATAAATAGAGCATTTGCTCCTGGGGAGCAAATGCTCTATTTATCACAATGGTTTCAAGAAGTGACTATTACATCTAGGCGTAGAAAGGTGTATTTATGGAAGAAATGGTAAAAAAAAGATTTGTATGACAAACAGTGCAGACCCTTATCCAAGGGCTCCTGATGGAGCCCTAGGATCTTGGTCTACACTGTTTGTAAAGGTCTTATATATGTGGCTCCTACACAATGATGGTTAAAGCTTAACAAAATTTAAGATTTCATTTGTTCCAATTTGCCTCAGGCAATTACTTAACTTTGAAAAAAAAAAGTTTCTTAAAAAAGATTTATTCACTGCAATCAGGGATTTGAAAACTAAATTACTTGTCAAAAATTGTTTTTAAACAAATCCTCCGCGTTCCAATGATCATTGTTGTCATGTTGTCTCTAATACTGGGACATTCTTGTGAACTCTTTGAACGCTGATTCCTTGGAAATAAAGTCTATCACTGTTTTAATCAATTCCCTCATAGGCTATTTTTAAACCCTAACCTCTTTGAGAAACTAGCGAAAAGGAGCAATTACTAGAAAAAAGAAAAATTTAGAATTGTTTAGTTTTGAAAACATTGCTTGAAACACGAGTCTCGTGGGGTGCCAGCACTGGTCTGATTTGGTGCTTGTCCAGCTATATTAAACAAGAGGGCCAGAATGGCCCTGAAGCGCTCACCAGACAATCAGAGGAGAAGCTTTTCAAAGTTTTAACTATATGTTTCTTTAGAAAACTAGCCTGCCCTGGGCCTGGGCTAATTTTGACCCAAGAGGCACAATTTATATAACTTTTGTAGAGGACCTGGACATGGTGCTATGTGCCAAATATGAAAGCTGAGAACCTTCCAGTTTCAGAGAAGAAGATTTTCAAAGATTTCACTATTTGTTTCTACTGAAAACTACCCTCCCCTGGGACGGGGCCAATTTTTACCCCTGGGGCATAATTTATTTACCTTTTGCAGAGGACCTGAACATGATGATACATGCAAAGTATGAAGGCTGAGAACCACCCAGTTTCAGAGAAGAAGATATTCAAATATTTCATTATTTGTTTCTATTGAAAACTGCCCACCCCTGGAGCGGGCTAATTTTGACCCCCGGGCCATAATTTATATAACTTTTGTAGAGGACCTGAACATGATGCTATGTGCCAAATATGAAAGCTGAGAGCCTTCCAGTTTCAGAGAAGAAGAATTTCAAAGATTTCACTATTTGTTTCTATTGAAAACTGCCCACCCTGGGGTGGGGCCAATTTTGACCCTAGGGCCATAATTTATATAACTTTTGTAGAGGACCTAAACATGATGCTCTGTGCCAAATATGAAGGTTAAGAGCCTTCCAGTCTCAGAGGAGAAGATTTTCAAAGATTTCACTATTTGTTTCTATTGAAAACTGCCCACCCCTGGGGCGGGGCCAATTTTGACCCCCGGGCCATAATTTATATAAATTTTGTAGTGGACCTGAACATGATGCTCTGTGCCAAATATGAAAGCTGAGAGCCTTCCAGTTTCAGAGAAGAAGATTTTCAAAGAGTTCACTATTTGTTTCTGCTGAAAATTGCCCACCCTGGGGTGGGGCCAATTTTGACCCTAGGGCCATAATTTATATAACTTTTGTAGAGGATCTAAACATGATGCTCTGTGCCAAATATGAAGGTTAAGAACCACCCAGTCTCAGAGGAGAAGATTTTCAAAGATTTCACTATTTGTTTCTATTGAAAACTGCCCGCCCCTGGGGCAGGGCCAATTTTGACCCCCGGGCCATAATTTATATAACTCTTGTAGAGGACCTGTACATAATGCTATGTGCCAAATATGAAAGCTGAGAGCCTTCCAGTTTCAGAGAAGAAGATTTTCAAAGATTTCACTATTTGTTTCTATTGAAAACTGCCCACCCCTGGGGCGGGGCCAATTTTGACCCCAGGGGCATAATTTATATAATTTTTGTAGTGGACCTGAACATGATGCTCTGTGCCAAATATGAAAGCTGAGAGCCTTCCAGTTTCAGAGAAGAAGATTTTCAAAGATTTCACTATTTGTTTCTACTGAAAACTGCCCCCCCCCCCCTAGGGCGGGGCCAATTTTGACCCCCGGGCCATAATTTATATAACTTTTGTAGAGGACCTGTACATAATGCTCTGTGCCAAATATGAAAGCTGAGAGCCTTCCAGTTTCAGGAGAAGATTTTCAAAGATTTCACAATTTGTTTCTATTAAAAACTGCCCACCCCTGGGGCGGGGCCAATTTTGACCCTAGGGCCATAATTTATATAACTTTTGTAGTGGACCTGAACATGGAGCTATGTGCCAAATATGAAAGGTGAGAGCCTTCTAATTTCAGAGAAGAAGATTTTCAAAGATTTCACTATTTGTTTCTATTGAAAACTGCCCAACCCTGGGGCAGGGCCAATTTTGACCCCAGGGCCATAATTTATATAACATTTTTAGAGCACCTGAACATGATGCTCTGTGCCAAATATAAAAGCTGGGAGCCTTCCAGTTTCAGAGGAGAAGATTTTCAAAGATTTCACTATTTGTTTCTATTGAAAACTGCCCACCCTGGGGTGGGGCCAATTTTGACTCTAGGGCCATAATTTATATAACTTTTGTAGTGGACCTGAACATGATGCTATGTGCCAAATATGAAAGCTGAGAGCCTTCCAGTTTCAGAGGAGAAGATTTTCAAAGATTTCACTATTTGTTTCTATTGAAAACTGCCCACCCCTGGGGCGGGGCCAATTTTGACCCAAGGGCAATAACTTATATAACTTTTGTAGAGGACCTGAACATGATGCTATGTGCCAAATATGAAAGCTGAGAGCCTTCTGGTTTCAGAGGAGAAGATTTTCAAAGTTTTACTACATGTTTCTATTGAAAACATGGAACCCCTGGGGCGGGGCCAATTTTGACCCCAGGGCCATAATTTATATAACTTTTGTAGAGGACCTAAAGATGATACTATGTGCCAAAGATGAAAGCTGAGAACCCTGTAGATTCAGAGGAGAAGATTTTTAAAGGTTCAAATTGTTGACGACTGACGACGGACGACGCACGCCGACGGACGACGGACATCAGGCGATCACAAAAGCTCACCCTGAGCACTTTGTGCTCTGGTGAGCTAAAAAACAACTAGAAATTTGTGTCTGTAAGACACAGTGATGCCCCCTTGTAGGTGCTTGCCTAGCTGCACGTAAAATTTCCAAGTCATTTGACCTTGACCTTGGGCTTGCGGGCAGCATGGGCTGGGTGTACAATGAAAGTATGGATGGTGTTTAATGTGTATATTCAATTCCATGGTAATAGCTACAGTGGTTAGGGAGATATAAGACAATGAAAAAACTGTGACAAAAAAACTGCACATAAATGTGACAACCAACTGCACGTAAAATTTTCAAGTCATTTGACCTCGACCTTGGACTTGCCGGCAGCATGGGTGGGGTGCCAAATGGTAGCACAGATGGTAATTGATGTGTATGTGAAGTTTCATGTGTATAAGTGTAGAAATTACTGACTTATAACACTTGAAAAACTGTGACAACCAACTGCACCTAAAAGCGTGACACACAGACAGACGGACGGACGGACGGACATGTGCAATACATAATGCCCCCTGACTATCGTCAACGGGGGCACAAAAACTGAAAATCCAATCTTTATCATGTCATAGCAAACAGAGCAGACCCTGATCAGACGACTCCTATAGGAGCCATCTGATCTGGGTCTAGTCTGTTTCAAATGCATGAAGAAGCATTTATATGAGGTAATGGGTTAAGAATTACAGTACCATGAACCCTCATTATACCGGCATTCGCTACAATGGCACCCTGGTTATACCGGGAGTATGCATTGAAACAAAATTACCGTTACATCTTTGAAACAACAACTGAATAAATAGGTGCAATGCCAATAAGGTTATAGCTTAATGCAGAACACAAGAAGGGCAAAAAGCTCCCAAAGGGAGCTTTTTGCACTTCTTGTGATCTGCATTAAGCGTTCACTTTGTGGTACTACTTTAAAACTGGCCATATGGTTCCTTTCATATTTAAACTTGTTATAACGGCAAAATGTCTAGAACAAACACCACCGTTGTTACAACGCGGGTTCACTGTAGAACAGAATTGAAGAAGATAATCTATTGTATTACCTCTAATAAACGCCTCGGAGGGTGCAACATTTTTTTAATTGAAGCAGAACAGAATTGAAGAAGACAAACTACAGTATTAGAATCATATTTATATTAAATCATATTAAGCAAACATAACAGACCCAGATGAAGACGGCTCCTACAGGAGCCATGTGTGGTTGGCCTGCTCTGTTAGCAAAGGCATAGAAAGCCATATTTATTTAGTAAAGAATTAATAAGAACTTCTTGCATTTTGTACACAGGTGGTTGCTATATGAAGGGCATTAAGCTACCATTTGTATCTTGAAAAATATATTTTCTTTATTTAATGTTATCATCTCTCTCTCTCCTCACCCCCCCCCCCCCTCTCTCTCTCTCTCTCTCTCAGTGTTTACTACAGCCAGCAGACTCCATATTAATTTCCAACGGACTTTTAATTCTTTATGTTCTAGGCAATTTTGGCATCTACTCAATTATTGTCTGAATTTTTTTCAAAATTATTAATTTCTTTCTGACTCGGGTGACTAACAGTTTGCATCTCAGATCATTTTGTGAGGCCTGAACTGGATCAAAACTGTGTGAACAGGTCATAAATGGTGAGAGAATCAGCCGCTAGCATGCAAAACATTTAAGTTTATTAGAGCCGACGTAAAGTTGCCAGTTGACTGATAGCTTCATCATTGAGAACCTATGTTTTGATTTGATGAATTGCAAATTTCTGTCTTGATGCAGTTTCCAGGGAAATAGGAGAAATCGGAGTGTTAATGATACAGTCTCCAGACATTTTGATGTTACAGACAGCATTTTCTGCCTATTTAACTCTTATGGCAGGCCTAACTCTTTGAACGCTGAATTTCCAAATAGACTATTCCAAAATTCAAACAGGTCAAGCTTACGGTGAATATTTAGGGATTTTTTAAAGAAATGTGTAACATGACAAAACAGTGCAGACTCCTCTAGGAGCCCTCTCATCTAGGTCTACACTGTTTGCAAAGGACAGCGACTTGTGTTCCACACTGTAACGGTTAAACAACTAATGACTACAAACTGCTCCCCGACTACAAACTGCTCCCTGACATTTTGAAATACAGTCTCTTTCATTTCTCTTTTATAATAATAATACAAACGCCCGGATAAGATGTGTAAAGAACATTTTCAATTAGCTGCTATATTTCTCAACCAAACCCTAAGATTTGTCCACACAAGGCAATTATGACTTTTAACCCTTTCCCTGTTGAATATTCATGTAAGAAACAATGACATCACAAATATTAACTGGCTGAATTTTTATAATGTACATGTGCATATCGACACAGGAGAGTTTTGGCACTGGTAGAAACTGTACATCAGGGTCCATGCTTATAAAACGTTTAGTTGAGTCTGAGTTCGTTCTCAAGTTTTTGATTGGTCAGATTTGAGCCTTTGGCTCAAATCTGACCAATCAAAAGCTTGAGAACTCAAATCTGACCAATCAAAAGCTTGAGAACGAAACTCAGACTCAACTAAAAGCTTTATAAGCATGGACCCAGATCTGTTGTAATAACACAAGGACACAGAGTAAATCTTATCTGATTTAGGTCTACACTGTTTGCATTATAGGCATGCAAAAACATTTATATGAGGATAAGGGTCAACTCTTTCCTTCATAGATATGCTTTTCTACGTCTTTGCAAACAGAATAGACAGGAGCGTACCTGAATCCAAATGTATTGTATGCACCTTGGTTATTCGTGTCCCCCAAGAAAATTTAGCATTGTTTATTTTTGAAACTCTGTATAAAGTCACCTTTTGAAACCATTGTGATAAATAGAGCATTTGCTCCTATAGGAGCAAATGCTCTATTTATCACAATGGTTTCAAACCTTGACTTTTACAGTGGCACCAATTGAAGGGTTTCGGTTAAAGCTAACATGACAAGACAGAACGTTTTATCAAAGTCTACCCCTTAACCTTCGATTCTTATTTCATTTCGGCCATAATGTTTACACCTTTCAGATGGATGTTAGGCATGTGCATAAGTGCATAGTGCTAGCTATGTGCCTGGTACGACCCAGACGCCTTCTATAGCAGGGTCTGTTCGGTTTGCTTAGGGACCACATATGCCATTATAAAAATTCGGCTAATAAACATTCATGATGTCAATATGAATATAAACCTTTACTCCATAAGTACACCTTTCTACACCTTTGCAAGCAGAGTAGATCCACATTAGGGCCTGCTCTGTTTGCTTATGGAATAATACAAATCTGTTTTATAGATTCAGCTTTTGTGTTAATAAGCCATTTTAAAAATTTGTCTAAATAATACTCATGATTTCATCATTTTTTTAATGAATATCCATGGAGTAAAGGGTTAAAACAGCCTTGATACTGAGTAGATCCTAACAAAGAACTGTCAAATCTTTGTAAAAACTATTATTTGCAATATCGGGGCTGCAGATAAAAATACTAATCTATCGAAAAAAATATTTCTCAGCCAAATCCTATCTTGCAGCTACTCATCTCAGAGAGGAGATACTAATGAGTAGCAGTTGCTGCTACTCATCTCAGAGAAGATACTAATTAGTGGCATTGCTGCTACTCATCTCAGAAGATACTAATTAGTGGCATTGCTGCTACTCATCTCAGAAGATACTAATTAGTGGCATTGCTGCTACTCATCTCAGAAGATACTAATTAGTGACATTGCTGCTACTCATCTCGGAGAGATTCTAATGAGCAGCATTGCTGCTACTCATCTCAGAGAGGAGATACTAATTACTCATCTTAGAGAGGAGATACTAATTAGTGGCATTGCTGCTACTCATCTCAGAGAGGAGATACTAATTAGTGGCATTGCTGCTACTCATCTCAGAGAGGAGATACTAATTAGTGGTCACATAATTGCTACTACTGACATCTCAGAGAGGAGATTCTAATGAGTAGCATCAAGATTGGGTTTATTGGAGAAATATTAACTAGGATTGCTCTCTTTGTTAATCAAATTTGAAAGATAATGCTGCTGTACATTCAGTAGGTATTGAAATCTGAAATAAACAGAGAACGGGGAAAGGGTTAAATAAGCAACTTATCTGCAGCTAAGCAATACAGAGACCCAGATAAGATGCTTGAATGTATGTAAACATTTTCAAGAATAGCTCGTTTATTTCTCCACCAAACCCTATACTGTGACCACTCTTTAGAATCCTCTTGAAGAGGCGATTCTAAAGAGTGGTCACAGTATAGCGTTTGATGGAGAAATGACGAATTTAGTATTTTGGGTATGCATATTTATCTGTAGCTCAGGCAATATCCTTGAGTAATCTGCTGTAGATCTCGGCAGTCTATCTGATGTATTTAGTATGGGTGCCTAAGCATTTGACAAATCTTGAGATTTAACCAAGATATTTATTTCAGTCATCAATCACATATTTGTATCTCCTGAGGACCTATCTTTCCAATTCCAATAGCATAACATCCTATACAACACCTCCAGGGACTGAATCTTTAGCTTGCAGCCTGTTTGTCTAAGTATTACAGTACAGTATTTTTCGCAACATCACCGTTCCCTCATATTGGTGTCTTTATATGCCTCTATAAAAGTCACTTTTTGAAACCATTGTGATAAATAGAACATTTGCCTGACAAAGGAGCAAATGCTCATTACAAAACTACACTATTCTAAAATTTTCATCTTTCCTAGTAAATGCTCCTTTTTCGGTACATTTATTCAAAGAGTCTGGGTCTAAATACAGCTTCTGAGGGGATGGTTTAACCCGTTCCCAGTTCTATGTTTATTCCAAGTTTCAATACCTACTGAATATCTATGGCCAAATTTAAGTTACAATGGAAGGTGGAACATTGTAGCCATTCTAGAAAGTAGAGAAACAGATCTATCAAATTCCATTAGCAAACAGAGCAGACCCAGATCAGATAAATGACTCCTGTAGGAGCCATCTGATCTGGATCTACTCGGTTTGCAAATGCATGAAAAAAATGTTTATATTATGGAAAGGGTTAAAGTATCAATTATACACCATTTATAATATCATTACTACACTTTTCATCCATTTATAATATCATTACTACACTTTTCATCCATTTCTAATATCATTACTTCACTTTTCACCAAGTTCTAAATCATTTGTTAAGTTTATCAAATAATCAATCAAATTGTTTTCACTTTCCATTTACAGTATTGCATCATTTTCCTTAACCCTTTGTGATTACCTATGCAAACAGTTTGGATCCAGATGAGACGCCGCATAATGTGGCGTCTCATCAGGATCCAAACTGTTTGTCACCTTAACCATATTTTTGCAAAGAAATGAGAGAAAGTTTATTTTAAGAATTGAAGCAGACGACAATTGTTGCAGACAAAAAATTACTTAGCATGCAAAGAGTTAACTTGTTTGCTGCCAAATATAGTCTGCAAAATTTGTCGTCTGCTCTCCCCCCCCCCCCCCCCCCCCCCCTTGTAAAACACATAATCATTGCCTCAAACAGATTGGATCCTGATGAAACATTCAGCTAATCAACATCTCATCTGGATCCATACTGTTTGCATACATAGGTCATCACAGATATAAGGTCATCACAGATGCAAGGTCATCACAGATGCAAGGTCATCACAGATGCAAAGAGTTAACCCTTTACTCCATAGATACGCCTTTGCAAACAGAGAAGACCCAGATCAGACGGCTCCTATAGGAGCCGTCTGATCGGGGTCTGCTCTGTTTGCTGAGGACATAATATAGATATAATTCTACTGATTCTGCCATGACCCAGAAAGTGTATACATGACCGTGTCATCATTTCTAGGCCTACATGAATATTCATGGAGGAAAGGGTTAACTTTTGAAAGCATGCAATGAGGCAATGTAGTCCTTGGGGAAGTGGATATTCATGTATGAAATAATGACATCATGAATATCATGAATAGTAATACGATGTACTTTTATAATGACACATGAACACAGGCACTTATGCGAACAGAAGAAACTGTAGTGAGTGAATGAGTTGGGTTTTACGTCCGACAAACAGTATTTCAGTTATTTGCAGACGGCACCACTTGAGAAAAAGTTATAGTGCTGCCTCACTGGAATGCCCCTGCCCTGGGCTAATGGCAAGGGCACCCCACCCAGTCACATTATCCAGACACCGGGCCGACCAGTCCTACCCTTTTAATGTCAAGCTTAGACAAGGGAGCTACTAGTACCAACTTTTAATGACTTTTGGTCTGTCACGGCCTGGGATCGAACCCACGACCTTCCGTACCGCAGGTGGATGCTCTACCACTGAGCCACGCTTCCGGTCGGAAGAAACTGTAGAAACAAGTCTATAATTCTATAAGCAAACAGAGCAGACCCTGACCAGAATGGCCACTAAAGGAGTTGTCAACTCTGTTTGCAAAGGCATTAAAGTAAGGCATATAAATGTATTTTCATGCTTTTGCAAACAGAGTGGATCCAGAACACAGTCGGCTCTGTTTGCTTGTTGATTTATATAGACGAGATTCTAGGATCCCTCTGATCAGGGTCTGCACTATTTCTCATTCTAAATCCTCTAGCAAATGTAAGTATTTTTCATTGAATGAACTCATATAGTTAACCCTTTCCTCCATAGGCTATTTTTAGACCCAGCCTCTTTGAATGAATCTACTGAAAAGGAGCATTAACTAGAGAAAAGGAAAGTTTTAGAACTTTGTAGTTTGAAACTGTAGGAGCAAATGCTCTATTTATCACAATGGTTTCATAAAGTGACCTTTACAGAGGCGTATTTATGAACTCATATAGTTAACCACAGATCGGCCATTCCACTTTGCATATTCAGTATTCAAAGGCTTAGTGAGCCATAAAAGCAGCTGGCTGGGGGCACAAAGGCTCCATTACAAGACAACGTCTATCAAACGCCATTTCCATAAGCATATTAAGGAATTATTTACATGCTAGCAGTAGATTTGTTATTTCCTATACAATTTAACTCTTTGTATGCAAAGTAATATTTCGTCTGCAACATGATTGTCGTCTGCTTCTATTTTTAAAATAAAATTTATCTCATTTTTTTTATGATATAATTATGTTCACAGTGTCAAAGTGTTTGGATCCTGATAAGACACTGCATTATGCAAACTGGATCCAAAATGTTTGTATATGTATTTACAGTTTCTTAGATGGCATGCAAAGAGTTGAATCTAAATGATATACCTAAGTGCCCTGTGGTCTTCTTACGATCCAAAGCATTTGAATTCGGATCATGGTTATTAAAAAGTCATGTGAGAAAATCCAAAATGTGGCAGGCAACCATTTACTTAATACATTCCATCATACAAATGTGTTTTCATTTGCAAACAGAGAAGACCCAGATCAGAAGGCTCCTATAGGATCAGGGTCTGCTCTGTTTGGAATTTGATAGATCTGTTTCTTTAGTTTCTAAAATGGCTACATTATATTCCAACTTCCATATTTTGTTAGAACTATTTTGTCCATGAATATTCAGTAGGTATAGAAATTCTGAGTAACTGAGAACAGGGAAAGTGTTAACTTGTAAAGAGTTAAAAATATATTCAGCAACAGCTGTTATCAATTTCAAGTTTTCTTCCATCTTCCTTTAAAAAAAAAACCCACTCAGATCATCAATCAATTAAGTTCTTGTTTGACCCTTAACTCCATAGCTACACCTTTAAATTTTTTGCAAACATAGCAGACCCAGATCAGATGGTTCCTGTAGGAGCCATCTGATCAGGGTCTGCTCTGTTTGCTTATGGAATAATATAGATATATTTCTACAGCTTCTGTCACGGCCATGTGCCATTATAAATAATAATCTAATTAATATTCATGATGTCATTATTTCTTACATAAATATTCATGGAGTAAAGGGTTAAATTTGACCTTGAAACTCTCTCTTACACATTTTAGGCTATGTGTAAATGTTGGCTGCACAAAGTGCCAAGGTGAGCTATTGGGGTTGGCCCATGTTTGCTGTCTTGTATTGCCTAGAATCAATTTCTTTAAATGACCTTTTCTCCTGAACCACTGAATGGAATCCTTTGGTGATCTTCAATCAAGTTTATACAAATCGAGGGCTTGGTGCAAAACTATTCTAACTCCTTCACTTTGTGAAGGAGTTAGAATAGTTTTGCACCAAGCCCTCGAAATGGTTACCATCCATTGCACAAGTGGGTCACAGGAGCTAAAATAAATTTCAAAGAACATCTCTCCCTAAACTGCCACATGAAAATTAACCAAACTTTGCAGGAATGATCCTTAGATGGTCCTCTATCAAAGCAATATAAATGATTCAACAACACTGGTTTTTAAAAATGGCCATGATCATGAGAGAATGAAGGTAGAAATGAAAGAAATGTCAGTGACTTTTGAGACAAACTCGATCTCATTCAATCAAAGTTTTAAGCAAGTCCCTACAAATTTGACACATGTTTCGACTATTTCATTAATTTTCTGAAATTATCAATTTACCATTCTCTACAATACATTGTGCATTTCATTTAAGGCTTTAATTTCCTATAAATGCCTTTTCAGACCTTTCCAAATAGAGTAGACCCAGATCAGACGGCTCCTGTGGGAGCCATCTGATCAGGTCTGCTCCAAGTTTTCCTCTTGAAAGTATACAGATAAGGCTTCTACAGTTTCTGCCATGGCCATAAATTCATGTGTCCATGCACTACTGTAACAACTAATCCAATAAACATTCATGATGTCATTATTTCTTTCATGAATATTCATGGAATAGAGAGTTAATAGAGCCATTTTTAATTATTCAGCGGACTAAGGGTTAAATGCAACTAGTATTGTTAGCTCTAAGTTTACAAATCCTTTCCCATATCTTTAAGTTTTGTTACCCCATGAAAATAAGTATTGAACGAGAAGTAGTCTGGGCAAAAAACACATCTATTGCAGAGCAGCAGATTAATGTGCGCACTCAAATACTGAAATCGTCACTTCTCCACAAACGCTATCGAAGAGACGATTCGAAAGAGTGGTCAGAATGTAGGATTTGGTGGAGAAATAAAGAAGTTATTCTTGAAAATGTTTTAATTTACGCATCTTATCTGGACATCTGTATTGATAGAGGGACAGACAGATAGACAACCCATTTAACCCTTCGCTTGCTGAATTTTAAAATACATTTCTCCTTCTTTACCCATGTCCTGTTGTATAATTACATATATCTTCACTGTGTGCAAGTATTTCGCTGTGCAATCACTGCTGTGGAGTGCACTGGTTGCACAATCAACTTGCAAATAGTGCAGACCCTGATGAGATAGCTCCTGCAGGAGCTGTCTCATCTGGGTCTGCACTATTTACAGGTAGGTATATTGATGTGAATAGCAAGCGAAGAGTTTAAAGCAACTTCCGCCAAAACCAGAGTTTGAAGGAACAGTTGTATCACCTGCCCATGGCAGTGTGAAAGTGTGACGAAGACGAGCATGATTAACCCTTTCCTGCAAACAAATGCTTTTTCACGCATTTGCAAACAGAGTAGACCCAGATCAGACAGCTCCTATAGGAGCCGTCTGATCAGGGTCTTCTCTGTTTGCTTATGGTATGATATAGATCTAATCCTGCAGTTTCTTCCGCAGCAAAATATACCATTATGAAAATTTAGTTAACCCATTCCCACATATTGACGCCTCTGTAAAAATCACTTTTGGAAACCATTCTGATAAATAGAGCATTTGCTCCACAGGAGCAAATGCTCTATTTATCAGAATGGTTTCATTACTACACAATTCTAAATATTTTCTTTTCTCTAGTAAATGCTCCTTTTGGGTAGACTTTTTCAAAGAGGTTAGGTCTAAAAATAGCCTAAGTGGGAATGGGTTAATAAATATTCATGGTGTCATTATTTGCTACATAGATATTTAACAGGGAAAGGGTTGTAACTAGAATTATTCTTCCACAGGAAATGCATGCAGTTGGTAACTAAGTGTCATAATTCTGTCAAAAACAATCACAGCTGAATTTGATTGATGTGTAGGAGTTTGATACAAAAGATTTTCTATTTATCCCAAGTATATGAACGCTCAATCTGCCTTTTCTAAAACTTCAATTTGATACCATTCTGATAGCTTTAGCGCTTTTAATGCTGAATTTTCTATTGCACTATTCCAAAATTCAAACAGTTCAAGCATATTGCGATATACTGCGATCTTTTTTAAACGGAAAGTGTAACATGAAAAACAGTGCAGACCCTGATGAGAGGAGCCGTCTGATCAGGGTCTGCTCTGTTTGCTTATGATGATATATAGATATGATTATACAGTTTCTGCCATGGCCAAAAATGCCTGGGTGTCCATGTACTAATTTAAGAAATAATGGTGCATACTCAAATACTAAAACCGTCATTTCTCCACCAAACGCTATGTGGTGACCACTCTTTAGAATCGTCTCGAAGAGACGATTCTAAAGTGTTGTCACAACATAGGGTTTGGTGAAGAAATAAAGAAATTATACTTGAAAATATTTTAATTAACGATCTTTTCTGGAGCCCTGAATATTCATGGAGGAAAGGGTTATGGGTATTAATTTTGTTTGTATGTTTAATCAAGTTGTCCTCTTATTTCTTTACAGGTCAAGATGGACAGCTGTATTAACAATACGCTAAATGATTCCGTTCGCACACCAGCAAACGAAACTGCTGCAGACCGGATGGAAGAGCTTATTCGCCATTATGCCATGGAAATTGGAGTGCCTATCGTATGTGCATTTGGCATGCTGGGAAATGTGCTCAATTTCATGGTGCTAACTCGTGAAAAAATCAGTCATTCTCTGACGAAGATGGAGAAATCAGCCCATATTGGACTTATTGGACTTGCTGTGTCGGATTTTATGTTCTGCCTGTTGGCATTTCTGTTCACGCAGATACTCCACGAAGATGAACATCATGAGTACACTTTTAGTCTCTTCTATCAATGGATTAGTAGGCCTCTGATTACATGGTTCATTATCACCAGCACTTGGCTTACTGTCGTTATGGCTGGTGAGCGATATCTGGCAGTTTGTCATCCTTTCAAAGCAAGGAAGCTTATCTCACTTCGAAAAACCAGAATAATTATCCTAATGATATATGTAATATGCCTGATTTTAACCATTCCCCTTGGATTTGAGAAATTAATTGTAGCTAGAAATGACAACTGCTTTGGGAGAACTGTTTATTCGATAGAAAAAAATTCTATCTTTACAGAGTCAGTAACAAGTGTCAGACAGCTGGCCTGGGCGATATTATTTGATTTTATACCTTGCATCTCCCTACTGTACTTTAACACTTGCCTAGTGTATAAAATACATCATGCAAAGAAACTGCGAAACTCAATGGCTCCTGCTCAACATAAAGACGTTCTTTTGACAAAACATCCGCGGGAACTATTCTCATACCACAACTCTAACTCTGGAAGTAAGACTGGCTCCGGTAGTATGACAAAGTGCATAAGTATTCGCCAAAACAACAGATCCAGTATTGCGAGTACAAGAAACAGGTCAAGCCCACCGGAATCACTATTGCGCAATTCAACTCCGCCCCATAAACGACAATTAAAGGCACGAAGACGGCAAACTGACAGTGCCTTAAACAGTGTTACAGCCACACTAGTTGCAGTTGTTGTGCTTTTTCTCATCTTGGTTTCACCTTCAGAGATTCTCAAATTCATCATCTCTAAAATGAGTGGTGGTACGAACACTCCGACCCACAAGATAATCAGACACATCACAAACTTGATGCAGGCTGTTAATTTCTCTGTCAATTTCATTTTGTACTGTGCCGTGAACAAGTCCTTCAGAGCAAGTTTAGCTTCCATTTTCTGCTGCTGTTGCAGAAATAAACCATACCATTTCCACATGCACTCACTTGAGAAAGCTTACTGCCATAGAGTGGACTTATCCGAGTCGGAATCCTAAAACTCTGAGAAAGTGTAAATAACATGTACCGTATTCTCCCTAATAAACACCCTACTCTAAAACACGCCCCCGTATTTCTGGGGGAAAAACTAATGATCAATAAAACAACTAAAACTCTATATATAATAACCATTACATAAAAGAAATATAGGTTTTTCAAAATGCAAGAGGTAGCTTAATGCAGACTGAAAGCAATGCAGAAAGCTCCTCTAGGAGCTTTCTGCAATGCTTTCATTCTGCATTAAGCAACCATCTGTGTACAAAATGCAAGAAGCCCCTTTTACAAAATGCAACATCCCTGGGAGTATTTATTAGAGGCAATACGGTATCAATTTGTTGGTGTAATTGCTAGGATTTTTCTTAGCAAATGTGGCCAGCCTTTATTTGCAAATAGATTATGTGAGAAAAGACAAGTGGGTTCCAACACAGTGAAATGAAAAAAACTTAGGATGTATGACCTTGTTGTGTCCATCTTATTGGTTCTCACTTTAACCTTTAGCACTCTACCCGCGACTTTATGGTAGGTAACCTTTGCAAACAGTTTGGATCCAGATGAGACGTCGAGTAACTCGGCGTCTCATCAGGATCCAAACTGTTTGTCACCCCAACATTTTTTTTTAAAAGATATGGAAGTGTATTTTTAGAATTGAAGCAGAAGATAAAATTTGCAGACAACAATAATCGAGGGCTTGGTGCAAAACTATTCTAACTCCTTCACTAAAGTGAAGGAGTTAGAATAGTTTTCCACCAAGCCTTATTGCTCAGAGTGCAGAAGACCTTTGTATCAGTTTCTCAAGCTTTTACTCAATGAGTTATTCATGGAAGAAATAGTTATTAATGAATATTAATTTTATTAAATTTTATAAATGGTTAATAAAAACAACAAATTTCGCCCATAGCAAAAATTGTTGAATCGGAGCAATATTATTCCATTAGCAAACAGAGCAGGACCTGATCAGATGGTTCTTACAGGAACAATTAAATCTTGGTCTATTCTGTTTGCAAAGGCATTCATCCATTCCTTCATTGTGATGCTTTTGTCAAAGTCACTTTTTCAAACCATTGTGATAGAGCAGGCTCTATTTATCATATTGGTTTCAAAGAAGATCTTTTAAATTCCCACTATAGCCATATAAAGAAAATTAGTCCCACTCCTGGCAGCCATGTTTTTTAACAAATCGGAATGCTCTGAAAAAAATTGGTAGAGGTTCATGTACGGATCATGACTACAAAATAATATTGAAATCTGCAGAATGGCTTACAAGTAGAATTTTTAAATTTCCACTAAAGCCATATAAGGAAAATTAGCCTGCCGCTGACTGCCATGTTTTTTAACAAATCAGAATGCTTAGAATAATTAGATTAATATTGGTAGGGGTCACCTAACCCTTTCCCTGTTCTATGTTTACTCCAAATTTCGATACCTACTGAATGTTCATGAAAAAAATAGTTACAATGAAATATGGAATGTGGAACATTCTAGCAAATTTAGAAAGTAAAGAAACAGAACTATCAATTCCATAAGCAAACAGAGCAGACCCAGATCATACGGCTCCTATAGGGTGAAAATGCTTGAAAACACGTTTATATCTGTAAGGGAAAGGGTTAAGACCATCTTTGTGAAATTTGGTAGAAATCCATTCAGTGGTTAAGGAAATTGTTCATTAAAATCTATTTTTAGCTCAAGTGACCTAATTATGCAGTGGCCCAGAATGATAAATACAAATCTGATAAACCGTCACCTGCAGATCATTCATGTGAAATCTAATCGAAATCCATTCAGAATGAGGTTCAAGAAAAGATGTTATTAAAGGCATTGTAGTGAGTTAAAATCAAGTTTAACCCATTCCCTCATATTATTGACGACTTTTGACGACTCTGTAAAAGTCACTTTGTGAAACCATTGTGATAAATAGAGCATTAATTTTGCTCCTATAGGAACAAATGCTCTATTTATCACAATGGTTTAAAACTACAAAATTCCAAAATTGTCCTTTTCTCTAGTTAATGCTCTTTTTCGGTAGATTTATTCAGAGGTTGTATCTAAAAATAGCCTATGAGGTAATGGGTTAAGGTCTCGTGCAGCAAACCGAAACAATTTATTAATTTCAGGTAGGGGGTCACCTGCATTCCTCTGACATTTGGTGAGAATCCTGTCAGTGGTTTAAGAGATGTCATTCAAAGAAACTGCTGACAATCCGAATAGCTTGCTTAGGCACTTTGTGCAAGGTGGCCACCAAAACCCATAAAGGGCCATAATTCTGTCAAAAGTTATCGCAACTGTAAGTCTTTCCCTTATGTACATCTGTACATCAAAGTTAACCATGTACGGAGATTGACACAAGCCAGATTAAATGTTTCTGAGAACTTTCTTCAACAGAATTTGGGGACATTATACACAGAGCTCCAGATAAGATGCAAAAATTTAAACATTTTCAATAATAACTCCTTTATTTCTTCACCAAACCCTATGTTATGACCACTCTTTAGAATCGTCTCAAAGAGATGATTCTAAAGAGTGGTCACAATATAGGGTTTGGTGGAGATATGACAATTTTGATATCTGAGTAGGCACCTTTATCTGTTGCCTAGATACATCATAGGCATAACAAAATATGCCCCTTCCCCTCCCAATACATTGTAGGGCCTAACATTGGTAAACAATGACGACTACAACTGATGCAGATTTTCAAATATGGCTGAAACCATTGGAAACAAACCTCTAATAGACCTGCCACGTTATACATTGTAATTATCAGTATTATCACATGAAATTGAGTACAAATGCTAGCAATTCACAAGTATTTGTCTCATTTTGGTTTAATGATATCAATTAAATCATCTTGTGTCAATCAGATATCACACCTTCAACATGATTGACGTCATTTCAACAGTTCAGATGATTTGCAGTAACTCTTGCATTACAAACAGTTTGGATCCTGATGAGAAGCCTAGTTAACCCATTACCTCATAGGCTATTTTTAGATACAACCTCTTTGCATAAAACTACTGAAAAGGAGCATTAACTAGAGAAAAGGAAAATTTTAGAATTTTGTAGTTTAAAACCACTGTGACAAATAGAGCATTTGCTCCTACAGGAGCAAATGCTCTATTTATCACAATGGTTTCACAAAGTGACTTTTACAGAGGCGTCAATATGAGGGAATGGGTTAACTGTTTCCCTGTTCCATTTTTATTCCAAATTTCAATACCTACTGAATATTCATGGTAAAAATAGCTATGGTAAAATAGTTAGGAACAAATATAGATGGTGGAACATAGTAGCCATTTTAGCAAGTAAAGAAGCATATCTTTCAAATTCCATTAGCAAACAGAGCAGATCCTGATCAGACGGCTCCTCTAGGAGCCATCTGATCTGGGTCTAATCTGTTTGCAAATGTGTGAAAACACGTTTATATGAACAAAAGGATAATGCATCAGTATCCAAACTGTTGGACAGTAATTTGAAATTCGAAAATACATTTTAGAAAAAAGATATTCAGTCCATCAAAGGTTATCCTTTATGTGAATCGAGCGACCATTCATATGACACACAGACACTTGTTGATTGCTGTGAATGACTGCATAGGAAACAAACAAGATTTGTCAAGCAATCCATCGTCCCAAATCAAAGACTGTTCTTAACATTTCTATACTCCAAACAAATTTGATAAAGATGAGGTCAAGGTCAAGGTCCAGGTTGTTAGATACACACTGCCTTCCAAAGATATATTTAGTGGTTACTATGTAGTGTTCTATTGATCGATAGTTTCTAACCAGAAGTAAAGGGGTGGGTGTGGGGGTGGTGGTGGGGGTATTAGAGTTGGGACCTTTATTAGGGATAATGCAGTATATCAATTCTAACCAAGGTTACTCAGTTTGACACCAGCTGCCCAACTTGATTACCAAGTTTCGAAAAGCTGAAAACCTGATTAACTAGAATTATTTTTGATACAAAAACTGATGTCTCCTGCCACCCCCACACGAACAAAATTTTTCAGGTAAAAATTTCAAAGTCTCATAACTGCAGAAAATCATAGAACCGGAACAGAAATAAAACAAGAGCTGTCCGCAGACAGCGTGCTCCACTTTCTTTAGTGCTGGATAGTGTAGTGGAAGTCTAAGTCAGAAAGGGCAGATAACTACAGCAAAATTAATTTTAGGGTTACGTGCCCTTGTGGAATGGGTCCCCCTTGTAATAGTTTTAACATGCATACAAAATTTGAACCAAATATTTTGGACAGTTTCTGAGACATGGACCTTAACATAAAACTTAACCAACAATGAAAATTCTAAGTCGAAAAAGGGGCATAACTATGGCAAAATTAATTTTAGGTTACCTACCCTTGTGAAATGGGTTGCCCTAGTGATAGTAAACATACATACCAAATACGAACCAAATATCTTCGATGGTTTCTGAGAAGGCGACCTTAACAAAAAAATTAACCAAAGCCGACAAATTAACCAAAGCCGACGCCGACGCCGACGAGAGGGTCATGACAATAGCTCCACTTTTTGAAAAAGTGGAGCTAAAAATGCATAACTAGGCATAGTGCTGATCTATCCTATGAAGTTTCATGAAAATCTTATAAAAGGTTTTGAAGAAACCACGCATACAAAATTTTCAATGTAAAAAATTCAAAGTCCCGTAACAGTCTGGATCCTGATGAGACGCCAAGTTACTCAGCATCTCATCTGCATCCAAACCCTTTGCATAGGTAACTTTATCAAAAGATGTGACATGGATAGCAAAAGTTAAGATCATTTAAATCTGTTCGTCAAAAATACACTCTCATCCAACATTTCTTTAGGGTACTAAGCATTTACACAAAGTTTCATAGAAACACTCCAAACCGTTTCTGAGATATTACTCCGGGACACATAGGCCGAGGGACAACGCCAAACAATATCCCTCTGCTTTCCGCGGGTGACAACAAAACCTGTTGCTGCAGTTCATGCATGACCCTAAAACTGAGTCCTTGACCTTTGATGAACTTTGACCTTTGATGAACTTATCCTTGGTGCCGATAGCCTAGATCTTTTACCCTTTCCCTCATATTAACGCCTATTCATGCATTTGCAAACAGAGTAGACCCAGATCAGACGGCTCCTATAGGAGCCGTCTGATCAGGGTCTGCTTTGTTTGCCTTTGACATGATATCGATCCGATTCTACAGCAAAAAATGGCCTAAGTCATAAATATTCATGATGTCAATGTTACTTACATGAATATTAAACAGGGAAAGGGTTAATTAACGCATAAAATTACCCAGATATGATCATTTTCTAATTGTGTTTGCTATTACAAGGCAGATTAAGATGCTATTACAAGGCAGATTAACAATCAGAACTAAGAAATGCATTCAGAATGCTTGTCCATAAAAACTCACTACATGGCTATTTCAAAGACATGTGGACACTAAACCATAAAGCTAAGGACGAGATTTATAAAAATTACCAATTATATGTTCAGCAGTCTTGAAAATGCCACAATGCATTAAAGAATTCATCACTTTTCGGGCAGCATTGAATCAATGAAAATGCATTTTGGTTTGAGCTATTTCAAGAATCTCATTACAAAGTTTGTTACTGAAAATGTCACAACCAACAGAAATACGAGCTAATATCCGCAGCATGTCGCACTGCTGCTAGCAAAATGGCATGCCGATTTGTTAGAATCCAAAACTAAACAATATTTCTCATGGACAAATGATAATAAAAATTTCTGCTTTTTCTCTAATCTCGACGGGAAAAGATGGGAAAAACCTGCTTGCTTTAGCAGCAGAGCTCCAAGCATATTAGGAAATAATTTTTTCCCTTCTAACCTCTGCCACTGCAACCTGTGACATCTATCAGGTCCAGATAAGATGCATGAATAGCTCCTTTATTTCTCGGTCGAAGAGATGATTCTAAAAATTTAGCGGGTCACAGTACAGGGTTTGGTGTAGAAATAAACGAGATATTTTCTTGAAAATGTTGAAATATATGCATCTTATCTAGAGCTCTGAGCTTCGATTCTAATGAGATCATGCTGAGGTGTTTTTTTTACATCTAATCTGGATCCAGGCTGTTTGCAAATGCATGAAACAATCAAAATCATTTTCAAACAGTTAGGATTGTTTGTTAACCCTTTACTCCATGAATATTTCTGTAAACAAGATGTGTTTGTGAAACACTATGCCCCCTCATATATTTGACCTCTGACCTTGACCTCTGACCTTGACCTTGACATGTCACCCCTCAAAATGTACAGCCTCATGAGATACACAAGCATGCCAAATATCAAGTCTCTATCTCTACTGGTCCAAAAGTTATGGCCAATGTTAAAGTCGGCGATTTGACCTATATATTTGACCTCTGACCTTGAAGGATGACCTTGACCTTGACACGTCACCCCTCAAAATGTGCGGCTTCATGAGATACATATGTATGCCAAATATCAAGTCTCTATCTATACTGGCTCAAAAGTTATGACCAATGTTAAAGTTGCTGACAAACAAACAGACAAACAGACAGACAGACAGACAGACAGGGCAAAAACAATATGCCCCCCGACTATCGTCTATGGGGGCATAAAAAATAATGACCTCATGAATATTAATTAGATTAACTGTTATAATAGCACATGAATACAGGAAGTTTTGGCGATGGCAGAAGCTGTAGAATAATACCAGTATATTATATCATATTATATAAATACAGTAAAACCCCGCTAATGCCACCACCTAAAAGAGGTATGATTCTGGGTGCTAGATGCAGGTGTTAGCTTTATGCAGGGCAAAAGTAATGCAGAAAGCTCCTAGAGGAGCTTTCTGCATTACTTTTGTCCTGCATTAAGCAACCACCTGCTTATAAAAGCATCCAATTTTATTCATTAAGTGGTCGCATTAGAGGGGTTTTACTGTAGTATAGATCTGTATGAGACAGCTCCTTGAGGAGCTTCTCGTGGAGTTTTCTATGATGGGTCTGCACAATTTGCCGTTATCATTCAGTAACTACAATTGATCCAACTTTGAAAATGATTTAGCTTATTAATATTCATAGTGGGTGGATTCACATCTGAATATTCATGAGAAGGGTTAGGAAGCTAAGATATTGATAAACATTGTTATTTATTTTACGAAGAATACAGTATAAACCCCTCTAATGCGACCACTTAATAAATAAACAGTTCTGCCTTTATAAGCAGGTGGTTGTTTTCTGCATAAATTTCGTCCTGCGTTAAGCTACCACCTGCCTCTGTGACCCAGAATTAAGCCCACTTTGGTGGTCGCATTAGAGGGGTTATAGTATATCATTAACCTCATAATTATAAACACTGTCTTACTATCATGCCTTTGCAAATAGGGTAGACCCAGATCTACAGTTTTCGTCTAAGCTAAAAATTCCCTTGAAAATGTTACCTTTTTAAAATAAAATTAACCCTTTGCATGCTAGCGGGGCAAATGTGTGATTACTGTGATTACCTATGCAAACAGTTTGGATCCAGATGAGACGCCGCATAATGCGGCGTCTCATCAGGATCCAAACCGTTTGTCACCTTGACGATATTTTTGCAAAGAAATGTGAGAAAGTTTATTTTAAGAATTAAAGCAGACGACAATTGTTGCAGACGAAAACTTACTTAGCATGTTAATGAATATTCATGAAGTGATTAAGTGTATATAACAATATGCTCTTCTTTGTTTTAACCCTTTCCCCCCATTTCTTATTCCTCACCTCATGAATATTCATGCACAGAATCAATAATATGGAGCATGGAAACAGGTTTTTTTTTCACTGTTGTGGACACTGCATAATCAGATCTATAAAATTCCATAAGCAAACAGAGCAGACCCTGATCAGACGGTTCCTATAGGAACTGTCTGATCTGGGTCTACTCTGTTTGAAAGATATGAGGGAGAGGGTTAACTTATTCTTGCTACTTGTTTAATTGTTTTGACAGATGAAATAAAACATTTATGTGTTTGTTCTTCTTTTATCATTTTTTCTATTGCAATTATCTAGATCAACCCTTTACTCAAGGAATATCTTTGTAGGTATGTAAGAAATAACTAGAATTGTTTTGATACAAAATTGATGTCTCCCCCAGCGCGTGGACAAAATTTTCCAAAGTCCCATAACTCTGCAGAAAATCATCGAACCGGAAAAGGAATAAACCCCGCGGACAAAATTTTCCATGTAAAAATTTCTAAGTCCCATATCTCTGTAGAAAATCATCAAACAGGAATAAGACATGCATATCTAGGCACGGTGTTGATCAAGACTATTAAGTTTCACGAAAATCCAGTCAAATGTTTTGGACATACTGCGTGGAAATTTTTTCCATGTAAAACTTTCAAAGTCCCATTACTCTGCAGAAAATAATCAAACTGGAACAGGAATAAGATATGCACAACTAGGAATGATTCTAATCAATCCTATGAATTTAATGAATATCCAAATAAAGGTTTTGGAGGAACCCTGCGGACAAAATTTCCATGTAAAAATTTCAAAGTCCCATAACTCTGGAGAAAAACTGGGGCAATAACTCCAATATTATTGAAGCCAGAGTTGTGAAACTTGTGCATGTGCATAACATTTCCTCCCATCATGCTCTTTTCATAAATGAAATATCACTCCAATAGTATCAGTAGAAGAGGAGTTATTGATAGGACACAAAATTTATAATAAAGGGCAACAACTCCAAAAGTATTGAATCCAGAGTTATGGCCCTTATACATGACACTTTCTCTCATCATGTTCTTTCCATGTATAAAGTTTCAATCAAAATGTCACTCCAATAGCATCAGTAGAAGGAGTTATTGATCGGACACAACATTTGTAACAAATGGCAATAAACTCCAAAAGTATTGAAGCCATAGTTATGGCCCTTATACATGGCACTTCCTCTTACCATGCTCTTTCCATGTACATTGGAGACCCGTTATAATGGGGACCGTTTTACCGCGGTATCCGATATAACGCGGGTGGTCTGTGTTGCCGATTTTTTTTTTGTAAATAAATTATTTATAATATGATTGAATATCGCAATGAAACATAAAATAAACTTAGGTAAACTTATTCGCCTGCAGCAGGCTAAAGGATAAAAACAAACACTGGTCACTACATACACAATTGAAGTCAATCTTACGCGTGAAAAACTGACAACTATCAACTCGTATATATGCCGCCATGAATGTAATACACACAGCTGATTACCGGCTCGTATCATGCGCATGATGCTCTCATAGCACGGGAACCAGTCAAATCTTGATTACAAATTAATTGTGTGTACATGTATAATTGAGATGCGCGTGTACTGAATTTTTTCACTGTCAAAGCCACCAAAGTTTGCACTTTAATTATGAAAAACAAACATTAGAAATCTAAATCCCTAACTCAGTGCCGGGATGGAGGTTATATGCTAATGCAGAAAAGGGTGTGTACTCTTTGACCAATCAAATGAAATTTAAAACCCCAATAAATCACACGTGACATCACATGTGACCTTTCATTTTCTGAAAACAGTGACAGCCATATTTATTGTTTTACACAGCAGGCTATAATTGGATTAGGGGTTTGACAGGCCCAGAGGCAATTAACATTTCTCCCTTACGCAATTAACATCCTGTCAACAGGCTTGTTTTATGAAATATACTTGGTTGTTTGAAATGATACTCGATTTAATTTGTAATTTTGTATAATAATGTTGAACCTTTCCAGTACGTGAGTGGGCGGGGAAACAAAGTAAACAAGTCAGTTTCGTTTGAAATTACTTTATTTTAGGGTGATGGGAGTTTATGTAAGTACCCAGATAAAAAACCGACCTAACGCGGTTCTGTATTTACCGCGGGTTGAATTTTGTATCTCCGAACCACCGCGTTATAACGGGTATTCAGTGTATATAGTTTCAATCAAATGACAAGAGCCATATAGAAGTTATCCTCCAGACAAGAAAGTGCGAATAATTGACCTTGAATTGTGACCATGACCTTGAATTGTGACCTTGACCTTTGACCCATGTGCTTGAATCCTGCTGTTTGCACATCGGTTTGTTAAGAAGAACATAATTTTGTGCCACAGCATTTTAGAATCCTTCCAAGGGTTATAAATATAGATGTGGAGCAGACATTAATATTAAGGCTAAAACATTTTACCTTGAATTATGACCTTGACCTTTGAAGAATGTGCCTGAATCCTGCTTTTTGCACATTGGCTTGTTATGGTAAACATTTGTACCACAGCATTTTGAAATCCTTCCAAGGGTTTAAGAGATATGGAGCGGACACGAAAGGTGTGGCTAAAACATATGACCTTGAGTTGTGACCTTGACCTTTGACCCACGTGCCTGAATCCAATGCTCTGCAAATCCTCTTGTTGAATCGAACATTTGTGCCAAAGCATTCTGAAATCTGTCTATATTTGTGAGAGATATGGAGCAGACACGAGTGTGACAGACAGACAGATGGACAGACAGACAGCCAGACGGACTGACAACTCGACCAAAAACAATATGTCTCCCCATTATAAATGGGGGAGACATAATAACATCATGAATATTATAATGCCACATGCACACAAGAATTTGTGGGCAATGCAGAAACTGGAGAATCATATTTTACATAATATATAAGAAAAGACAGCAGAATATAGCTTTTAAATATTAATTGAATCATTAATTCTTATATGAACTTTCAACTGGAAAAGGGCTTTTAAAGGGTTTATAAATATTGTGAGAGAACATTTGCATGCTGTCATTTCATGTTTCAGAGTAACTTTCCTTTGAAAACAAACTATACCCTCAAAATGTAGGACTAGAGAAACATAATTATGAGTTGAACCTTTCCTTCATATAAACGTGTTTTCACACATCTGCAAACAGAGTAGACCCACATCAGATGGCTCCTATAGGAGTCGTCTGATCAGGGTCTGCTCTGTTTGCTATTGGAATTTGAAAGATGTTTCTTTATTTTCTAAAAAGGCTAGCTACAATGTTTCACCTTCCATATTTCATTATAACTATTTTGTCCATTAATATACAGTAGGTATTGAAATTTGGAATAAACACAGAACAGGGAAAGGGTAATGACTGAAAATAAAACAGTATCAACTAGTGAGCCTTTGTTTCATCAATAAGCTACCAAGGTGATGTAGTGCTTACAAGAAATCCTGGTCTAATTGCTGGCAAGGACAATTGGTTGATGTGGCATACGCTATCATCACTGAGGGGGTCTGATTGATGTGATGCAGGCTTAAGTTTGTTCCTTCAATCAATAATATTATGGTGGTTAATCTTAATTTCTTACAAAGAAAAAACACGAGATGAAGGGCAGATTAGAACATGAAGAGCAAAACTAAAATGCTGTCTCGGAGTGTCTCCAAGATGTTTTTGAAAAAAAATGAAAAAAGTGGTGTATAATATTATCTAGAGCTCCAGATAACATGCGTAAATAAACAATTTTTCAAGTATAACTTCTTTATTTCTCCAGCAAACCCTATATTGTGACCACTCTTTAGTGGTCACAACATAGGGTTTGCTGGAGAAATGACGATTTTAGTATTTGAGTACCCACAGTTACCTGTAGCTCTGTGTATATCGTTTTGCATATATCGGTTTGTAGGTCTGTTGGTAGTCCAAATGATTTCCAACCAATAACTCACTTGCCTTTTCACCTGCAGTTTTCATATTTGGTAGGGACAATAGTAGTCATAAACAGATGACCCATATTTTGAGGTCAGTAAGAAAATGTCAAGGTCAAACCAATTCCGATCAATAACCTGTCAACTTTTCGACCTAGTCTTAATGTTTGGTATGGAGGTCACTGGCAATGATGAGTAGATGACCCATATTGCTTTTGAGGTCAGCAGGCGAAAGGTCAGTCAAATTCAAAGTCAAAATTAAACTAACAATAAAAGAAAATGTGTCCATGGAACATGGATGCCCCTACTAAATTGCATTAAAATTGATTGACTTAAGGTTTGCCTGTTTGCCTCATGCCGATTTATTTCTATCAATTAAGATGATCTTTATTCTAAAATAAAGTTTCTCCAAACTAATGCTCTGTTCCAAATATCAGGAAGCTGGCCTGTGTGGTTCCTGAGAAAAATGTAACAAATTATTTGGAAATGACGACGACGCAAGATGGAGAGTGATCCCTATATGTTGCATCTGCAAAACCCAGGTGGCATATTTTGATAATTCTGTATATATACTACAATTACAAATTACCAGTAATATAACCATAAACTGGAAGAAGATTGTAATAAACAATCACCAAAATCCAATCAAAGTGTTTTGCAAACAGGAAGTAGATGAACGACTGACCTGAAAAGGGGCGTCACGGTATAGCTCACTATGATTTTGCTTCAGACTAAATATCAAACTATTCCAGCATACACAAGCGAAAAAATCTTTGATGAATTTTTTTGTCATTAAACAATCACCAAAATTCAATCAGTGTCGGCAAACAGGAAGTAGATGAACAACAAACCTGAAAAGGGGAGACACTGTACAATTCACTATGATTATGGTTCAGATCAAATATCAAATAATTCAAGCATATACAAACCAAGAAATCCTTGATGAAAATTTTACAGGACGGACGTACAGACAGACAAGGGTTAAAACTTAATGCCACTGTCGCCTAAAGGCCAGGGCATAAAAATGGTTTCCAATAAATAAATCATCAAGCTTTTCATCTACAGTTCTCATATTGGTGCAGTGTTAGATGACCTTTATTGAATCTGAGGTCAGTAGGTGAGTGGTCAAGGTCATACATTAACCCTTTCCCTAATATACATGTGTTTGCAAACAGAGTAGACCCAGATCAGACGGCTCCTAGAGGAGCCGTCTGATCAGGGTCTGCTCTGTTTGCTAATAGAATAGATCTGTTTCCTTGCTTTCTAAAATGTCTGCAATGTTCCACCTTCCATGTTTCCCCATAACTATTTTGTTGATGAATATTCAGTAGGTATTGAAATTTGGAATAAACACAGAACAGGGAAAGGATTAAGGGAAACGGTCTACAACAACAACTTTTGAACTATTCCAGATAGACCTCATACTTGACATGTATACTCATTTCCTGAAACTACTATTACCCAGTACAACCTTTGAGTGCAGATAATACTGCAAACTTGGCATGCATTATAATATAACGCATGTCATGAAGTTGCAACTTTTGAGTAGTGTCATTTCAAGGTAAAGGTCACACAATTATGATTCAAACTAAGAGACATGAGAGGGAACTGTGAAGTTGATTTAACACTTTCCTTCATATAAACGCCTTTTCATGTGTATACAAACAGATTGAACCCAGATCAGATGACTCCTGTAGAGCCATCTGATCAGGCTCTGCTCTGTTCACTATTGGAATTTGATAAATCTGTTTCTTTAGTTTATAAAATGGTTACAACGTCCCACCTTCCATAATTATTTTATTATAAATATTTTATCCATGAATATTCAGCAGGTATTAAAATTTGGAATAAATATAGAACAGGGAAATGGTTAAAACTTCCAGATTGGACGTTGGATAGTCTCATGACAAGATCTGGAGGGGTAAAATTTCAATAATCTGTAAAACATAGCAAAAGGTGAAGCTCCTGATCAAAGGGCTCCATCACTAGCCACCTGATGTGGGTCTACACTGTTTGCAAAAGGTTATTTAACCCTTTCCTCCATCAATACACCTTTCTACCGCCTCTGTAAAAGTCACTTTATGAAACCATTGTGATAAATAGAGCATTTGCTCCACAGGAGCAAATGCTCTATTTATCACAAGTTTCAAAACTACAAAATTCTAAAACAGATCCTTTTCTCTAGTTAATGCTCCTTTTCGGTAGATTTATTCAGAGAGGTTTGATCTAAAAATAGCCTATGAGGGAAAGGGTTAAATCTGTTCCAGTACTGTAGTTAAAATCCACCAGCAAGTCTTTGTCCTGTAAGATATTCCTTTATTGAAAACTATAAGGAAGGATAGCAGACATGTGTTTGTGTTTTATTTAATCTGTCAACAATGTAATTTTATCTGAAAGAATTTAGTAGAACATGGCCTTAGAGCTATGTCTGTATAATTGTGAGTTAATGATCAAAAGGTTTTTTTCTACAGACTATATCACATCCTTCTTGCAGCCATATTAAGTTTTAATAACATATAAAACGTGTAAAATAAGCCTTTTTTCTTAATTCAAAAGCACAAAAATCCAAACTTAAAGATCCTTCTTATAATAAAACTTTGCCGAGATTTTGTGACAATACACATTGTCAAGGCCATTGCAGACATCCTGTAAACAGGCAGGCTGAGATGGTTTGGCCAGACAGAATGAAGTACAAGTTGGATCTACCAGATCAGAAGCATGAACATTGCATCGCAAAGAGGTCAAGGAAGACCAAAACTATTCTGGATTGACCTTGTGATGCGTGATCGTGCAGCTCTCAGGATGGAACCTACCGACCAACAGGATCGCCAGAAGTGGAGAGGAAGACTATGCTCCTCGACAGGCAGACAGGCCTCACCCTTGTTAAAGGATTAATCTTTTGGCCTGTATAAACTAATGTTAAGTGACATTAAAGTTCTAGAGTAACTTTTATTGTTAATGTCATTGTAAAAGTTCCTTTTCATTGACATTTTACAATCAACTGTGAGCTTTATCAATGTAATATGGGCCATACAGTAAAAGCAAGACAATTAAGCCTAAACATCTAATTATGGTTATATAAATTGTTTTAACCCTTTCCCTGCTCTATGTTTATTTCAAATTACAATACCTATTAAATATTCATGGACAAAATAGTTCATTATGATATAATATAATGAAATATGGAAGGTGGAACATTGTAGCCATTTCAGAAAGTAAAGAAACAGATCTATCAAATTCCATTAGCAAAGTTTTACAGAGCAGACCCTAACCAGACTGCTCCAATAGGTAAGCCGTCTGACCTGGGTCTACTCTGTTTGCAGATGCGGGAAAATATGCGAGGTAATAGAACGAAATTATTTTGTAATCTAATGCTCAACTCTTTTTTATTTATTAACCCTTCGCTTGCTGTTCACATCAATATACCTACCCGTAAATAGTGAAGACCCAGATGAGACAGCTCCTGCAGGAGCTGTCTCATCAGGGTCTGCACTATTTACAAATTGATTGTGCAACCAGTGCCCTCCACAGCAGTGATTGCACAGAGAAATAATTGTAGAGAAGATATATGTAATTATACCACAGGGCATGGGTAAAGAAGAAGAAATGCATTTAAAAATCAGCAAGAGAAGGGTTAAAATTGTTTCATAGAATAGTAACAGGAACAACAGTTTGGATCCTGATGAGATGCCGAGATACTCGGCATCTCATCTGGATCCAAACTGTTTGTATTGGTAATTTGACAGATGTGACATTGGCAGCTAAAGTAAGTTAAAACAGAATTCACCCTTATCAAATGTCACGTTTTAGACAGAGAGACTGGTCTGGTACAATGATTGCAAACCTACAACCCATCATTAGCTTTTGCTAAAACTCAAATAAGTCCATCATATTAAAATTCAATTGTGATTTTTATTGATGATCGATCGCGAATAGGCCCCTATGTGCCAATGATCAATTCAAATTTTTGATTCCCAACACTTATAACTATCAAATGCCATTCAAATTGGATAACTCATTTTGAAGAGAAGAAGGTTCTTTAAGTTTTTTCTTTTAGTTTTTCTTGTGGTTTCAGCAATTTTGGTAGAGGACTATTCCCACCAAATACCATTCATATTGGATACCAGATTTGAAGAAGATGATTTTTAATGTTCTCCCAGGGACAGTTGGCCCTGCCTCTGGTGGCCATGTTTTTTTTCTTCAAATATCAACATTGTTTAACCCATTCCCTCATTGGCTATTTTTAGATCCTACCTCATCTACCGAAAAGGAGCATTTACTAGAAGTGAAAACAGTTTAGAATTGTGTAACTTTGAAACCATGTGATAAATTGAGCATTTGCTCCACAGGAGCAATTAATGCTCTATTTATCACAATGGTTTCAGAAAGTGATTTTTACAGAGGTGCAAAAAGGCGTCACTATGAGAGAATGGGTTAAGCAATCTTGATAAGGGGTCACCAGGGGATTATTCCTACCAAATGCCATTAAAATTGGACAATTCATCATGAAGAAGAAGAATTATAAATTTAGCCTCCCCAATGGTGGCCATGTTTTTCTTGCATATCAACTTGATTTTAGCAATTTTGGTAGAGGGTCACCCAAGAACTAATCAATCACCATTATAGTCACGATGGGACCATTCCTACCTATGCTGTTCAACCTTTTCCTTCATATAAACGCCTTTTCACGCATTTGCAAACAGAGTAGACACAGGGTCTGTTCCGTTTACTTATCCCTTTACTCCATAGGCTATTTTTAGACACAACCTCTTTGAATCAATCTACAGAAAAGGAGCATTTACTAGAGAAAAAGAAAAGTTCAGAATTGTGTAGTTTTGAAACCATTGTGATAAATAGAGCATTTGCTCCTATAGGAGCAAATGCTCTATTTATCACAATGGTTTCATAAAGTGACTTTTGCACAGACGTAGAAAGGCATATTTATGGAGCAAAAGGTTATGGTATAATACAGATCTGATTCTAAAGTTTCTGCCCGAGTCAAAGGGAATCAGGTATAGGAGACCTTTGCAAACAGTGTAGACCCAGATAAAAGGGCACTGTTTGTCATAAAAAAAAGTCATGTTTCATCAGTGATAAATGTTGATACAACTTTCTGTTTTGGTTAATATTCAGAAAGGGGAGAAACCCTTTTAATTGATTCCAGGTCAAATGCCCCCGGACACTCCCCCCCCCCCCCCCTTTTTTAAATTTGGGCTTCGGCAGACAATTGCCCTCTACTGTTTTAGCTGGGTGGACATTTGCCCCCAGTATTTTCGACAGGACAGACAATTGCCCCCCCCCCCCCCCCCCCCCCAAAATGTCCGCCAGGCCAAAATAGGGGGCATATGTCGGGGGTATATGTTGGGGGCAATTGTCTTGGGGCATTTGTCCCTGAACAAATTGGTCTCATGATTATCTGCTATCTGCTTACATAAGTGATATCCTAATCTTGGAAAATTACAGTCCGGGTGACAACCAATTTAACTGCAAATGAGATATGAATCTAATCACAGGATTTCACTTATGGACCCAAACACTTTGTTAATGCCCTTATATATTTGACAAAGCATTCTTAATCCTTACAATGCGGATACAAGTCACTAATGTCCTTTGCAAACAGTGTAGACCCAGATGAGAGGGCTCCTAAGAGCCCTCTCATCAGGGTCTGCACTGTTTGTCATGTCACTATTCTCTTTACAATGAAGCATTGTAAGGGTTAGGGGTTACAGAAAACAAACATGGAACATTTACCAGCTAATACTTTAAAAGCTTTGCTGAGCAGCTTAATAAATGAAGTATCTCTGATTCTACAAATTCCAGAAGAAGTGAGTCAACTTTGTGTTTGACATAATTTTCAAACAAGACCAAAAAAGTTCCAAGGACAAAAAGCACTCACACAGCAATCAAGAACAAGAGGGCCATGATGGCCCTTAATTGCTCACCTGGTTACTATAGACTTATGCATACACTGTATTACTATGTAAAACAAAATCAGCTTCAGATTGGGGCCAATATGAAACCAAGGGCCATAATTTTAGGCCTGGATGTTAAAATTTGAACAATCTTGGTAGAGGCACATTAGAGGATGCTTCATATAAAGTTCAATGGTCCGGGCCTTACAATTTCACAGAAGGAGATTTTTAAAGATTTTCCTATGAAAAACTGAAAAGCTTGGGACAGAGCCATTTTGGTCCAGGGTCATAACTTAAACAATCTTGGTAGAAAACCATTAAATGATACTACATACCAAATTTCAAAGGTCTAGGCCTTACAGTTTTAGAGAAGAAGATTTTTATAGATTTTCCTATGAAAAACTTATACGCCACAGGGCGGGGCCATTTTTAGTCCGGGGTCATAATTTGAACAATCTTTGTAGAGGATTAGATGATGCTACATACCAAATATCAAAGGTCTATGCCTTACAGTTTTGGAGAAGAAGATTTTTAAAGAGTTTCCTATGACAAACTGAGAAGCCCCGGGTCAGGGCCATTTTTGGTCCGGGGGTCATAATTTGAAGAGGCCCATTAGATGCTGCTTCATACCAAATATCATAGCTCTAGGCTTTGTGGTTTCAGAGAAGATGTTGAAGCAAATTGTTGACGATGCACGAAGACGGACGCCGGAGACAGCCTCCTCACAATACCTCACCTTCCAGGCACTTTGTGCCAGGTGAGCTAAAAATCAATGATGATAGTGACTTTATTTAACTCCATATTCCATGAACATCCATGTAAGAAATAATTACATAATTATTATTTATTACATGAATTCCTATAATGGCATATGAACACAGCAATTTTGGTCATGGCAGAAAATGAAGAATCATATATTTATTATTTCATAACATGATAAGCAAACACAGCAGACCATGACCAGACAACCCCTGCGAAATGTAAAGTTATTCTTCATGAAGAGAGTTCAATAAAAATTCAAGAGTTATTCATGAAGGGAGTTCATGAATTCTTCATGAAGAAGAAGTGAACAGAAAATGGCCCATTATGCAGAAATCTTCATGATAGTTTGTAAATGCATTTTTTATGAAGTGGAAAATGCATAATAAATTCTTCATTCATTCTGAGAAGAAAATCATGAACTCTTCATGAATAAATAATCATTGGAAAACTCATATTCATGAAGAGTTCATGAAAAAAATTAAAAAAATTATGAAGAAATAATGAATATTTTGTTCTAAAATAGTATAGGCCATTTTCTGTTCACTTCTTTTCCATGAAGAATTCATGAATTATAATTCATTACAGACTTCATAATAAATCTTTATGAATAAATAATCATAATAAAACTAGTTGTGTGCATCATGAAGAGTTCATGCAAAAAATCATTTCACTTCTACTGAATAAATCACGGATTTTTTGCTATAAAAACTATTGTGCCATTTTATCTTCACTTCTTTTTCATGAAGAATTCAAGAGTAAAACTTCACTTCTTTTTTAGGAAGAATTAAAGAGTAAAACTTCACTTTTTTTTCATGAAGAATTCATTAACAATCGCTCATTAAAACTTCATAACATATGTGACTTTTAAGCTGTTATATCTTCATTAAAACTTCATAAAATATGTGACTGTTAATGATTAAACCGAGAGGCAGTATGTCACTTAGGCATCAATTTTCCATTGTCTGTCTATCCATCACACTCTTTTTAGCTGTCATTTTGGTGGTTATCTTCATAGAGATTTTAAATTTCACATGTCTTCCTTTCAATGTGTGCAATAATTTATTCCCCTTTTGTTGGCGGCATGTGACTCGTGTTCTGTGAACTCCTCTGCCAGTCAGGAGATGTTCGTTTACACACTCAGTTTCACCCTCTGTGTCCATCAAACTATCCTTTACATTCACTGGGCTCCTTTGAATGACTAAAAGAAGAAAAGAACATTACAATGTAACACAAAATGCACTAACTGGCAACCTTGAACACATAAAAGCAGGCATTTCATATTTATTTGCAAATCAAACAATGAGTATGCTGTGCTCAGTTGAGCTATATCTCCTACTTACATACCAATATTCAGGGATAATCAATTATTTTGTACACACACACACACACACACACACACCAGAGACATATACATACACAATGTACATGTATGTATATTTCTCTTCACACACAAGCCTTTTAATTTTTTTATTAATCGGAATTTGGAAAATATCTTTAAGTAAATTCCAATTGAAATCGAGACAAATTTATTAGAAACTGACAAAAATTGGATATGGGTTATTCATGCTGCTCACTACACATTTCAATGAGAACGTTGATAGATAACAGTAATCATAAATGTATAAAGCCAGTACAAAGTACAAAGCCAGTCACAACAAATTTTTCATGATCTAAGAAAATATTTCAAACGCAACCACCGAAAACTTGCTAAAACTGATGAATTTGTAATCATGAAATATAATTCTATTAGATACTAAACGCTTATAAGTGGATGTTTCTTGTTTTTAAATGATTCAGAGGGATTTTGATTCTACTAGTATTTTAAACGGGAACAATATGTCGCATTTGCCCTGGGTCCTGGGGTCAAAATTTATAGAGTAATATGACTTACTAGCAATTATAATTGGCGAGTACTTGCTTCCAGCGAATTCCACTATGGTTTGTTGTCAACTAAGTTGCTGTCCAAAACCGAATTCCTAAATAGTTAATACGTACACAAATTTCGTTTCCTCCCGTAAACGAGGTTTTCAGAAATGTCCACCATTTTGAACTTTTGGTACGCATGCGCGGAAAACATGTGGCCAAGCATAGATCGACGAAAATGTCCGATACGATTCGTTATCTGCCGGTATGAATACATATATTTAGAATAAGGGATTGCGAGTGACAGAAAAACGTTCAAAGAAAAGCGTTACATTTCATTTCCTGCATAATTTTTCTGTTGGCACAATTCTTCTGACATAAAATTACGCTAAAATTGGACTTTCCAAATACAACGAATGGGCGATAGTTTCCGTGTTTACGTCATAAGTACTGTGTTCATAAGGCATATGCGACCCCGAACCAAGACGGAATAAGACGAGTAGTTACGAATGCAGACCGAGTGTGCATATGTGTACACTGCAACCAGAAATGGCGAACTCTGTTTGGATGTTGGTAGAAAGTTTCAAAAGTGGAGAATCATCGATAACAATGAGAGACGTTCAACCTTAGGACAAACATATAGATAACAGAAGATAAACGTAATCTTCAGTCATGAAGGAGTATTGTGTACTCGAAGAAGAAAGTTCAGTGTAAAGCAGCTGAAAGATAAGACGTGTTTCGAGAGGCCGAAAAATCCACGTTCAGTCTGTGAAATTACAGACCGCACGCTCGCCCTGGATCGACTGACGAGTAAGTTTTTTTTGAAAAGTAACATTTATATATGTATGTAAATCATATTCACTCTCGAGTGTTAAAATTATAGTCTGGTATATGCGCTATAACAAGAACTTTGCAGCCAAAGTCGATCTCTCAAGAAAGTCGCGAAAACACATAACTCTGTAGATAACAAGCACGTCCGTGATTGCTATTTGTAACAACGAAGTAATGTTCTGTATTTTATTTGTGTTTTAAAATAGACATACACAGACATGTTATATCCAAAAGTGATTTGGTTTGTATATGCTGTAAAGTTCAGTGGTAAACATTAGTTGCACAAAATGATCATTTTCGATAGAATCAGAAATCAATATTCACACTTAGACTGTATACATGCTACGATTTTGGACAGTATAAGACTTGAAAATTTAGCAAATCGATCTGTACATTATTGCAATTATTTGACTTATCATTTATTATAAAATATTAAGAAAATGATGAGGAAATTTGCATTGCAACCAATTAATTTTTATTTTCAAAAAATCCTCTATACAATCTGTGGAAGTTTGAGCCAATGTGTAAAAGGTCACTATTTACAGTGCCTTTTTTGGCCATTTTTGTTTTGTCCAGTGATGTTTGAAAAGTTACTGGTTAAAATGGCCAGTGATGGTCAAGTTAATTTCATACACTGCAAATGTCAAAGGCATTGATTAAGTACAGTGAAACTGCTGAAAATTCACACATAATGAATAGCAGTTCTGTGAAGGTTTCATACCCAAATATTTCCCCTCATTTCACACCATACTAACTGTTCACTTGACTGTACTTTGAATTTGTTTAGACTGATTTTAACTGTTTTTCACAGAAATGATGATTGGCTATACCTATATAAGTAGATCATAATATAGTAAAAATAAAAAAAGAAGCCTACGTGTATACAATTACTTTCATTGGATTTACCTGTGACAGATATAGATGGCTGTATAAGAACTGTTTAAAAGGAAATTTAATGTGTCAATTAAGTCACAGTAATAAATAAGAATCACCTGTCCTAATTGGTTATAATTTTATATATTTAAACAAGATAATTGGAATATTAAATCAATAAAAATAATTGTTTCTTTCAGGATAGGACCATTCCCAAAGAACATTATCATGAAACATGTGAAGTGCTGACAAGAAGATGTACATGTGGAAGTCCAAAGATGAAGCGAAGATAGTTCAGTGTTCCTTCATGAGCAGCAGCTGGTGACATAGTTGCCATACAACTTATTTTGTGTACAATATGCTTGATGACAATTCTTTTTAATAGTTTGTAAAAAGCTAAAAGAGACATAGTTTTAAATATGGAGGAGAATGGTGGACATCATGGTTTTTTTTCTAACAAAAGAAACAAAACCATTTCTCTTATAAATGTCTGTGGAAATAATGTTGCAGAAAGTTTTTCTTGTGAAAGTTAATTAGACCAATATGTTAAGTATTGACGACCCGCAATCTGTTTGGCTACATTGATAAAAAATATACACTGAGAAAAAAAGGGAAGTGAAACATTGTTTTATTGTTTGTAGCTCTAAAATTATTATAGGAATAGTAAAATTATATACTGATCAAACAAATCATTGGAAACCGTCATCAGAATCCATACAATGCACAGTAAACAATGAATAGTTTTATGTGTTAGTAATGAAGAATTGAGCATTTAGCTATCTGCTTAATGCAGGATGAAAGTCAGACAGAAAGCTTGAAAATGCTTGCTGCATGACTTTCATCCTGCATTTAGCTGCCACCTGATTTAGAGGCCAATAATGATACTTGATTTTGTGTTCAAACTTTCTGTGTTTGACTGTATATGCTTACTCTATCCCATAAACACCTTAAAGCTTTATTTTGCCTTTGCAAACAGAGTAGACCCAGGTTAGACAACTCTAGTAGGTACCGTCTAATTGGGGTCCAGTCTACTCTGTTTGCTTTTGAAATTTATATGGTAATGTAGTTCCTAGTTTCTGCCATGGCCTAAATTTCATGTGTTCATAATTATTTTCTTTATGAAAATCCAGCTAATAAATATTCATGATTTCATTAATTATCTCTTTCTAAATGTTCATGAGGGAAAGTGTTAATGCATCATATGGCAGTGGTCATAAACACAGGGTATGGATAGGGGATTCATGAAAAAATCTTGATTGTTTCATAATGTCACCAGTAAAGATTTTTTTATGAAGTTAGTTATAATAAAAAATCAGTGAATTATTCATAAAACATTTAATGATTTTTTTATGCATTTTTCTCAAAGAAGGTCTTCATTAAAAATTCTTCATATATCTTTTGCATATATCATGAGGTTTTTAAGGATTTTGCAAATCTATCATTACTTCATAATATCTTCATGAAGAGGATCTAATCATACTTCATGAAGTTTTCTTCATGAAGTAGATTACATCATTGATGGAGAGTATTTCATGAATAATTCTTTAAAGTTTAAAAAATTCATAATATTATGAATATTTTTTCGCAGGGGAACTCCTACAGGAGCCATCTGATCTGGGTCTACTCTGTTTACAAAGTCATTAAAAGGGGTATCTATCAAGTAAAGGGTTATTTAACTCTTTAACTCTTTACTCCATAAATATGCCTTTCTACGCCTGTGCAAACAGAGTAGACCCAGATCAGATGGCTCCTTAAGGAGCCGTCTGCTCAGGGTCTGCTCTGTTTGCTTATCATATAATATAGATATGATTCTACAGTTTTAACCATGGCCAACAATTCCTGTGTCCATGTGCTGTAATAACAAATTAATCTAATTGATAGTGATGACATCATTATTTCTTACATGAATATTCATGGAGGAAAGGGTTAAAGGCCAAGTCCGGAGGAGCCGTCTGATCTGGGTTTGCAAAGGCATAGAAAGGTGTATTTCTGGAGTAATGGCTTATCTTTAAGGCCTGTTTAATCTAAATGTAGATGATGATAATGATGATGATGATGATAATAATGATGATGATGATGATGATTATTAAAACTGTTTCTGAGCCTAATAGCCTTAAAAATTCTATTTCCCCGATAACATAGTATCTTAACTGCATTGTTATGATATGCCAGACTGCTTGTAACATAGGATATAATATAATTTATTTCAAGGTCCAGTAAAATATATTGGATAGACATCCAAGGTTGATTGTGTTATTAATGGGAGATACTCTTCTCTCTAATCACAAAGGAATAAACCTTTGTTCTTTGCATGCTAGTAGCAGATTCTTCTGCCATTTATGACCTATGCGAACAGTTTAGATCCAGATCATGCACAACGTTTTGTCACTCAGACTCAACTTCTTGCAAACAACTCAGAAGGAAAATTAGTAATCTAGAAAATGTTGCAGACATAATTATCTTTCTTTTAACCCTTTTCCTCATATAAACGTGTTTTAACGCATTTGCAAACAGAGTAGACCCAGATCAGACGGCTCCTAGAGGAGCCGTCTGATCAGGGTCTGCTCTGTTTGCTAATAGAATTTGATAGATATGTTTCTTTGCTTTCTAAAATGTCTACAATGTTCCACCTTCCATATTTGGTTATACCTATTTTGTTAATGAATATTCAGTAGGTATTGAAATTTGGCTTAAATACAGAACAGGGAAGGGGTTAAGATGATATCAGAGCTACAGATAACGGTGCATACTCAAATACTAAAATTGTCATTTCAGAGTCCACCAAACCCTATGTTGTGACCACTCTTAGTTTCTGCCATGGTCAAACACTCATGTGTCCATTTGCTACTATAACAATTAATGTAATTAATATTCATGATGTAATTATTTCTTTCATGAATATTCATTGGAGTAAAGAGATATTGTTTAACCCATTCCCTTACATAGACAATTTTTGACGACTGTATAAAACACTTTGTTAAACCATTGTGAAAAATAGAGCATTAATATTTTTGCTCCTATGGCGCAAATGCTCTACTTATCTATCACAATACTTTCAAAACTATACCATTCTAAAATTGACCTTTTCTCTAATTAAAGCTCCTTTCGGTAGATTTATTCAAAGAGCTTGTGTCTAAAAATAGCCTATGAGGGAATGGGTTAAAGGAACTGTCGGTTAAACTTATTTTGACCCCCGTGATCAACTTATGCAGCTGATCTGACGGATTTAAACCAGTCTAATATTAAAGGGTCACATGCAAATTATTAGTCCCCTACTGGCAAAAAAACTGTTGATGACACAATTTGCATGATGGACGAAAGGCAATCCCAATGGCTCAATTTCGTACTTTGTTCCAGGTGAGCTAAAACTGGAGGTAAATATAGAGATGTGCACTCCCAGTATGAGATAATCTCATTACGAAAACAAAACTTACAATTTTAAACTGCCTCACAATAATTCTTCCTGCCAGTATACAAGACATAACTAGATCTATCAATAAAGATGACTTATTAAATAAATTCATCATTTTGATACTGAACAAATATATTCCCACATGGAAGTTTAACCCTAATTTCCTTCATACGAGATGGGTTAACCCTTAAAATGCTGAATTTTCAAATGGACTATTCCAAAATTCAAACAGGCCAAACTTACTGTGAATATTCTGATATTTTAACCATTTGCTTGCTATTTACGTCAATATAACTACCTGTAAATAGTGAAGACCCAGATGAGACAGCTCCTGCAGGAGCTGTCTCATCAGGGTCTGCACTATTTACAAGTTGATTGTGCAACCAGTGCACTCCACAGTAGTGATTGCACAGCGATATACTTGTACACAGTGAAGATATATGTAATTATACAACAGGGCATGGGTAAAGAAGGAGAAATGTGTTTTAAAATTCAACAAGAGAAGGGTTAAAAGAATGTGTAACATGACAAACAGTTCAGACTCTGATGAGAGGGCTCCTCCTCTACACTGTTTGCAAAGGACATTAGTGATTTGTGTCCCACACTGTAAGGTTTAACCCTTTCCCTGTTCTATGTTTATTTCAAATTTTAATACCTACTGAATATTCATGGCAAAATAATTATAATGAAATATGGAAGTTAGAACATTGTAGCCATTATAGAAAGTAAAGAAACAGATCTATCAAAGTCCATAAGCAAACAGAGCAGACCCTGATCAGACGGCTCCTAGAGGAGCCGTCTGATCTGGGTCTACTCTGTTTGCAAATGCGTGAAAACACGTTTATATGAGGGAAAGGGTTAAGAAGCAAAGTTAGAAAAGGTAGAATCTGATTTCATAAGTGAAGAGAACAGATCCTATAGGAGCTGTCTGATCTGGGTCTACTCTGTTTGCAAAGGCATAGAAAGGCGTATTTATGGAGTAAAGGGTTTAACCTTTGCCTCATTTTTCATGCCTTTGCAAAAAGAGTAGACCCAGATAAGACGGCTCCAATAGTAGATGTCTGATCAGGATCTGCTGTTTGTTTATGGTATAGTACAGATCTGATTCTACAGCTTCTGCTTGAACCAAAATAGCCTGTATTCAAATGCCATTATAAAAATTCAGCTAATTAATATTAACACATTCCTACATAGGCTATTTTCAGATCCAACCACTTTGAATAAATCTACCAAAAAGGAGCAATTTAACTAGAGAAAAGGATTTTTTTTTTTAGAATTTTGTAGTTTGAAACCATTGTGATAAATAGAGCATTATTTTGCTCCTATACAAGCTGTACATGGACACATACAGATACACAGCCACACAAACTGACAGTTCGATTTGGGGGGCAGCATAAAGAAATGTGACAGAATGGAACCCTCTCATATTGGTTTGCACTGTAGGGAAACATTTCCTGATTAAGGATCTCTTCTCTATCATTTATCATCATGTGTACCAGTTTTCTTGCAATATTTTTCAGCATATAAACAAAGGATTTACGTATTACAAGTCTTAAAATTTTCTTGCAATATTTTTCAGCATATAAACAAAGAATTTAAGTATGTATTACGGCCCTTTTTATGCATTGCAGGTACAGCCTATATCACTTTAAATGACAAATGTAGCATTAAAATGCAAACAGTACAGAATTTGAAATTTACATCAGGAACTTCCTGTGATTTGTTTTATTTGTATCAAGGTATTATGTTATTTAACAGTATTTCAGTTGTATTGTGGTGTCAAGCTAATTGCATTGTTCTGTGCACAGAACACCGACCTACTGCATTGTGACCCAGCTTGAAGGCTTCCTTACATGAATCCAAATTTCTAGTAGAGGAGAATTTAGATACTTTTACGCAGGTGGCTGCTTAATGCAGGGTGTACTTTTACGCAGGTGGCTGCTTAATGCAGGGTGTACTTTTATGCAGGTGGCTGCTTAATGCAGGGTGTACTTTTATGCAGGTGGCTGCTTAATGCAGGGTGTAGGAGCTTTCTGCATGACTTACACCCTGCATTAAGCTTCCACCTGTCTCCAAGACCGATATTCATACTGAAATATTTACATTCGCCCTGCAACGTCCTTATATAACCTTATTCTAAAAAGAAAGTTGCATAACCTCATGAACACCGGAAGCACGTCATTCATTTCTTAAATATAAAGAAATACAATGGAATATAAATATAAGAAATAAATGACGTGCTCCCGGTGTTCATGGGTTATGCAACGCATAGCTTTACGAGCAAAGATTCACGTGAAGCCCTTCGGGCTTCACTAACTTTGCTCGTAAAGCTATGCGTTGCATAACCTCATGAACACCGGAAGCACGTCATTCATTTCTTAATTGAATGTCCGGTTTAGACCAGTTTTACTGTATTACCTTAGGACCTATTTTCTAAGCTTGCAAGTGCTTGTAAGAGTGGCTAATTAACCCATTCAATGCTGAATTTCAAAATGGTACAGTCCATCATTGTTTAACCCTTTCCCTGTTTGAATATTCATGCAAGAAATGGTAACATCATAAATATTTAATAGCTGATTTTTTATATTAACATTATGAACACAAAATATCTTGTATAGGCAGACACTTAGAGTTGGGTCTATTATGATTGCAAAAAAAAAACTGCAAACAGAGCAGACACAGATCAGATGGCTCCTATAGGAGCCATCTGATCTGAGTCTACCCTGTTTGCAAATGCATGCAAACATGGCATTTATATGAAGGAAAGAGTAAAATGCAGAGTTCATTCAGTAGGAAAGAAATTTAATTTGTGAGAGGATTTTGAATCACAAATAGTGCTCTAGGAGCCCTTTGTGAAACCTAATTAAAGTTATTGATGAAATCATTTCCATCACCCACTATAGATGTGTGGCAATACTTTATTTCCCTCCAACCTACCCTCCACACTATAGTCTTTGAATGAAAAGAGATGGACAGATGGATGGTCCGTGGACGAATCAACAGGCAATATTGATACTGTAAATGTAAATACCTCTCCTCTCAGAATTTGTGTTATAAAAACACCAGCAACAGGGCTATTTTCACTATTTGGGGAAGATGACCCACACCCATGAAATTGGGAATTTTGTCTGATTTGGAAACTGTAGCTGTAAGATGATTTCTAGGGGTGTCACGATATCTGTAAATCGTATCGCGATATATTGCAATATATTTTATTTTATCGCAATATATATTGCGATATATTGGCTATTTAATTCCTATGCTTGTATAACAATCTGTATAAGAAAATGTTCTTAAATCATCTCTAAAACATTTTCCTTTTAGGTGGGAATGGAGTACACTAACAAAAATCAACTTTCCCATGTATATTTGTAATCTAGAAATGAAGTTTTAAATTCTTAATTCCTCTCTCGACAGAATCTAAATCCTATTTTTTCATTATTTGTAAGGTTCAATGAGAAAAATCTAATAAAGGATGAGAGTTTTTGTAGAGAAATATTCACTCTTATTTAGAATCTTGCTGATTATAATAATACATTTATTGTCATATAAAACACTTTTTATCTATAATCTGTATGACATAACTGAATAAAGGTTAACCCGTTTCATCTTCAATGTGCGAACGGAGATGCGAAGTCCCACCTTTGATTTTTACCATTTCGTCACAGTGCTTGCATATGGCCACATTTGCTAATTGCTGTAGGGAATTAATGTTAACCTTAATTAAAACGTGATCCCAAATATCACTTTTTGCCTTTTTGTTCAGAATAAATTCGAACTTTGCGTCGTCTGTCATTACTACGGACGCCGGTGTCTATGTACACTATGTATGTCAACACCGGTTGGGATCGGTATAATAATCTGACTAGATCGAAATTGGATAAATTTATCACTGATCACGGAGAAACTGGCTAAGCTATAGTTTATAAAATATGTTTTAGCAGTGTTACATATTTCCATTTAAATTAGTTTACGTTTATATACACTGACATGTATATTTTAACCTCAATACACTCGTCATTCCCGATTGATTTTCATAGACAGGGAAGAGGTTTTATACTAGACCACTGAAAATATCAAAGAACCATATGCCATGGATTGTTGACTATTATGTAAAATTATGTTTGATCAAAGTGTTTTTCACGTAATATTACGAGTTAGATAGTAAATCAACTAAGACACACTACCAGTGCTTGAATACCGCCAAATACCGGTATGTAATTTCAATATCGCGATATTTTATTGCACAGCTAAATATTGCAATATATCGGTATACCGGTTTATCGCATTTTACACCCCTTATGATTTCAAATTCCTTCCTACAAATGCCCTGGTTGCAAACACAATAAACCCAGTCAAGCCAAACTCTCTAAAATTCATAAACAAACAGCAGACCCAGATCAGACAGCTCCTTTTGGAGCTATCTGATCCGGATCTGCTGTTTGTTTATGAATTTTAGAAGGTTTAGTTTGACTGAATTATCTGGCTAACACTTTTACCTCTAAATTGGGAATTTTTTTCGATTAAAATTTTGCCATTCCATTGGGAACATTTACATTCACCAGTCTTAGATTCAACCTAACAATCTGAAAAAGTTTTAAAGTTTCATCCCTTTCCCTGTTGAATATTCATTTAAAAAATATTGACATAGTTGATATCAATTAGATTATTTCTTATAATAGCGTATGAACACAGGACATTTTGGCTCAAGCAGAAACTGTAAAATCAGATCGATTATCAGAGGAGACCCTGATCAGTGGCTCCAATAGAGCCATCTTAGCTGTGTCTACTCTGTTTGCAAAGGCATGAAAAGCCATTTTTATGAAGGAAAGGGTTAACAATAACAATAACAGTTTTTTTCAATTCATATACATATGTGCCATCAAATCCTCCATCAAATTATTTTAGTTTTTATCATTTCATATCAAATTTTCCATCAAAGTGGGGGATCTATTTTAGTATTGTCCCCATATATTTGCCATTATTTGTGTACTGTCATACACACAAAATTTCTATATCTTACATCCTTCATTTTTAAATCCTATGAACACAGCTTAAGCCTTTCCTTCATATAAACATCTTTTCACGCATTTGCAAGCAGGGTAGACCCAGATCAGATGGCTCCTATAGTCTGATCACTGGGTCTGCTCTGTTAGCTAATGGAAATTTGATATTTCTGTTTCTTTACTTTCTAAAATGGGTATAATGTTCCACCTTCCATATTTCATTATAACTATTTTGTCCATGAATATTCGGTAGGTATGGAAATTTGGAATAAACATAGAACAGGGAAAGGGTTAATGGGTGATAAAAATTCTATAAAAAAAAACCATTAACTCTTTTAATACTGATATTTCAAAGTGGAAGGACAATCCTTGTTTATTTGGTACAATCCATACAGTATGAAAGGGTAAAATCTGTGAGAGGTTTTCGACGGACAAACAGTGCAGACCCTGATCTAGGAGCCCTCTGGTCTGGGTCTAGACTGTTTGTAAATGAATGCAATCATTTCCTGCATTCAAATGGTTAACCCTTTCCCTGTTCTATGTTTATTCCAAATTTCAATACCTACTTAGTATTCATGGGAAAAATAATAACAACAAAATATGGAAGGGGGACCTTTGCAGCCTTTTTTAGAAAGTAAAGAAACAGATCTTTCAAATTTTATTAGCAAACAGAGTAGACCCTGATCAGACGGCTCCTATAGGAGCCGTCTGATCTGGGTCTACTCTGTTTGCAAATGCGTGAAAACACATTTAAATATGAGGGAAAGGGTTAACAGAGTTTCTCATTTCTTTCAGGTATTATAATGGTTAAGTTAACCCTTTCCCTGTTCTATGTTTATTCTAAATTTCAATATCTACTGAATATTCATGGACGATTATAGTTATAATGAAATATGTAAGGTGGAACATTGTAGCCGTTTAAGAAAGTAAAGAAATAGAAATATCAAATTCCATTAGCAAACAGAGCAGACCCTGATCAGATGGCTCATATAGGAGCCGTCTGATCTGGGTCTACAAGAGTCTCTGTTTGCAGATGCATAAAAAGGCATTTATAGACAGACAGACAGACAGATAAATAGTTTATTAACGTGTCATATGTTAATATATACAATGATCAACAGTGTTATACACCTTTAACATTAACATCCAGCCGCATCGCGACTTACATGACACCATACAATCTACATAAAAACATTTACATACAGTAATAGATAAAATACATAAAAGCAGAATATAATATAATTTAAGACCTAAAAATCTATAATAAAAACATCTTCTTTTTCCAAGTAAAAGAAATTACATGAATCTGAAAATTTAAAATCAATACATGTTCTTAACTTTTGTGAAACATGTGATTTCCTCGAATTTCTATACAAAGATTTTCCTGCGTTTAAACATCCTTGCTATCGAAGTTCCAAGTGAGAACTGCATTTCCATCGACTGCATTAAAAACACTAATTTTCCCTCACTATCAAACGTATTAAATGTAGGATTTACTTCAGAAGCTTTATTACAAGAGGGCCAGAATGGCCCTGAAGCGCTCACCAGACAATCAGAGGAGAAGATTTTCAAAGTTTTCACAATATGTTTCTATAGAAAACTAGCCGGCCCTGGGGCGGGCCAATTTTGACCCCAGGGGAATAATTTAGAAAAACTTGTAGGGGACCTGAACATTATGCTATGAGCCAAATATGAAAGCTGAGATTAACGCTCTAGTTTCAGAGAAGAAGATTTTCAAAGTTTCTCAATATGTTTCTATTGAAAACTGCCCACCCCTGTGGCAGGGCCAATTTTAACCCCGAGACCATAATTTATATAACTTTTGTAGAGGACCTGAACATGATGCTCTGTGCCAAATATGAAAGCTGAGAGCCTTCCAGTTTCAGAGAAGAAGATTTTCAAAGATTTCACTATTTGTTTCTATTGAAAACTGTCCACCCCTGGGGTGGGGCCAATTTTGACCCGGGGCCATAATTTATATAACTTTTGTAGAGGACCTGAACATGATGCTATGTGCCAAATATGAAAGCTGAGAACCTTCCAGTTTCAGACGAGAAGATTTTCAAAGATTTCACTATTTGTTTCTATTGAAAACTGCCCACCCCTGGGGCGTGGCCAATTTTGACCCCGGGGCCATAATTTATATAACTTTTGTAGAGGACCTGAACATGATGCTATGTGCCAAATATGAAAGCTGAGAGCCTTCCAGTTTCAGAGAAGAAGATTTTCAAAGATTTCACTATTTGTTTCTATTGAAAACTGTCCACCCCTGGGGCGGGGCCAATTTTGACCCCGGGGCCATAATTTATATAACTTTTGTAGAGGACCTGAACATGATGTTATGTGCCAAATATGAAAGCTGAGAACCTTCCAGTTTCAGAGAAGAAGATTTTCAAAGATTTCATTATTTGTTTTTTGTAAACTGCCCACCCCTGGGGCGGGGCCAATTTTGACCCCGGGGCCATAAATAATATAACTTATGTAGAGGACCTGAACATGATGCTATGTGCCAAATATGAAAGCTGAGAACCTTCCAGTTTCAGAGGAGAAGATTTTCAAAGATTTCACTATTTGTTTCTATTGAAAACTGCCCACCCCTGGGGCGGGGCCAATTTTGGCCCAGGGGCCATAATTTATATAACTTTTGTAGAGGACCTGAACATGATGCTCTGTGCCAAATATGAAAGCTAAGAGCCTTCCAGTTTCAGAGAAGAAGATTTTCAAAGATTTCACTATTTGTTTCTATTGAAAACTGCCCACCCCTGGGGCATGGCCAATTTTGACCCCGGGGCCATAATTTATATAACTTTTGTAGAGGACCTGAACATGATGCTATGTGCTAAACATGAAAGCTGAGAACCTTCCAGTTTCAGAGGAGAAGATTTTCAAAGTTTGCACTATATGATTCTATTGAAAACTGCCCACCCCTGGGGCGGGGCCAACTTTGACCCCAGGGCCATAATTTATATACCTTTTGTAGAGGACCTGAACATGATGCTATGTGCCAATTATGAAAGCTGAGAACATTCTGGTTTCAGAGGAGAAGATTTTCAAAGTTTTACTATATATTTCTATTGAAAACAAGGCACCCCTGGGGCGGGGTCAATTTTGACCCCAGGGGCATAATTTATATAACTTTTGTAGAGGACCTGAATATGATGCTATATGCCAAAGATGAAAGTTGAGATCCCTGCAGATTCAGAGGAGAAGATTTTTAAAGGTTCAAATTGTTGACGACGGACGACGAACGACGAACGACGGACGACGGACGACGCACGCCGACGGACGACGGACAACGGGCGATCACAAAAGCTCACCCTGAGCACTTTGTGCTCTGGTGAGCTAAAAAAGGGTTTCTCTTATATCAGAGTACAGATCGCAGTCAGATAAGAAATGAGTTTTATCTTCAACTTTTCCAGCATCACAAAAGGCACAGAGTCTTTGTTCTACAGGTATCTTGGGTTTAGAGTATCGGCCAGTTTCAATACAGGTAAAGAGCATGAACGCAATTTAAAAAGAATGCGACGATGATCTCTCGGTAAAGGTAAAATGCAATAAAATTCAGGAAACAACTGTGATTTAAACAATCTATATGTTCGAAGTTTATCAGTACTTTGTACAGAATTAATCCAATCTGCCGAGTCTTTAACTTTTAAAACATCCTTAATAGTATCAATCAGACGTTTTGCAGAGCATGTAACATTTGTAATTTTATCCCGGACCCCCAGGGAATCTGCCAACTTTTCAACTTTTGATTCCCAGCTCCTTCTGTACGATTTTGACCAGTTAAAAACACATTTCAAAAGACGTTCATCATTCACGCGAGATAACTTTATATAGAGTCTAAAACATTCAAGTTTTGCATTGACATAGCAGGAATTCCATCCCATATCACCCCTTAATGCTACATTTGAAGCAAATTTTCCAGCTCCTAGGAAATATCTACATGCTTTATGTTGAACAATCTGTATCTGTTTATGTTCATTGACACCCCAAATACCTGCGGCGTAAAATAGAACCGGTTCAACTAGAGACTTGTACAGTTTCGTGTATATATAAAGGAATGGGTTAACGTCAAAATATACTTAACATTGATTTGACATGATAAAAGTATGAAAGAAAATTCATGTCAAAAACATTACTCTTACTACAGTTAACTCTGTATACTAGCGGGGGATTCTTCCACAAGTTTATGACCTATAGCAAAAACAGTCTGGATCCAGATCTGGCCCAACAAAACATGGAACCTGATCCGAGATCCAAATTGTTTGTCACCGACACACTCATCTTCTGCTAACAAATCAGGAAGAAAATAATACTTTGGAAAATGTTGCAGCAGACAACTGAGCAGACGATAAAATTGTGTTGCATGTAAAGAGTTGAACTTTTATTTAACCAACATTATTGAAATCACCCATCCATAATTTCTTAATAACTTCTACAGAGGCCTAGATAAGATGTGTAAAGTAAAACCTCTTTTATTTCTTCACCAAACTCTTAAAGAATAATCTCTTAGAGACAATCGTAAAGAGTAGTCACAACATAGGGTTTAATTTGTGGAGAAATGACGATTTTAGCATTTGAATACACACCAACACTGCTGCCCGAGATCAGATTGCACCTGAAAGATTGTCTCTTATAATGGCCTGCACTGTCGATCAATTTGAATCTCTATTCTTTTCAGTGCATATTACCTATGTAAACTATAGTAAAACCTCTCTATAATGGCCACTAAATTACATCAAGTATTTTGTGTTTAAGGCAGGTGGCTGCTTAAAGCAAGGTGAAAGTTAAACAGAACGCTCCCATAGGAGCGTTCTGTTTTACTTTCACCTTGCTTTAAGCAGCCACCTGTCCTAAATACCAGCTAATTAACTCAATGCAGTGGCCGTTATAGAGAGGTTTTACTGCAGTTTATGAATAATTAAAACTGGCTCCTCCATTTCCTAATGCTAATAAAACAAAAAAATTGTACTGAACTTTATAACTGATGAAAAAGATTTTTATGACGAACAATGCAGACCCTGATGAAAGTGCTCTATCAAGAGCCCTTTGATTTGGGTCTACACTGTTAAAAAAAAAGATTATATCCTGGATTCCCACACTTCAAGGGTAAATATTGAAAACAGTCTATTGCAAAATAACATTTAAAAGATTAACTATCATTTTATTTTCTCCAGCTGCCATTTAATTCTTCCTTTAAGTAAGAAAACTTAAGTAGTTCCTCCTCATAAACCCAATGACTGTAGGTATGGTAAACAATGTGCACTCTCAGCAAATGTCGTCTGCATAATATTGTCGACTGCTGCAATTCTAAAAGTGTATTTTTCTTCCATTTCATCTTCAACAAGAGAGTCGTCACGGGTGACAAATGCCCCCAAAGTGTTTGACACCGAAATGCATTTTGGCGGAAAAACAATACAATGTAATGCAGGTGTAACATGAAATTTTGATGCTGTTAAAAATGACACAGGAGTCAGTTCTTAACATTAGAAACAGAACCTTTGACGATTATGATAGCTAAGAAAAGAGCTAAGCGTCAAAACTTAGTTAAAAAGGACCCTAAGTCATTCTCAACGTTAAAAAGGACTGTAAAATTGAGGTCAAGGTCAAGGTCAGTGATCTGAAAATGGTACACGACTCTCCGCCATCCCAAGATGAACTCACAAACCAAATTTGGAATCCGTAGCTGGTAAGGTATAGGAGAAATGCTCCGGACAAGCTTTGTGTAAAATCTAGGTCAAAGGTCAAGGTCACAGTGACCTGAAAATGGTACGCGACACTCCGCCATCTGAAGGTGATCTCACACACCAAATTTGGAATCCGTATCTGGTAAGGTATAGGAGATATGCTCTGGACAAGCTTTTTGTAAAATCGGTCAAGGTCAAGGTTAAGGTCATAGTGACCTGGAAATGGTACATGACAATCCGCCATCCCAAGATGAACTCACACACCAAATTTGGAATCTGTAGCTGGTAAGGTAAAGGAGATATGCTCCGGACAAGCTTTTTGTAAAATCGGTCAAAGGTCATGGTCAAGGTCACAGTGATCTGAAAATGGTACGCGACACTCCTCCATCCCAAGATGAACTCACACACCAAATTTGGAATCCTTAGCTGGTAAGGAATAGGAGATATACTCCGGACAAGCTTTTTGTAGCTGGTAAGGTATAAGCAGTTTTTAAAATCGAGGTCAAAGGTCAAGGTCAAGGTCACAGTGACCTGGAAATGGTACACGACACTCCGCCATCCCAAGATGAACTCACACACCAAATTTGGAATCTGTAGCTGGTAAGGTAAAGGAGATATGCTCCGGACAAGCTTTTTGTAAAATCGGTCAAAGGTCATGGTCAAGGTCACAGTGATCTGAAAATGGTACGCGACACTCCTCCATCCCAAGATGAACTCACACACCAAATTTGGAATCCTTAGCTGGTAAGGTATAGGAGATATACTCCGGACAAGCTTTTTGTAGCTGGTAAGGCATAAGCTTTTTTTTAAATCGAGGTCAAAGGTCAAGGTCAAGGTCACAGTGACCTGGAAATGGTACGCGACACTCCGCCATCCCAAGATGAACTCACACACCAAATTTGGAATCTGTAGCTGGTAAGGTAAAGGAGATATGCTCCGGACAAGCTTTTTGTAAAATCAAGGTCAAAGGTCAAGGTCAAGGTCACAGTGACATGAAAATGGTACGCGACACTCCCCCATCCCAAGATGAACTCACACACCAAATTTGGTATCCGTAGCTGATGTGACAAAGGAAATATACTCCGGACAAAAGGTACACACACCCACACACCCACCCACCCACACACCCACCCACACACGCACGGTGCGATCACTATATGCCGCCAAAGCCTAGCTTTGGGGGCATAAAAACAAGTGTCAAAGTGACAAACACAGAGCTACAGATAAATGTGCATACCCCAAATAACAGCTACAGATAAATGTGCATACCCCAAATAACAGCTACAGATAAATGTGCATATCCCAATAACAGCTACAGATAAATGTGCATACCCCAATAACAGCTACAGATAAATGTGCATACCCCAATAACAGCTACAGATAAATGTGCATACCCCAATAACAGCTACAGATAAATGTGCATACCCCAATAACAGCTACAGATAAATGTGCATACCCAAATAACAGCTACATATAAATGTGCATACCCCAAATAATAGCTACAGATAAATGCCACTGCATACCCCAATAACAGCTACAGACAAATATGCATACCCAAATAACAGCTACAGATAAATATGCATACCCCAAATAACAGCTACAGATAAATGTGCGTACCCAAATAACAGCTACAGATAAATGTGTGTACCCCAATAACAGCTACAGATAAATGTGCATACCCAAATAACAGCTACAGATAAATGTGCATACCCCAAATAACAGCTACAGATTAATGTGCATACCCCAAATAACAGCTACAGATAAATGTGCGTACCCAAATAACAGCTACAGATAAATGTGCATACCCCAAATAACAGCTACAGATAAATGTGCGTACCCAAATAACAGCTACAGATAAATGTGCATACCCCAAATAACAGCTACAGATAAATGTGCATACCCCAATAACAGCTACAGATAAATGTGCATACCCAAATAACAGCTACATATAAATGTGCATACCCCAAATAATAGCTACAGATAAATGCCACTGCATACCCCAATAACAGCTACAGACAAATATGCATACCCAAATAACAGCTACAGATAAATATGCATACCCCAAATAACAGCTACAGATAAATGTGCGTACCCAAATAACAGCTACAGATAAATGTGTGTACCCCAATAACAGCTACAGATAAATGTGCATACCCAAATAACAGCTACAGATAAATGTGCATACCCCAAATAACAGCTACAGATTAATGTGCATACCCCAAATAACAGCTACAGATAAATGTGCGTACCCAAATAACAGCTACAGATAAATGTGCATACCCCAAATAACAGCTACAGATAAATGTGCGTACCCAAATAACAGCTACCCAAATAACAGCTACAGATAAAATTAATGTGCATACCCCAAATACTAAAATCGCCATTTCTCCATCAAACCCTGTACTGTGACCACTCTTTAGAATCGTCTCGAAGAGACGATTCTAAAGAGTGGTCACAGTATGGGGTTTGGTGGAGAAATAAAGGAACTATTCTTGAACATTGTTTAAATTTACGCATCTTGTCTTGTCTCAAACAGTTTGTATCCTGATATGCCGGGTCCACTCTGTTTGCAAATGCATGAAAACATGTTTATATGAGGGAAAGGGTTAAACAGGTCCCATTTATCCATAGTTTCTAACAACAACAGGTACTGCATAGCACAACTGAATTACAATCTGTCTAGTTTCAACCCTTTTCCTGTTTTATCAAATTATAATTTTGTTTAACACTTACAATGCTGAAATTTCAAACTGACTATTTCAAAATTCAAACAGGTCAAGCTTATGATGAATATTTAGGTATTTTCTCAAGAAAAGAATAACATGACAAACAGTGCAGACCCTGATGTCCGAGTCTACAGTGTTGCCAAGGAGATAAGTGACTTATGTTCTGCACTGTAAGGGTCAACTCTTTCCCTGTTCTATGTTTATTCTTAATTTCAATACCTAGGCTACTTAATATTCATAGACAAAATAGTTATAATGAAATATGGAGATATGGCATTGGACGGAAGGATGGATGGAAGGATTAGGACAGACAAACCCAAAACAATATCCCTCTGCCTTTGGCAGGGGATGATAATAACTAGCAGTGTCAACACAACATATCCCCTAACTTTAATAGGGAACATTATAATTTGGAATATATCAGAGACAAAGTACTGTATTCTTCCTACTAAATGCCCTCACTCTAGTAAATGCATCCTTACTTCTAATAATAAAACAACTAAATCCCAACATAATAACCATTGAACAAGTTTATTCCATAAATATGCTCTTCTACGCTTTTGCAAACAAGAGTAGACCCAGGGTCTGCTGCGTATGCTTATGGTCTTCAGTTTTTGCCATGGTAAAAATTCCTGTGACCATGTGCTATTATAACAATTAATCTAATCAATATTGATGTCATTATTTCTTACAGGACTATTCATGTAGTAAAGGGTTAAAGAAATACAGGTTTTTCAAAATACAATTAGTAGCTTAATGCAGACTGAAAGCATTGCAGAAAGCTCCCCTGGGGTGTTTATTATAGCTCATACCGTAAGTAGTATGGCTATAGCCTACAACACAAAATGCTCAACTCAATTAAGGAGGATATCAAAGACAAAGTAGTTATTATTCATTGCTCATATATCATCTAATGTCATTTCTGCCATCAGTGCAAGAGATTAAATATAATCCACTCACCCTAATATTATTTCATTGATTTTTCTCTCAAATTTATGTACTGCACCATCTTTCTGATAATAAACAAATACAAGAGGATCTTCATGGCCCTATATCATATTGCTCACCGGAGTCAATAGACAATGTCATATATATATTTGATTATTACCCATTCCCTAAAAGGCTAATTTTAGACCCATTACCTCTCTGAATAAATCTACTGAAAAGGAACATTTAAATAGATAATAAAAGAAAATGTGTCCATGGGACACGGATGCCCCAGGCAAACAGAAAGTAGATGAATGACAGACCTGAAAAGGGGAGACATGGTACAACTCACTATGATTATGCTTCAGACAAAATATCAAATCATTGCAGCTTACACAAGCGAAGAAATCTTTGACGAAAGCTTTTGTCATTAAACAATCACCAAAATTTAATCAAAGTGTCGGCAAACAGGAAGTAGATGGACGATAGACCTGAAAATGGGAGACACGTTACAACTCACTATGATAATGCTTCAGACCAAATATCAAATGATTCCACCTTACACAAGCCAAGAAATCCATGACGAAAATTTCGGATGTACGTACGGACTGACAAGAGTAAAACTTAAAGCCCCCGTCGCCTAAAGGCGGGGCATAAAAAAAAAGAAATATTTTAGAACTGTGCAGTTTTGAAACCAGTGACAAATAGAGCATTTGCTCCATAGTTGGCGTCAAAAGGTGTCCATATGAGGGAATGGGTTGTTACCAGAGAATCATGATAGCCTTACATCGCTCAGCTGGGTACCATCAGTTCAGATCATAATACATGTATTGAAAGATCAATGTCTTATCATGGCATTGTTTGGATGAGACACAAGCATCCAAAGCCATATCAATCGTTTTCAAGAAACACTGAAAACAATGTAGAAAGCTTCCATTGGAGCTTTCTGCATTGCTTTCATGCTGCATTAAGCAACCACCTGTATACAAAATGTTAGAAGCTCTTTTCAATAAAAGTTACGCCCCCAAAGGCGTTTACTCGAGAATTATTGTGTTACCTACTTCAATTCTTCAAATGTTTCCCTTTTCATAAGGCAGGACCAGTGTCAGCTTTGATCCTTGTTAACCCTTTCCCTCATACAAACACGTATTTTCAAACACTTGCGAACAGAGTAGATCCAGATCAGATGGCTCCTCGAGGAGTTGTCTGATCAGGGTCTGTTCTGCTTACTAATGGAATTTGAAGGATGTTCCTTTACTTTCTAAAATGGCTACACTGTTCCACCTTACATAATTATTTAATCTAAACTATTTTGTCCATGAATATTCAGTAGGAATTGAAACTTGTAATAAACATAGAACAGGGAAAGGGTTAAATGTCCAAGTAGTCTTCATCTGATCTGGATCCAAATCGTTTGCAATGGTTGTCACATTTGTTTTATTCAAAATTAATCCTTCTGAATGGAGGAAACTATTAAAAATCTTTACTCCATGAATATTCATATAAGAAACAGTGACATCATGATTACTTTTCTTCAACCCTTTCCTCCATAAATATGCCTTTCTATGCATCTGTAAAAATCACCAATTGAAACCATTGTGATAAATAGAGCATTTGCTCCTATGGGAGCAAATGCTCTATTTATCACAATGGTTTCAAACTACAAAATTCTAAAATTTTCATTTTCTCTAATTAATGCTCCATTTTGGTAGATTTATTCAAAGAGGTTGTATCTAAAAATAGCCTATGAGGTAATGGGTTAATAGCATAATGAATACAGAAGCTTTTTGGTACTGGTATAAAAACTGGTATTAAATTTCATATGCAAACACAGCTAATCAGACATCTTCAACAGGAGCAATTTACACATCAAGGGCGTTCATCAGTGAAAGTCTGGAGTAAATTCTCCCATTGGTGTATTAGAGGAGTTGGGGACTTTTTCACTACATGTTGCAGTCTAGACTGCCTTAATGACTCCCTCCGTTATCAGACCATAAAATGTCCTCCCAATGCATTTTTGGATATAACTGGGACTGGTATTAATGACTCCCTGACCTTTATGCCTATAACAACTATAATAAAATTCAACTCCCAAAGCCAAAGTTTTCACTATTAGAATGCTTTTAGCAACTTTGCAAAATTGCTCAGTTAATTCCGTTATCGGGGTAACCCAAACTGTGCTCTCTTCACACTGAGACTAGAGTTATTATTAAAATGGTTACGGGGTCACTAAAGGTGATGAATACATCCCCCCCAAACATAGCAGCCTTGATTGCAAATCCAAGTTTGTGACACCAATTTCCCATACAACAGGACCAAATGGCAAAAATACTCAAAGTTCAAGGGAAGATAATTTTTCAATGCCTGCCACTAAACATGAGAAATTTTCCTCTTGCACATCTACTATTCATAGTTATTATGTATGGCAAGTATCAATTCAATAGCTTTCAAATTGAAGGAGTTCGCGACGTGTTTCATGGCAAAATGACAAACAATACTGAAACATCAAAGGGAGATAATTATGCAATGCTCAGTGATAATCACATGAAAATTGCATCTTGCACATTTGCTGACTCTTACAGAAAGTCACATCAGAAAGTATAGACAGAATTGTTAGATAGTGAAGAACATAAATTTTCAAGGTTCCATTACTCTGGTAAATTTGGTCTGAGCAAAACTTCCCTTAACCCTTTCCCTCATATAAACGTGTTTCATGCATTTGCAAACAGAGTATACCCAGATCAGATGGCTCCTAGAGGAGTCGTCTGATCAGGGTCTGCTCTGTTTGCTTCTGAAAGATCTGTTCCCTTACTTTCTAAAATGGCTACATTGTTCCACCTTCCATATTTTATTATAACTACTTTGTTCATGAATATTCAATAGGTATGGGAATTTGAAATAAACATAGAACAGGGAAAGGGTTAAGCTTCTTCACGTACATCTACACATCAAGGATGTTCATCTGCGAAAGTTTGGAGTAAACCTTCCATTGGTGTATGAGGAATGGGACACAGATCTCGATTAGACGGCCATCTCATCTGGGTCTATTCTGCTTGAAAATGCATTAAAAAGGTATATCTATGGAGAAAAGGAAATGGGTTTAACCTTTGGAAGGATTGTCTGCTGCTTTTCAGAAAATTTATTCAATTTCTTGCAAAAACTTAGTTCAGAATAGAGCTCATTAAGGATTAGAAAGAAAGCAAAATTGACATCATTTTCGTTCATCCACGGCAAATGCGACAGAATCATTTCAGATTGTAATCCAAATGATTAAATACTCTTGCGGTAAATCATTTGCTTCTTTAGGAAACAAGAGACTTAATATGAGAACCCTTGAAGTATCTTGGGGTGAAATGCTTCATGATAAATAACTGTCTAATGATCCAAATTGTCAGGACTTGACAGCTGGACAAATCGAGGTTACAGAGTTTTGCACGAATGTATCCAACTCACGCCATAGACAAGAATTATAATTTGCCTGCTGTCTACACATAAACCCTATACTCCATGAATTTGTCATGAAAGAAACAATGACATCACGAATATAAATTAGATTAATCGTTATAATAGCACATGGACAGAGGCATTTTGGCCATGGCAGAAAGTGTAAGTTTATATCTATATTATATCATAAGCAAACAGAGCAGACCCTGATCAGACTAATCTGGGTCTACTCTGTTTGCAAAGGCATAGAAAGGAGTAGTAATATGGAGGAAAGGGTTAACACTTCCCCTGTTGAATATTCATGTAAAACAATGACATCATGATATTTATTAGCTGAATTATCTATAATGTCATATCGAGGGCTTGGTGCAAACTATTGTAACTCCTTCACAAAGTGAATATGTACACTAAGAATGTTTTGGGTCTAACCTGTATGAAAAGGCGTAGAAAGGCGTATTTATTAGGTAAGGATTAAATTAAATTGTTTACATGAAGATCTTACATGAGTCAATCTTTTCAATATGTAGAACATTTTGTTCGGTACCATACATGAGTCAATCTTCCAATTACCTGTGTTCACATGCAACAGCCTCCGGGTGTTTTCACATGTTCGTGACTGGCCGGAGTAGGCATGTGTTAACGACTGGCCGGAGTAGGCATGTTTAACACCATACAAAGTAAAGATATGATCAAGGGCCTCCATCAACATCTTTAATCCATAGGCAGGGACAATGGTGTATTCTAATTAACCAATATATGGTAATTAGGTGAGTGAACTCACACCTCCATATGTCTACTCTGTTTGCATATATAGGAATGCATATTTATGGAGTAAAGGGATAATTGAGTTGGTTCAGATTGTGGCAGTGCTTAGACTCATATTTTGTACATATATAATTATTATGTGACTTCATCATGCATGGTAATGTTGAAAGTTAATGTATTTGTAAGTTGAAAATCATCCTTAAATCAGTTTGTTACCAAACAATGCTGCGAACTCAATGAATCAGCATAACAATGTTTAATTACAGTTGTTTATGCTTAAAGAAGGAGTTTTCGCACATTGCTACAGGAAATTGGAAACAATCTCTCATTGCCTCTAATTTATAGAAAGAATATCATATCTCTCATTGCCTCTAATTTATAGAAAGAATATCATGTAGAGTTCCAATAGACATTTTAGACACGCGTTCAGGCATACAATCATGCATTTCTGAGATTAAAACCGAAAGTCATGTACATGTTTATTTAGAAAACCTGCTTATAATAAAAATTGAGACTATGTCTTAACCCATAACCTCATAGGCTATTTTTAGATACAACTTCTTCGAATAAATCTACCGGAAAGGAGCATTAACTAGAGAAAAGGAAAATTTTAAAACTTAGTAGTTTGAAACCATTGTGATAAATAGAGCATTTGCTCCTACAGGAGCAAATGCTCTATTTATCACAATGGTTTCAACACGTGATTTTTGCAGAGGTGTCAAAAGGCGTCAATATGAGGGAATGGTTAATAACTAAATCTTTTTGCAATCATGTCCCTAAAAGATTCAACACATCGAAGTTATATACTGTAATTGTTATAATAGCACATGGACACAGAAATTTGTAGACATGGCAGAAACTGTACAAAGCAAACAGAGCAGATCCTGATCAGACGGCTCCTATAGGAGCCGTCTGATCCGGATCTACTCTGTTTGCAAAGGCTTGAATGGGCATTTGTATGAGGGAAAGGGTTATAATGGTTAACCCATGTACACACATGTAATACAACATGGGAATGTCAGAACCAATTTCAACTCACAACCCCTTGAATGTGAGGTGGACCCTATACCACTGAGCTGAATCATAAGATTAAGAAGAAGAAAGAAGAAGAACAACAACAAAAAGCAAATCTTAGGAATATTTATATCCCCACCATATGGAGAAATGAATAGTCACTATGGGATGTGAGAGATTTTTTTGTGACACATACTTTGTCTATTTCTTTAATGATTAAAAGAAACATTATTTCTATTTAATATGACAATTTCAAAGAATTTAAGCATAAAGTTAAAACGAGCAACGCAAGCGGGTGCCAACGCTCGTCTGTTGTCATTGTCAAGATGAACATGCAAACCAAAAATGAAGGTTGTAAATGAAAAATTGAAGAAGTTATGGTCAATGTTAAGATTTAGGACGACGTCAATGACAACGACGACGACAACGATGACGCAGACGCCTGATTTACGACAATAGCTCGTGATTTCTTCGAAACAGACAAGCTAATAAGCTATACAGATGTCAATATTTATTTAATCAGTATATTATTTACCAAAGGAAAACAGCTGATAAGAAAATAAAATATAAATAATATGCTTCAGATTAAATTTAATTTGTAGAAAACTGAAGGAGCGAAAATGTGGGAGATTAGGGGCCAGTTGTGAGGTTGGAAGTGTCCAAGGGTACTGTGTATCCTCGGTCATCAGTTTAAGTTTTCAGACACTAAAATCACCTTCAGAATCCTGACTCGACTTATGGCTGTATCTTAGTCAGATTTAGAAAAAGAAGTTTAGCAAAAATCAAATCAGAAGTTCAATTCTCAATCGTGAAGCTTACGCTTCCGGTCACCAAGTTCGAAACCATGTACTCCTGTGAAAATTTGCCATTTCAGCATGCTACATCAATTGAACAAGAGCCGCGTGCGAACACTCGTCTGATTCGGTGCTTGTCCACTGTATACACTCTCCTTCAATCTACCAACCTATGAAGTTTCATGTTGATACCTCTTATACTTTTTTATTAATTAGCTACATTGAAGTTTTTGCAAGCCACCGCAGAAAAATGGCACTTATTTTATACAAGGGAGGCAATTCCGTTGATGTAACAGTATCAATATTTTCATTAAAATGAATGGTTTATTAGCACTACTGCAATCATTTTCCTGTGTTATTTTCTGCTTTATTTTTTTGCATATTTTTTAAGCTGCTTCATATTTTCCTTCAATATTATCATGGTTTAACTAGAGGTTTTTGTCACAAAAACGGATGTCTCCCCTCTAATAAAAACAATATGTAAAGGGAAATCACTAAAAATGTTATGGTCTTGATGAATGATACTTCCCCTCATTATGCGCTTTCCACACTACATTTTTCAAGAAGAAAATGATAACAGATAATAACTCCAAAAATACTGATACCAGATTTATGGCCCTTGTGCATGACACTTACTTTCATCATGCTCTTTCCAAAAATAAAATGTCATTCCAATAGCATCAGTCGAACAGGAGTTATTGATCGGCCAAAAAATGTAACAAAGGGCAATAACTCCAAAAGTATATAAGCCAGAATTATGGCCCTTGTTCATGACACTTTCTCTCATCATGCTCTTTCCATGTATGAAGTTTCAATACGATGGCAAGAGCCATGTAGGAGTTATCGTCCGGACAAGAAAGAATTAAACAAATGTACAAGGGGCAATAACTCTAAATTTATTGAAGCTCGAGTTAAGGATCTTATGCATGTATGAAGTTTCACTCCAATGGCATGTGTCACATAGGAGTAATCATCCGGACAAAAATTGTGATTTTTTTACAAAGGGCAATAACTCCAATATTAGTGAAGCCAGAGTTATGGACCTTGTGCATGACACTTCCTCTCGTTATGATCTTTCCATATATGAAGTTTCAATCCAATGGCATCAGCCATATAGAAGTTATCGTCTGGACAAAAAAGTGTGATTTTTTTTACAAAGGGCAATAACTCCTATATTAGTGAAGCCAGAGTTATGTACCTTCTGCATGACACTTCCTCTCATTATGCTCTTTCCATATATGAAGTTTCAATCAACTGGCATCAGGCATATTGAAGTTATTGTCCGGACAAAAAATTGTGATATTTTTTACAAAGGGCAATAACTCCAATATTAGTGAAGCCAGAGTTATGGACCTTGTGCATGACACGTCCTCTCGTCATGGTCTTTCTATATATGAAGTTTCAATCCAATGGCATGAGCCATATAGGAGTTATCGTCCGGACAAAAAGTGTGATTTTTTTTTACAAGGGGCAATAACTCCTATATTAGTGAAGCCAGAGTTATGGACCTTGTGCATGACACTTCCTCTCATTATGCTCTTTCCATATATGAAGTTTCAATCAACTGGCATCAGGCATATTGAAGTTATCGTCCGGACAAAAAGTGTGATGGACAGACGGACAGACAGACAACTCTCACGAAAACAATATGTCTCCCCCATATAAATATGGGGGGAGACATAACTAGTTTTAATGTAAAACTTGGAAAGTTTGACTATCTGTGAATCTTTGTCAATCAGTTATAAAGACAATCAAAGGAAAATGACTTCAAAGGGTCAATTCAACGTTTTAAGTAATTTATTTCAATGTTTGGCTCTGTCAGAGCTACAGATAAGGGTGCATACCCAAATACTAAAATCATAATTTCTCCACCAAACCCTATACTGTGACCACTCTTTAGAATTGTCTCTTCGAGACGATTCTAAAGAGTGGTCACAGTATAGGGTTTGGTGGAGAAATAAGGGAGTTATTCTTGAAAATGTTTGAATTTACGCATCTTATCTGGACCTCTGCTCTGTTTCCAAAAAAGAACAGGTGTTCCAGTAAATGTGCATATACACCTAGAGTGGATTAGCATTACTGTGAACTAAATTTTGACAAAAGAAAATACAGCTTAACTATTTTATTTATGCCATGCCAATGAATAAGTGAGAGTCTCTGGAGTAAAACAAGGTGATAAAATGTGGAATGTACTGCCATCACCAATCAAGATTAATTGCCCTCGACCTGTCTAAACAACAATAATAATATACACACTGAAAGACATCATCCAAACCATTTGCCTGCACTTTTTATGCAACATCAGATATATTTGTATAACAGATCTAAAGCAACTACAGTAACTGTTATTTCCCACGGGTAACTGCAGCCCTTTGTAAACACCAAATGAATGTTACAGTTCTGCCAAATTTGTCTCGAAATGTTTATAAATTTTGATATTTCTTGTATTATAAACTGCTTCTTGACACTCACTGCCAAATAATATACATGCAACCTATGAAATTTGAAAGTACTTGCAAACACTATGTGATTTTTGTCTGCAGAAGTTACTACATGAAAAATATGGACCAGGGTCGACATATGAAAGGGTCAAATGGCCACCCAACTTATAGACTGACTCACACAATGGCCGAGTATATACGGTAAATGTGGGAGACTGCAACGCACATTTTAGGTGCAGCAATCAAGATGTCACAATAACAGATTTACAGGAACCTTACTAATCATGCTGACTACCTGTCAGTCTCTGTGCCAGACTCATACAAATTCCTAGCCATAATGAAGTGCTTTGTGTCTTGGACTGGTTTGGTAATTGTCTGGAGGTTCCCAACTTCCAGGACAAAGGCCAATTCTATAAAAAAATATTATGCAGAAACGCAGTAAATTCATCAGCTATCTATAATCATAATGTCAGTGAATATGACCAACCATGATTCACCAAACAGTGTAGTCACAATGTTAACCCATTACCTCATAGGCTATTTTTAGATACAAGCTCTTTGTATAAATCTACCGAAAAGGAGCACTTTAGAATTTTGTAGTTTTAAACCATTGTGATAAATAGAGCATTTGCTCCTATAGGAGCAAAATTTTTTAATGCTCTATTTATCACAATGGTTTCACAAAGTGACTTTTACAGAGTCGTCAAAAGTCGTCAATATGAGGGAATGGGTTAATGAAAAGTAACCAACAAGTGCCCAGATTGGTTTGTATGAAATGACTTTTGAAGATAACAAAGAGCCATAATCCTGGCAATAAAAGGCTGATTGCTGTGGTTAAATGGTGCATCATTTGTCTACCGAACATATATCTGTACTAAGTTTCATCAACGTTCAACCAAACAGTACTCAGATATTGCTCCAGACAGGGAAAAACGGCTATTTGAAAAGAGCAAAGAGTCATAATTCTGCTATTTATAAGTAAGTGGATGGCAACAGCATCTGGCATGCATCAATCACCTAAACATATATACAAAGTTTCAACGAAATCTGATCAACTAGTACCTAGATACTACCATGAATAAACTGGCTTTTTTAAATTCGTCATTAAAGAGGTGGATTGAAAACATATTTGATAAGCATTATTTTCCTAATCATTCATTTATTCATATCAAGTTTCAATGAAATCTGACGATTCAGATATTGCTCAGGACGGACATATTTCCTATATATCGTAGAAGGGCTATCTGAAAGTAACAAAGGGCCATAACTCTACTATTAATAACTGGATTGTGACTGCATTTAATGTGCATCATCCACACAGGTGCAGAAAATTCCCGAAATAAACAACATACCTCTCTTGCTAATAGTTACAACCGCATTAACCCTAACTGTTCAGGACACGAGTCACTAATGTCCTTTGCAAACAGTGTAGACCAAGATGAGAGGACTCCTAAAGGAGCCCTCTCATCTCGGTCTGCACTGTTTGTCACATTACACTTTTCTATAGAAAAATCCTTTAATATTCACCACAAGATCGACCTGTTTGAATTTCGGAATAGTCCATTTGAAAACTCAGCTTTTTAAGGGTTAAATCTTGGAACCCACACCATTTGCTAATCTTATGCATCTTAACTACCTAGAAACAAGTGTTTGTTAAGGTTATCACGAGTTCTAGAGGTTGCACATAGTTCGGGTGAGTGATCATTTTGAAACTGATATAATCAGTTGAATTCCTGGAATAAAATATGTTTTATTAACAATAGGTGCTACTTACGTCTAACAGCAAGTAACATTTTTCCTGTTCTATGTTTATTCCAAATTTCAGTTATTACTGAATATTCATGGACAAAATAGTTACAATGAAATATGGAAGGTGGAACATTATAGTAATTTTAGAAATTAAAGAAACAAATTCCATTTGCATATAGTCTTATAGAGCAAACCCTGATCAGACGGCTCCTATAGGAGCCATCTGATCTGGATTTTCTCTGTTTGCAGATGCATGATAATTTATATGAGGGAAAGGGTTAACCCTTTCCCTCATATAAACGTGTTTTCACGCATTTGCAAACAGAGTAGACCCAGATCAGGGTCTGCTCTGTTTGCTTATAGAATTTCAAAGATCTGTGTCTTTACTTTCTAAAATGGCTACAATGTTCCACCTTCCATATTTCATTATAACCTTTTTGTCCATGAATAGTCAGTAGGTATTGAATTTTGGAATAAACACAGAACCGGGAAAGGGTTAAAGGATTATTTAATAATAACTAATTACTCAGGAAGTGACCTTATGACTGAAATATTTACAATAACACACGTAAATTGGAACATAGGTCTTACAAATTGGTAGCATCCATCTTATAATTAGAAGTCTGAATTCGCCATGCACTAGGTGCGTATTATCCATGATATTTTACCCTCAAACCAGGTGTGTACATATATTATACACAGGTGCACATTACCCTTTTTCTTCATGAAAGAAACAGGTGAGGTTTTACGCAAACGTAAAATGACTGCATAGAACATGTTTAACCCTTTCCCTGTTCTATGTGATTTCAAATTTCAATACCTACTGAATATTCATGGACAAAATAGTTATAACGAAATCTGGAAGGTGGAACATTGTGGCCATTTTAGAAAGTAAAGAAACAGATGTATCAAATTTCATTAGCAAACAGAGCAGACCCTGATCAGACGGCTCCTCTAGGAGCCGTCTGATCTGGGTCTACTCTGTTTGCAAATGCGTGAAAACACGTTTATATGAGGGAAAGGGTTAACCCTTTCCTCCATAAATACGCCTTTCTACGCCTCTGTAAAAGTCACCTTTTGAAACCATTGTGATAAATAGCAAACGCTCTATTTATCGCAATGGTTTCAAAACTACAAAATTCTCAAATTTTCCTTTTCTCTAGTTACTGCTCCTTTTCAGTAGATTTATTCAAAGAGGTTGGGTCTAAAAATAGCCTATGAGGTAATGGGTTAAGCAGGATATAAAACTAGAACTACCACTAAAGGTGATGAATACCCCGACTAGCACATTTGACACAGAGATGGGGTTATAGAAATAAATCACTACAATATCTGCTACAGTTTAGAAAAAAACTACGGAAAACCTGAAATTTCCTAAAAATTTCTGAGTCAAAATGTTGTAATTCCGTTAAAAATCAATGTAGTGTAACAAAATTCAAACTTGATCTGTAACTCATTATTATAAAGCTACATACCAAATATCACATCAATATCTGCAAGGGTTTAGAAAAAAACTCCGGAAAATCTGAATTTCCAGAAAATTTCCAAGTAAAATCACTGTATTTCCGTGAAAAATCAATGAAGCGTAACAAAATTCAAACTTGATCTGTATCTCATTATAATAAAGCCACATACCAAATAGCACTTCAATATCTGTTAAAGTTTAGAAAAAAACTCCGGAAAACCTGAATTTCCTGAAAAATTCTAAGTAAAATCACTGTATTTCCGTGAAAAATCAATGAAGCATAACGAAATTCAAACTTGATCTGTAACTCATAATAATAAAGCCACATACCACATATCACTTCAATATCTGAAAAGGTTTAGAAAAAAACTCCGGAAAACTGAAAAATAACAACGGGTAATAACTCCAAAAATACTGAAAAGGTAATAACTCCAAAAATACAGAGTTACAAACTTTGTTTACTGCACTTGCGGTCAATGTGATCTATCTATATATGAAGTTTGAAGTCAATAGCTTTTATACTTTGGAAGTTATGATCCGGACAAGCGTGACGGACGGACGGACATGGTGACTCCAGTATACCCCCCATAAAAACTTCGTTTGTGGGGGGTATAATAATTGCTTTAATAAAATATCATTTTGCTGAAAAAGATATTTGAAACACTTAAAGAAGGAATGTGAACATTTGGAAACCAAGAAATAAATAGTTCTCATGTGATTTTTCAGGTAATGATATACGATAAGACCTTTTGACAGTCAATTTGAAAGGTGTAAGTTAAAGCATGCTTTGAAACGTCTTTTAAAGTGAATAGCTGCGATTAAAGGATCTTTTCTTAATTGTGATATAAAACTTATCTGTTGATATGCATTTTTATAACAAATGTTATGCAAGGACATACTAAGTTATGACCAAAGACGATAAACTGACTTCTGAAATATGCAACTGTTCCTATCAACAGGTATGAGTTATGTTCGAGCTGCTACTGCTTTGGTTTTTAGCATTGATAATAATAACCATTGCAAACAGTCTGGATCCAGATGCTGCTTAACTACCTCATCAGGGTTTAACCAATTCCTCCATAGGCTATTTTTAGACCCAACCTCTTTGAATGAATCTACCCAAAAGGAGCATTTTCTAGAAAAAAGTAAAATTTTAGAATTTTGAGATTTAAAACCATTGTGATAAATAGAGCATTTGCTCCTATAGCTCTATTTATCACAAAGGTTTCAAGAAGTAAAGTAAAAAAGTAAAGTACCTAGTTAAAGTCTACTTTCAGTCCGAATGACCGCTCAGCCGACTGTACATTTACTCCCCTGGTCATCGAGTCATTGGCCTACAATATTGAGCACTGCTAACATATGGCGCAATCATGCAGCCGCAGTACCGGCGAGTGACCCTCACAGGTACCCATTCTAACCCCTGGGTGGAGAGTATGTGCGGGTGGGAGACACGGAAAAGCGTCTCTGAAATTTCTGGGTGGGACCGGGATTTGAACCCCGGACCTCCGGACTGATAGTCAAGCGCGTTACCACTAGACCATCGCCACCTACAAGAAGTGGTTATTACAGAGGCGTAGAAAGGTGTATTTATGGAGGAAAGGATTAAACTGGTTTGTCACTTCTCCTGTTTGCAAGTTATTTCTTCATGTGGACCCTAAAATATATGAAATAGTGTTAGTATGATGAACTGGGTAAACTAATCATCTATGACAGGCTGTCTGTTCCTCGATAATTTTTCCCAAACTGATTTGAAGTATGTGTACAACATTTCCATACTGATGGTAAATATAAGCTGACTGATATCCTACCAAGTATAAATTTTGTGCAAGATAGTGGAAAATTACACAAATTATTAGTTTTACCTTATCATCGTCAGATCTTTCTGTCAATTTTGTCTAGACAACTTACAGTTTCTGCAATTTTACATTGATAATTACGGAATTCTGTCAAGAAGTAAGAGGCTTTCTGTTGTGAAGAATTTCTGTAAAATGCAATCAATTATAAAACAAGATGGCCCTCTATTGCAAAACTGAACATTGTCGAGGACCCCAAAGACAACACTTCATACTAAATATGAAAGCTCTAGGCCTTCTGGTTTCAGAAAAAGTTTTTTTTTAATTTTTCACTCTTCTATTGAAAACAAGGTACCCCCATGGTTGGGCTAATATTAACTCAAGAGGCAAAATTTGAACAATATTGGTAGAGAATCTCAAGATGACGCTTAGTACCACATATGAGAATCTTAGTCTTGTGGTTTCAGAGAAAAAGATTTGAGTTACCATTACAACCAGCCATAATTTTTTAACAACTTTGAAGCCTTGAGTATCTTCAAACTCCTATGCAATTTGAGCAATATTGGCAGAGCTATGGATGAAGGTACATATCCAAATACTAAAATCGTCATTTCTCCACAAGAAGAAATAGGGTTTGTTGGAGAAACAAGAGCACCGCAAGCGGGTGCCAACGCTCATCTGTCGTCATTGTCAAGATGAACATGCATACCAAAAATGAAGGTTGTAAATGAAAAATTGAAGTTATTGTCAATGTTCAGATTTCGGACAACGACAACGATGATGCGGACGCCGCAGTTACTACAATAGCTTGTGATTTCTTCGAAACAGACGAGCTAAAAAGGAACTATTCCTGAAAATGTTTAAATTTACATATCTTATCTGGACCTCTGATTGGTTTTGTAGGCGAAGTTGTTTATAAGGAAATCAGTGAGAATATTGATACATCAACTGCTGTTATAGGTACAGTAACATCTGTCCTAAGCGGCCATTCACTTATTGAACATAGGACTCTTAAAATGCAGGTGGTTGCTTAATGCAGGGCAAATGTAATGCAGAAAGCTCCTATAGGAGCTTTCTGCATTACTTTTGCCCTGCATTAAGCTACCGCCTGCTTTAGAGACCAATAATCAAGACTTCTTTTTGATGGCCGCTTAAGACAGATTCTACTGTACACATTATTTACCTATGAAATATTATCTTAGAAATGCATACTATATTTGTCTTACTTTAATATACATACACTAATGTGCATTCCAGCAAATATGAGAACAACGCAATCTCATTTCTGTACATTGTGCTTACTCATTAATATTCATACAACAAATTAACTTCCCTGACAAACAACACACTAAGGAAATTTATTTCCATTTACTCTTCACTTGCCGGCATTTCTGTAATAACAAATGGAAATGAAATAGCTAATGAATAATCTGAAAGGCAGAATGTAAAGATACAAACAGAATCATTAACCTTTTGAATATGGAATAATCACTTTTAAACCCTTTACTCCATAAATACGCCTTTCTACACATTTGCAAACAGAGCAGACCAAGAACTACCTCATGCCGTCATAATTTCTTGCAAGAATATTTATAAAGTAAAGCGAGGGCTTGGTGCAAAACTATTTTAACTGCTTCACAGGAGTTACAATAGTTTTGCACCAGGCCCTCAAAACGGTTTACAACAGACTCCATTCAGTATGAAAGGCCTAAATTTGTTAGAGGATTTTGGATGCAAATCAGCAGAGCTACAGATAAAGGTGCATACTCAAATATTAAAATTGTCATTTCTCCACCAAACCCTATGTTGTGACCACTCTTTAGAATCGTCTCAAAGAGACGATTCTAAAGAGTGGTAACAACATAGGGTTAGGTGGAAAAATAAAGAAGTTATTTTTGAAAATGTTTGAATTTACGCATCTTATCTGGACCTCTGCAACGCAGTAAAAACTCTCTGTTTGCAAATGCCAGTGCAGGTTCCCTGCATACAAAGGGTTGATCAAACTGACAAGATTGGCGTGCAACCTTTCTGTGTAACCAAGAAAGAAATAGTGCAAATAATTAATCTAGTCGGGAACTTGTTTGGTTTACATTTCTGTTATGCAGAAGCAAGCTAATGAAGACCTTTTCCAATTCTTTAACTCTTTCAATGCAGGAAACCAGTTAACACTTTCCTTCAAATAAACACCTTTTCATGCATTTGCAAACAGAATAGACCCAGATCAGACGGCTCCTATACCAGGAGCTGTCTGATCAGGGGCGATCTGTTTGCTACTGAAATTTAACAGATCTGGGTTTTTTTGTTTCTAATATGACTACAATATTCCACCTTCCATATTTCATTATAACCTTTTTGTCCATGAATATTCATTAGGTATTGAAGTTTGGAATAAACATAGAACAGGCAAAGGATTAACCCATTCCTTCATATTGACGCCTTTTGACACCACTGCAAAAGTCACCTGTTGAAACCATTGTGACAAATAGAGCATTTGCCCATATAGGAGCCAAACTATGAAAGACTAAGAATGTTGCCAAACTATGAAAGACTGAGAATGTGGCCAAACTGTTAAAGATCGAGAATGTTGCCAAACTGTTAAAAAGTCTGAGAATGTTGCCAAACTATTAAAGATTGAGAATCTGACCAAACTATTTAAGATTGCGAATCACTGTGGACAAACCGTTAAAGTCTGAGAATGTGGACAAACTATGAAAGACTGAGAATGTGGCCAAACTATTAAAGTCTGAGATTGTTGCCAAACTATTAAAGATTGAGAATGTGACCAAAATAATTTCTACTTGCAGATGTCTGTCCGCAAAAATCAGATGCAAAGTAACTTGACACCTCATCAGGATCCAAACTGCTAAACAGTTCTGTGTCTCAAACAAGAAATATAAACAAAACTAAAGCTAAGAGTGCTAAAGATAACACCAATACTCATTAGGCTGCCAAAGGCAGTCCACTCTTAAACAGAAATTCAAGATGACCATGATTTACTGCAGACTACTTTTTAGATTTACACTCCAGAACTAAACAGCTGCACTATTTTTCATTGTGCTCAATAATACCCAAGAACTATTTGATATTTGGTGTGTTGTTTACATCTTGCATGTCATTTGGAGGTAATTTGCTGTTCAGTGTAATGTACTCCAAATTATACCATCTGAACTCTGAGCAAATGATCTCTGCAAATAGCCATCTGCTGCAAATGCGTTTTTCTTCCATATCTTTTCAAAAACAAATGTCAGGGAGTGACAAATAGTCTAGATCCTGATGAGGTGCCAAGTTACTCAGCATCTCACTTGGATCCAAACTGTTTGCAAAGGTTATTATAAATGCTAACAAGCAAAAAATGTGTAAACTGCATTTAAGTCAGATTTTTTGTGTTGACCTTGACCCAATTTCATGTATCCTTGTATCAACCGAAAGACCTTCACCCAAGCCATCTGCATACCAAATATAAATTGTCTAGCATCTATAGTTCAGAAGTTATAATAAAAATATTATGACAGCCAAGTTTTCAAAATAGTGACCTTGACCTAGAACTTATTTCAGGTATCTGTATGTCATCTGTAAGGTCCTTACCAAAGCTATCAAAATACCAAAGGCGAATTGCCTAGTGTTTGTGGATCAGAAGTTATAGCAAAATGTTAATGTTTGTTAAAAACAGCAAAGTTTTCAAAATAGTGACCTTGGCCCAAATTCATGTATCCTTGTATCAACTGAAAAGCCTTCCCCAAAGCTATCTCCATACCATAATTATATGAATTGTGTTGAAGTTTTTCAATGATGGCCAACTTGCCAAAACAGTGACCTTGACCTAAATTTCAAATATCTTTATATCAACTGAAAGGCCTTTACCAAAGCCATCTCACAGTATAACAAAGATGAATTGCCTAGCATTTGTAGTTCAGAAGTTATAGCAATGTTAAAGTTTGCTAAAGTTTTCAAAATAGTGACCTTGACCTGATTCCATCTGTAAGGTCCTTACCAAAGCCATCTGAATACCAAAGGTGAATTGCCTAGTGTTTGTGGATCAGAAGTTATAGCAAATGTTAAATGTTGTTAAAAACAGCCAAGTTTTCAAAATAATGACCTTGACCCAAATTCATGTATCCTTGTATCAACTGAAAGGCCTTCACCAAAGTTATCTTCAAACCATATATGAGTTGTCTAGCATATGTGGTTCAGGAATTAAGACAAAATGTTGAAGTTTTTCAATGATGGCGAACTTGTCAAAATAAAGACCCTGACCTTGACCTATGAAAGGCCTTTACCAAAGCCATCTGTATACCAAGATGAATTGCCTAGCATTTGTGGTTTAGAAGTTATAGCAATGTTAAAGTTTGTTAAAAACGGCAAAGTTTTCGGAGAAGTGACCTTGACCTGATTTCATGTATCCTTATACCAAGTGAAAGGCCTTCACCCAAGCTATCTGGATACCAAATATGAATTTCTAGCTTAAGTAATTCAAAAGTTACAAGTAATGTTAAAGTTTTGTTAAGGATGGCACGCTACCCACTCGCCCACTCTTTTCCTCATTCTGCAATAATTTTAAAATTTCCCATGTATCTCTTAATCAAAATTACTAAACATCATTGCTCTCTGTTTTTTCTTCTATCCTGCTTAAAAACATGTTTTATGCAGCCATTTTACGCTTGCATAAAACCTCACTTTTAATCACTTGAAACTGCAAATGCATGGAACCACGGGTGCACAAGTCACACATCTGTGATTCTGTCTCAGAACTTATCAATTACTTCTCCTACATCTGATTGTCAAAGGCAATTGCTCTAGTTTGACACATCTGGCATATCAATGTCAGAGGAGAGCACATTCATTGTTAACCTATGTCAGATGTGACAAGAATGATGTACTGATTTAGGATTTGCTGGATTTTCTTTCTTGTTGGATTTGTCTTTTATTTACTCCTTTCCCTGTTCTATGATTATTCCAAATTTTAAAACCCACTGAATATTCATGGACAAAATAGTTATAATGAAATATGGAAGGGGGACATTGTAGCCATTTTAGAAAGTAAACAAACAGATCTGTATCATGTCAAAAGCAAACAGAGTAGACCCTGATCAGACGGCTCCTATAGGAGCCGTCTGATCAGGGTCTACTCTGTTTGCAAATGCGTGAAAACACATTTATATGAGGGAAAGGGTTAACTCTTTCACACTAGCGATGAAACCCTTATTACCTATAGTTTGGATCCAGATGAGACGCCGCATAATACATCAGGATCTAAACTGTTGTGACATATTTTTGCAAAGAAATGTGAGAAGTTTATCTAACCCTATCCATGTTCTATATTTATTACAAATATTAATACCTACTGAATATTCATAGACAAAATAGTTATGGAAGGATGAAAACTGTAGCCATTTTAGAAAGTAAAGAAACAGATCTATCAAATTCCTTTAGCAAACAGAGCAGACCCTGATCTATAGGAGCCATCTGATCTGGGTCTACCGTTTGCAAATGCATGGAAACACATTTATATTAAGGAAATGTTAATATTGAAACAGACAACAAGAGTTGCGAATGACAAATTACTTAGTGTGCAAACAGTTAATTATTATAGATAATTTTCTTCTATTCCAAATTTCTTAACTAAGTATTGCATGCAAGCAGTGACTTTATAATAACCTATGGATGGGGAACACCAAAACAACCTCCATCTGCATTCAGTGGTGTATAACAAAACAGCTACCAGTCAACCATCTGTTGTAATATCCACAAAAGTTCATTATAATGTTGATAATTTCTGTGAAGTTTCATGAAAATGCAACAAAAACTATGACAGTAAATTGCTTCAAAGTTTGCACAGACTGATAACATGCACATTCTAATACACGCAACAGATAAAAGTATACACAGTAGAACCAGTCTTAACCCATTACCTCATAGGCTATGTTTAGATCCAACCTCTTTAAATAAATCTACAGAAAAGGATCATTAACTAGAGAAAAGGATTTGTTTTAGAATTTTGTAGATTGAAATCATTGTGATACATAGAGCATTTGCTCCTATAGGAGCAAAATGCTCTATTTATCACAATGGTTTCACATAGTGACTTATACAGTGTCATCAAAAGTCGTCAATATGAGGGAATGGGTTAAGCAGCCATAAACTAGAAATGTGTCCATAGGACGCTGATGCCCCAAACTTCAGATTTTTTGTCACAGAAAGTAAGGGCCATAATCATGTTATAATGCAACAACTGAAGCACTTTACATGGCTATCGAACTTCACCAAGATATAATGGCCACAAACATGTGTGTAAAGTTTGGTGAGGACTGGACAAATACTTTCCAAGAAAGAGTCTGGATAAGATATTTTTAAAGTCATTTTTGCAAATAAAAGGCCACAACTCCTGAACGACTGAAGCGATTTACAAGGCTATCAAACTTGACCAAGATATAATGGCCACAAACGTAAGTGTATAGTTTGGTGTGGATTAGACAAATACTTTCCAAGAAAGAGCCAAGACAAATTCTTCTAGATGTGTGTGCGTACGTACGTACATACATACATGTGTACGTCTGGACAAGGGCAACCCTATATGCCGTCACTATGTGGGGGCGTAAAGAGGTCTAATTATGGATTTGTAAGGCAGGTGCTAGTTTAATGCAGGTCAAAAGTAATGCAGAAAGCTCTTATAAGAGCTTTCTGCATTACTTTTGTCCTGCATTAAGCTACCACCTGCTTTTAAAGGCTCCTATGTTCAATAATTGAATGGCTGCTTATGACAGGCTCTACTGTATTCAAATACTAAAATCCTCATTTCTCCACCAAACCCTTTACTGTAAACAACTCTTTGGAATCATCACTTCAAAATATCAAAATTGCCTGCGTACATAATTATGCTAGTAAAAAAATTTCAGCTTATAAATATTCATGATTTCATTATTATATGCATATGCAACAATGTAAGGGTTAATATATCTCCATGCATTCAAAGCTGAGAAATAAACTTTGTTCCATACAGTACTTCATACTGATTTTTCAAAATCACCCTGTAGCTGGCTATATATTCAAAATAAGAAAATATCATGTGCATTACTGTAATGAAATGTACGAATCAGCCTTACTCTAGGGACAGAATAGATTTGTCCGTAAGCCTTTCACAATATTCTCTGATTAAATTGAAGACAATGAGAGAGGGGGTCACATCAGTGAAATTTGGTGACAATCCAGTTAGTGCTTTAGGAGGAGATCTCGCGTAAAGAAATTATTGATGACGTACAATTCACGTCGGACACATTGCCATCCCAATTATAGCTTACCCTGGCACCAATATATATTCATGATGTCATTATATGTTACATGAATATTCATCAGGTAAATGATTTACCCTTTACCCCTTTCCTCCATAAATACACCTTTCTACGCCTCTGTAAAAGTCACCTGTTGAAACCATTGTGATAAATAAAGCATTTGCTCCTATAGGAGCAAATGCTCTATTTATCACAATGGTTTCAAATTACATAATTCTAAAAATTTCCTTTTCTCTAGTTAATGCTCCTTTTCGGCAGATTTATTCAAAGAGGTTGGATCTAAAAATAGCCTATGAGGTAATGGGTTACTCCATAAATACACCTTTGCAAAATTTATTCATGTCATGATATTTCCTAAATGAATATTCATGGAGTAAAGAGTCGAGGAGACCAAAGGGCATCTTATACCGAAACAAGAGGGCCACAATGGCTCTGCATTGCTCACCTTGTTAACCCTTTCCCCATTTAATATTCATGTAAGTCAAAGATCAAGATCACAGAGACCTGAAAATGGTACATGATGCTCAATATCATCCCAAGATGTTATCACACACCAAATTTGGCTTTCCTACCTCAAGTAAAATATGAGATATGCTCCGGACAAGGTTTTTCAATAGCCGAGGTTAGAGGTCAAAGTCATAGTGACCTTAAAATGGTACACAACACTCTTCCATCTCAAGATTTATTCCAGAAAAGTTTTTTCAGTAGCTGAGGTCAGGGGTCAAGGTCAGCATGACCTGAAATGGTATTGTTGATAAGGTTTGACCTGGCACTGTATGAGTATTCCGCCTTTTTCCGTAAGCTACTTTTATCTTTCCGAACACACACTTGAAGCATGCGTCATTATACAATGACACTAGTACATTATAATCTGTTCAATGTCACAATACAAGCATTGGTAGACCAGTGGTTTAATCACAGCAGTACTGATATTAGTGTAGTAGGTTCGAGCCCCACCATAGTTTTTTTTTTACATACATGTGTCTTTAAGATATGAGATTTTTAAAATTCTTTTGGGCAGGTGGACGCATGCTGGCCAAAAAAAAAATTGTGCGTGAATTTTGTACAGTGGAACTTGTTTTAGACAAAATATATTAACAGCATATATACGTGATGTAATCAAACAGTTGTGTTTGGGCAATCTACTGTACATGTCACGCAACCCGCGCTTAGGAAGTGCTCTTTGCAAAGAATTGAAAACATGAAGAAACACTGAAAACAAATGAACAATAGAGAAATTAAAGAATCAAAGATATATATATATATATATATATTGAAAAGATAAACTGACACCACTTGTGAAGATTTACATTTTTATTCCCTACCGGTTTCACTACTGCTCATCAGGGGAATAACAAATACATAGCAATGACGTTACTTGGTAACGCCGCAGTAACGACGTCATGACGTCATAAAGACGGCGTCAAATGACGTTATCAAATTCTGTTTAATTTTGGGTTAAATACCCGTATGAAATGTTTTTCCATAAGTAACCTAGCTGAAACATCATCGGTGTGAAACTTGTAAAATGGAAAAATTGAAAATTTAGGATTGATATTGCAACACTGGTCTAAATGAGAACTTAACGGTATATGTCTTGTTGATGGATCTCTGATTTGTTGGTCATGCACTGTCCTTCTGTTGCGTAATTTGTCTCCAGTCTGACCAATATAAAATTCTCTGCATCCATTACAAATGAGAACGTACAGTACATTTCTAACAGTGCAGTTCATATTTTCTTTTACATGGAATACTTTGTTATTTAAACATAAGGAAGAACCTTCCACTATGCAGCTACAAAGTCCACAGCGGGGCTCTTTGCATTTGTTAACTGATGGACACAATCCAAATTCTTTTAAATTAGATCTTGTTAGAAGGCGCTTTAAGTTTGGTAGTTGCCGTTTGCCTTTTATCACCCTAGTACTGTCCATTATTCTTTTCATTGTTTCATCACTATTTAGAATCTCCATATTTTGTTTCAATACACCAAATATCTCTTTATTTTTTGGATTAAAAGTTGAAATAAACGGAATAATGTGCTCTTCCTTTCTTCTTTTAACTGTAAGTAATTCCTTTCTTGGTATTTTAAAGGCTTTAATTATTCCTGTCCTAACTATTTCTGGTGGATAATTTAATTTTATAAGATTAAATGCCAATTCTTCTAAACGTTTTAAAAGAATATCCGAATCGCTTACAATTGTACAAATTCTGCGAGCTAAAGAAAATGGAATGTTAATTTTCAATTTTTCCATTTTACAAGTTTCACACCGATGATGTTTCAGCTAGGTTACTTATGGAAAAACATTTCATACGGGTATTTAACCCAAAATTAAACAGAATTTGATAACGTCATTTGACGCCGTCTTTATGACGTCATGACGTCGTTACTGCGGCATTACCAAGTAACGTCATTGCTATGTATTTGTTATTCCCCTGATGAGCAGTAGTGAAACCGGTAGGGAATAAAAATGTAAATCTTCACAAGTGGTGTCAGTTTATCTTTTCAATATAATTTTCTTGTTCTGGACTTTCTTTTTACCTATATATATATATATATATATATACAGTAAAACCTGACCTAATGGTCACCTTAATGAACGGTCACCTTGTCTTAACGGTCAGTTTGAAATCCTCCCGACGAAAATCAGTCTTTAATGCACCTGTTTTAGACGGTCACCTTACTTCCACGGGCAGCGGCCACCATATTTCACCCCAAACCCTATATTTCAACCCCATTAGACGGCCAGCAGACAGCCTGGCGGCCAGATTGAAATTTGTGAAAACCCAATACACACAGCCAGTTGACACATGTCAAAATGGAGGCTGAGCATCTTAACTTTCCGACATTACGGAAATCGCCGATTGAAATATCGTGACCGCTTCGGAAACTTCTGTTATCTCGGAAAAGTGCATTGATTGGCCGCTTCAGTGTTTTTCGTTATGTTGGAAGTGAAGGAAATAAACCAAGAATTGACCTTAGGGCAAGATTATAATCGATGGCATGATAATCCTTTCAACTCCTTTACCTATTAAATATGCAAATATGGGGTGTTGAGAAGTTTGGCTGCACGTTACTGGATCAAAAGAGATAACATCAAAACAAAATATCCACGCCTTTTCCAAATGTAAGTTCCTCACGTTAGAGAATTGAGAGAAGTGTAGACATGTACATTTGTATTTCAGGATGTGTTAAATGATTCTTGCTGATGTTTATTTTTTTTATTTTTTTCATGCAATGTACAGTACATGTTGTATTTTACCTGTATAAGGATAAAATACATAATCTTATTGATAAGGCATTAAAGTACATGTAGATATCTTTTGCGTTTGTCTGACCAAACAGAAAAATCTCCCAAAATATCCACCCCTCCATTAAGTGGTCACCTCGCTTAAGCGGTCAATTTGGCCGCTTCCCTTGACTGGCCGCTTAACACAGGTTTTACTGTATTTCAGATAAAAATGTTGCCTAAGTTTAATTAGGTTTATCCTAGATTCGAACCAACTACTTGTATTCTCTGAGTCAGCGACACAATCCACTGAGCTATTGTGACGGTATCAATATTGTATAGCGTGTATAGTATATGGTGTTAAGCACGTAGCGATTTCATTCATAGTCAATGGAAATCCACGATTTTTCACCGACGAAAGTTGGCGGAAATTGATGAGTGCCAGGTCAAACCTAACCGAAAATACATGACATCCCACCATTTCAAGATGCACTAACACAACAAATATGGCATTCCTACCTCAAGTAATGTAGGATAAATGCTCCGGACAAGGTTTTTCTATAGCCAAGGTCAGAGGACAAGGTTACAGCAATGTGAAAATGGTACACAACACTCTGGCATCCCAAGATGTACTCACACACCAAATTTGGCATTCTTACCCCAAATAATGAAGGAGATATGCTCCGGACAAGCTAAGCTGTATATGGACACGCACACAGAAATTTCAGTTAGTATAATGCCACCAAAGGAAGCTTTGGAGGCACAAATCTTCAGCTGAATAAATAATTACTCGTAAGTATTCACTTTCCTCCTCAAACCGAAAGTGCAAGTTTGCGACAAGCTTGCAGCTGCAAGTCAAATATGCATGCTGCAAGCCAAATTCGTACATATAGCAACCTTGCCACAAGCCAAATTAAGCTTGCAGCCACAAAGTCGCAAGCTACTTAGCTTGCGGTAAGCTTGCATTTAAAACAATTATAAGCTTACCACAAGCTAGGTTAGCTTGCAGGACCCAATTTTGGCTTGCATGCTTGTAAATAGCTAAATTTAGCTTGACCCCTTTTGTTATAAGGATGAAGTGTTTCCTATAACAAACCAATAACACCTTGATCATTCTCCTAGTTGACATCTGAACTTGCCAAGTTTGTGCAAGCTTAATGCAAGTTTATTGGAAGCTTGCAACAGCTTAATGAATGCTTATTGCAAGCTTGAGACAGCTTAATGCAAGCTTGCAGCAAGCATGCATTTTGGTTTCTCCACCAGTTGAATATCTTCATTACCCTAAGTATTCAGACACCCAATCTTCCACCAACCGAATATCTTAATTATTCCAAGTACAGTAAAACCTCTCTATAACGACCACTAAATTACATCAAGTATTTTGTGTCAAATGCAGGTGGGTGCTTAAAGCAAGGTGAAAGTAAAACAGAACGCTCCTATAGGAGCGTTCTGTTTTACTTTCACCATGCTTTAAGCAACCACCTGCCCAAAATACCAACTAATTAACACAATTCAGTGGTCGTTATAGAGAGGTTTTACTGTGTTCAGACCCCCAACCTCCTCTCTTTGTCACTTTTTAAAGCTGAATACCTTAACCCTTTCCTCCATGAATATGTAAGAAATATTGATGTGATGAATATTAATTAGATTAATTTGTTATAATAGCCCATAGACATAGGAGGCCAATAGACATAGGAGTTTTTGGTCATGGCAGCTACTGTAGAATCATATCTATATTATACCGTAAGCAAACAGAGCAGACCCTGATCAGACGGCTCCTATTGGAGCCGTCTGATCTGGGTCTACTCTGTTTGCAAAGGCATAGAAAGGCATATTTATGGAGTAAAGGGTTAATTACTCCAGGCAATCAGGCACATTTCCACCAGTTTATAAATCTGAATAAATTTGACTTCGCACATTTTCTGAAAGCTTACATATTACTGACACAGAAGCAAATAGTGCAGACCCAGATCAATCAACTCCATCAGGAGCCATATGATCTAAGTGTCCTCTATTTAAACCTTTACTCAATGAACATTAATCCTATGTAAGAAATAATGACATCATGAATATTAATTAGTTTTAATTGTTGTAATAGCACAGTGACTCGTGAAAGTTTGGCCATGGCAGAAACTGTAGAATCATATCTATATCATATCATATGCAAACAGGGCAGACTCTGATCAAACGGTTCCAAGAGGAATCATCTGATCCGGGTCTTCTCTTGTTCGTAAAGGTATATTTATGGAGTAACGGGTTAACCCATTCCCTCATATTGACGCCTTTTTACAACGCGATCTGTAAAAGTCTGTTTGAAATCATTGATATAGAGCAAATCCTCCATTTATCACTACGGTTTCAAAAACTACACATGCAATTATAAAATTTTCCATTTCTCTAGTAAATGATCCTTTTCGGTACATTTATTCAGAGGGTGGGTCTAAAAATACCCTATTAGGTAATGGGTAAAGATTTAGGATAGTAAAGGTATTGCATTATTCTGAATCAGAAGCCGAAACTATTTTGGTTTATATATCACACCATATTAGTACACTCAGATTCTAAATGGCTTTTTAGAAAACCAATTTTCTAACAAAGCAGGTTAATCTGATAGAGTTTTCCAGTGATAAGTATACCCATTTATTAGCCCTTTAGATTAATTTACATCTGGCTTCTCCCCTTCTGAATATCAATTACCGTATAACGGGTTATTTTTACCTGCTGCTAATTTTTACTTATTTTTACGACCAATGACATTTTCGTAAAAATATTCCTCATATATTTTCGCCGCGTAAACTCCGGTGAAAAGATCTAGTATCTAGCATTTGAATTTAACCGTAAGCAGTGTAATCTTATCAAAGTCACTCTTCTCTTCCGATACACTAGAGCGACGTGTTATTGTTAATACCTATGCATGTAGTGTACAGGTGTTTCAGTGCATTGTGTAATAGGCTATCAGCATCAACATAAAATATGAAGAAACAACACATTATCTGACAAACGTTTCTATTGGCCGAAATCAAAACATACGATAGGACATGAGACAATCATCCAATCAGATGCACGGTTACTAACTGATTACGATATTGTAGCTGGTTTCAGTCACCTACTGAATTTGTCTGATAAAGCGGGGTACCATTCCTGTATCAGTTTCGTCCCTATTGCTTTTGGATTCATCCAACCATTTTCATGGCGCTCACAACTTCATATCTGCGGCAGAAGTCGTCGTTGGCAGAACATGGACCATAACAAACATTGGGATAAATTTGTACATGTAGTACAACACGGTCAATTACGTTAATTTTGTTGTTTGGTGCCCAGGGCGATAGGTACATGTGTTTGCTGCACGGTTACCGTGGTAGGTGTGAACGCTTATCAAACTGCGACATACAGTTGACTTTGTATTAACCAAATTATTTATTATGAATTTTTAATGATGTAAACTTTTGATGAGCTAATATCTTACGCGTCTTGATGGATTCGTAAAAATAAAAGTCATATAAAATCAAATCATGTGTTTTTGCCCCAAATCCGTAAACTTTTACAGCAGTAAAAATAACCCGTTATACGGTAACCCTTTCCCTGTTCTATTTTTATTGCAAAGTTCAATACCTACTGAATATTCATGTACAAAATAGTTACAACTAGAGGTTTGTTTTTGTCACAAAAACAGATGTCGATCTCCCCCCTCCCATCCTCTTTCCAATACACAAGTGTAATGTCTTTAACTCCAAACTTATCAGGGTCTAATTTAAGTCATCAGAGGCAATAACTCCAACATTATCAGGGGGAGACAATTCAAAAACCCTGGGTACACAACAACACATGCTGGTCAACATTCCTGTGAAGTTTGGTGACTCTGGTACTAGTGGTTTCAGAGATAACACACGACACAAAGTAAAGTTTCTCTTATTTTAAGTCATAAGGGGAAGTAACTTCAAAGTTATCAGGAGGAGACAATTAAACAAGAGGGCCATGAGGCCCTGAAGCGCTCACCTGAGATAACCCCAGAGGCGGGGCAATTTTTGACCACAAGAAATCATGTGGACAACCTTGGTAGAGAACCACAAGGCAAAGCAGTATGCCATTAATTAAAGGTCTAAGCCTTATGGTTTCAGAGGAAAATAATATTTCGTATTTTTCCCATGAAAAACTGATAAGCCCTGAGGCAGGGCCAAGTTTGGCCCAGTGGTCAGGGTCTTAAGTTAAACATTCTTGGCAGAGGACCACAAGCCACAGCTACATATTTATAGAGGACCATTAGATCATGTTATTCATACCAAATATCAATGGTCTAGGCATTACAGTTTCAGTAGATTTTTAAAGATTTTCCAATGAAAGACTGATAAGCCCTTGGTCGTCCTCTACAAATATTGTTCAAATTATGACCCCGGGCCAAAAATGAACAATATTTGTAGAGGACCATAAGATCATGCTACATACAAAATATCAAAGGTCCAGGCCTTACAGTTTCAGAGAAGAAGATTTTTAAAGAATTTCCAATTAAAAACTGATAAGCGTTTGGGCGGGGCCATTTCTGGCCTGGGGATCATAATTTGAACAATATTTGTAGAGGACCATAAGATCATGCTACGTACCAAATATCAAAGGTCTAGGCTTTACAGTTTGAGAGAAGAAGATTTTTAAAGAATTTCCTATGAAAAACTGATAAGCCCTTGGGCGGGCCCATTTTTGGCCCAGTGGTAATAATTTGTTCAATATTTGTAGAGGACCATGAGATCATGCTACATATTAAATATCAAAGGCCTAGGCCTTACAGCTACAGAGAAGAAGAGTTTTTTAAGATTTTCCTATGAAAAACTGATAAGCGCATGGGCGGGGCCATTTTTGGCCCGGGGGTCATAATTTTAACAATATTTGTAGAGGACCATTAGATCATACTACATACCAAATATCAAAGGTCTAGGCCTTACAGCTTCAGAGAAGAAGAGTTTTAAAGATTTTCCTATGAAAAACTGATAAGCCCATGGGCGGGGCCATTTTTGGCCCGGGGGTCATAATTTGAACAATATTTGTTGAGGACCATAAGATCATACTACATACCAAATATCAAAGGTCTAGGCCTTACAGTTTCAGTGAAGAAGATATTTAAAGATTTTCCTATGAAAAACTGATAAGCCCTTGGGCGGGGCCATTTTTGGCCCAGGGGCCATAATTTGAACAATCTTCTTAGAGGACCATAAGATCATGCTACAAACAAAATATCAAAGGTCTAGGCTTTACAGTTTCAGAGAAGAAGATTTTTAAAGATTTTCCTATGAAAATTCCATATTACCATATATGGAAAAAATGACCACGCCCTCTGGCGGCCATGTTTTTTGCCGGATCAAAATTCTTTTAACAACTTTTGAAGTCTATCAACTGAGAAACATTTTGGTGAAAACTATATTCAAATCGGACAATTCATTCTGGAGAAGAAGATTTTTCTAGATATTGTGTACGGTTGCCATGGCAACAAGACCCATGGCCCCACCCACTATCTTTTAACAACTTTTGAAGCACCCACCCACAGTATGTATCTGACCAAGTTTGGTTACAATTGGGCTGTTGGTTTCAGAGAAGAAGTCGTTTGAAATTGTTGACGGACAGACAGACGGACAGACGGACAGACGGACAGACGGACGACGGACGCCGGACACAGGGGTATCACAATAGCTCACCTTGAGCACTTTGTGCTCTGGTGAGCTAAAAACCCAGATGCACAACAACTCATGCTGGTGAACTTTGCCCTGCTGGTTTCAGAGATACATGTACCACAAAGTTTCTCTCATTTCAAGTTATCATATCAGGGGCAATAACTCAAGAAATATCAGGGGGAGACAATTAAAAAAAATATGTGCACAACAACTCATGCTGGTCAACATTCCTGTGAAGTTTGGTGACTCTAGCTCTAGTGGTTGTAAAGATATGCATGACACAAAGTTTCTCTAATTTTAAGTAATCATATCAGGGGCAATAACTCCAAAGTTATCAAGGGGAGACAATTCAAAAATCCCAGGGCACAACTCATGCTGGTCAACATTCCTATGAAGTTTGGTGACTCTAGCCCTAGTGGTTTCACAGATATGCACGACACTAAGTAAAGTTTGTCTAATTTTAAGTCATCAGGGGCAGTAACTCCAAAGTTAACAGGGGGAGACAATTCAAAAACCCCAAGAGCAAAACAACTCATGCTAGTGAACAATCCTGTGAAGTTTGGTGTTTGTATAAATTTAAATGTTCATATCAGGGACAATAACTCCAACATTATCAGGGGTAGACAATTCAAACAAGAGTACCGCATACGGTACATAATACGCCCACTTGCAAACTTTCTCTGATTCAACATGTCTTATAAGTGTTGACATTTTCTAATCTGTGCTTCAGATCTTGATTTCCATATTAAGGTGATACTATTTTTTTTTTAAAAAAAATGAAGTGAATATCTTATTAAATAAAAAAGTTACAGCTAATCCTCATTTTTGCAGATTTTTGTAAAGTGCAACTGCCATAGCTCTGTAAAGACAAACTGAATGAACCTCAAAATAAACTCAGCTTCAAATTTTATTGCTTAAAACATTTGTGTTAAGTTTCATTTATATCATTTTAATAGTTTTCCCAGAAAACAACAGACAAACTAAAAGTTTACCGACTAACAAAGCAACTAACACACGAAGTTCAATGACCATAACTTTAGAATAAAATGACATATCAAAACCCCCGCAATATATGTGAAAATTCACATAAAGGTTTAACCATATAAAAAAATTGAAGTAAATATCATTTCAAAATTTTGAATTTGCATAGATTTGCATTATTTTTTTAAGTGCAAGGGCCATAACTCCGAAACAACAAATCAAATGATCCTCAGAATCGACTTAGCTTCAGGTCTTGATGCATTTGTCATGTGTATGAAGTTTCATTAATATATGTCAAACAGTTTTGCCAGAAAACAGCGGACAAACTATTTGCATATATTTGTATTTTTTTAAGTAAAAGGGCAATAACTCCGAAACGACAAGTCAAATGAACCTCAGAATCGACTCAGCTTCAGATCTTGATGCATTAAACATGTGTGTGAAGTTTCATTAATATCTCTCAAATAGTTTTCCCAGAAAACAGCGGACAAACTATTTGCATTATTCTTTAAGGACAAGGGCCATAACTCTGAAACAAAAAATCATATGATCGTCAGAATCAATTCAGTTTCAGATCTTGATGCATTAAATATTTGTGTGAAGTTTCATTAATATCTCTCAAATAGTTTTCCCAGAAAACAGCGGACAAACTATTTGCATTATTCTTTAAGGACAAGGGCCATAACTCTGAAACAAACAAGAGATGTCACAGTCACGTGACAAATGCCCCCAAAATTATACCCTGTGACCTTGACCTTTGACCCATGGACCAGGGAGTTGACACATCGTCTTTGTGTGGTGAACATTTGTGCCAGGTTCCTTTGAAATCCATTCACAGATAAACAAGTAATTGTACCCTGTGATCTTGACCTTTGACATATGGACCAGCGAGTTGAAAGCGACACATCATCTTTTGTGTGGTGAACATTTGTGCCAAATTATATTGAAATCCATTGATACATAAAGAAGTTACAGACCGGACACGAAATTTGTGACAAAGTAATTGTACCCTGTGACCTTGACCTTTGACCTATGGACCTGGGAGTTGAAAGCGACACATCGTCTTAGTGTGTTTAACATTTGTGCAAAATTATATTGAAATCCATTGATAGATAAAGAAGTTACAGGCAAAACACAAAATTTGTTACAAAGTAATTGTACCCTGTGACCTTGACCTTTGACCCATTGACCTGGGAGTTGAACGCGACACATTGTCTTTGTGTGGTGAACATTTGTGGCAAGTTATATTGAAATCCATTGATAGATGAAGAAGTTACAGACCGGACACGAAATTTGTGACAAAGTAATTGTACCCTGTGACCTTGACCTTTGACCCATGGACCAGGGAGTTGAACGCGACACATCGTCTTTGTGTGGTGAACATTTGTGCCAAGTTATATTGAAATCCATTGATAGATGAAGAAGTTACAGACCGGACACGAAATTTGTGACAAAGTAAATGTACCCTGTGACCTTGACCTTTGACCCATGGACCTGGGAGTTGACCCCGACACATCGTCTTTGTGTGGTGAAGATTTGTGGCAAGTTATATTGAAATCCATTGATAGATGAAGAAGTTACAGACCGGACACGAACTTTGTGACAAAGTAATTGTACCCTGTGACCTTGACCTTTGACCCATGGACCTGGAAGTTGAACGCGACACATCGTCTCTGTCTGGTGAACATTTGTGGCAAGTTATATTGAAATCCATTGATAGATGAAGAAGTTACAGGCCGGACACGAAATTTGTAACAAAGTAATTGTACCCTGTGACCTTGACCTTTGACCCATGGACCTGGGAGTTGAACGCGACACATCGTCTTTGTGTGGTGAACATTTGTGCCAAGTTATATTGAAATCCATTGACAGATGAAGAAGTTACAGACCGGACACGAAATTTGTGACAAAGTAATTGTACCCTGTGACCTTGACCTTTGACCCATTGACTTGGGAGTTGAACGCGACACATCGTCTCTGTCTGGTGAACATTTGTGGTAAGTTATATTGAAATCCATTGATAGATGAAGAAGTTACAGACCGGACACGAATTCCGGACGGAAGGACAGACGGACGGACGGACGGACGGACAGACGGACAGACGGACGGACGGACAGACGGACGGACGGACAGACGGACAGACGGACAGACGGAAGGACGGACAATGCGATTACTATATGCCCGCCTTTGGGGGCATAAAAATCATATGATCGTCAGAATCAATTCAGTTTCAGATCTTGATGCATTAAATATTTGTGTGAAGTTTCATTAATATCTCTCAAATAGTTTTCCCAGAAAACAGCGGACAAACTATTTGCATTATTCTTTAAGGACAAGGGCCATAACTCTGAAACAAAAAATCATATGATCGTCAGAATCAATTCAGTTTCAGATCTTGATGCATTAAATATTTGTGTGAAGTTTCATTAATATCTCTCAAATAGTTTTCCCAGAAAACAGCGGACAAACTATTTGTATGTATTTGCATTATTTTTTAAGTAAAAGGGCCATAACTCTGAAATGACAAATCAAATGATCCTCAGAATCGACTCAGCTTCAGATCTTGATGCATTAAACATTTGTGTGAAGTTTCATTAATATCTCTCAAATAGTTTTTCAAGAAAACAGCGGACAAACTATTTGCATATTTTTTAAGGAAAAGGGCCATAACTCTGAAATGAAAAATCAAATGAACCTCAGAATCAACTCAGCTTCAGATCTTGATGCATTTAACATTTGTGTGAAGTTTCATTAATATCTCTCAAATAGTTTTCCCAGAAAACAGCGGACAAACAAAATGTTGACGGACGAACGAACGAACGAACGAAACGAACGAACGAACGAACGAACGGACGGACGGACAGGGCCACGACAATATACGACCACCTTTATTAGGTGGGCGTATAAAAACATAGGTGCACAACAACTCATGCTGGTGAACATTCCTGTTAAGTTTGGTGACTCTAGTACTAGCGGTTTAAGAGATACGCGCAACACAAAGTTTTTCTAATTTTAAGTCATCAGGGGCAATAACTCCAAAGTTATCAGGGAAGACAATTCAAAAACCCCAGGTGCACAACAACTCATGCTGGTGAACATTCCTGTGAAGTTTAATGACTCTAGCTCAACTGGTTTCAGAGATATGCGCGACACAAGTTTGTGACGGACAGACGGACGGATGGACAGACAACTCTGGCAAAAACAGTATGTCTCCCCATAAATGGGTGAGACATAATATATTATGGAAAGAGGAACACTGTAGACATTTTATACTGTAGATATTTTATAAAGTAAAGAAACAGACCTATCATATTCCATTAGAAAACAAAGCAGACATAGATCTCTCCTATTGAAGCCGTCTGATCTGGGTCTACTCTGCTTGCAAATGCGTGAAAACATGATATTCTATATGTTTAAGTTACGTTGCCGGCTCCGACTCCTAGTACAGAGTTTGTTTTTTATTATTGTAAATGAGAATGGAGAAGATAAATTATTTATGTTTGTATGGAATGTAATGGAAGTAAAACATAAAACATGTTTATATATGAAGGAAAGGGTTAAACAAAATATTGTATCAAACTTTCCCATCGAAAAAAATGAATTTATGATAAACAGTGCACACTCTGATCAGGACTCCCTTATAGGTTATTCCATTCTACAAATTCAGCACCGATAAACTACAGTAACTTTGGTCTGAAACAAGAGTGTTCAGAGGAACACGTGTGTCACCTGCTCGCAGCTGACACAAAAACTTATTGTTAATATGAAAAAGGGGAATAACTCAAAAATTATTGATGCTAATTATTGATTAGTTTAGAAATGACAGCCAAAAAAAGAAAGTGTGACTGACAGACGGACGGACGGACAGACAGACAACGGAAAAGTGATCCCTAAGTGACACACTACCTCTCGGCAGGTGACACAAAAATTGTCATCTGGTTTTAATTGTCATCTGGTTTTTATTCTACACGTACAATTTTCTGCCATTTCTACTCAATTGAAGGATTAACCCATTCCCACATATTTACGCCTTTTGGTGCTTCTGTAAAAGTCACCTTCTGAAACCAATCGGGAGTATTAAAGGGAATATGTTTTTTTTTCTTCATAAAAACTACTGCTTATAAACGAAGAAAGACAGACTAAACACAGTATATACAACCTCATTCCTTGATTTCCCAAAGGCATAACAATCAAATAAGATTCAGAATTTGAATGAAGTAATCGTATTGTTTATAATGTGTGGTTAGTATTTATTAAATCAATTGGGACAAAAGCATTCTCATCAAGGTCAAGACTGTCTGATCAAGTGCGACTGACTTCTCTTGATTTTATCAGGTAGAGTAGTGTCTGTGTCCTGGAAGAATGCTACCATAGTGGCATACAGTATAACCCCTCTAAACCGGACACTCAATCTAGTCTTAATATCAGTCTTGGAGACAGGTGGCAGCTTAATGCAGGGTGAAAGTCACGCAGAAAGCTCCTCTAGGAGCTTTCTGCATGACTTTCACCCTGAATTAAGCACATGCCTGTCTAGAAATATCTAAATTCTTCACGACAAGAATTCCGGTTTAGAGGGGTTTTACTGTATATTATAATTACCCCTTTCAACACTGATTTTCAAATGGACTATTCTAAACTTCAGACAGGTCAAGCTTACTGTGAATATTCAGAGATTTTTCATCCATTTCTTAGTTAAATATCATGTCAGGAATAATGACATCACTGATATCTTTTGTCTCAAATCTTACAAATGAAATAATTACTGTATTTCCTCTAATAAAAGCACCAGGGCGCCATGAAAAACGCTGATGGGCACTTTTATTTCATACCCAAAAATCATGATACATTATATATTTGGAAATTTAATCATATTTGCACCGATATAAGACTTGATATAACCTGTAGACATTCTTCTTGATTCATTTGTTGACCGAAATCGTAAAACCATTCATTTCAAACTTAACTTCTGGTAGATTTATGACTAAAATGAAAGTAAAAGTAAGAATCGTGTTTACCTTTCTAGGCTCAACTTCCGCTAGACTGCTCTACAGTAAAATTATCAAATAAAGTTATGGGTGCGTACTGTCTAACAGTAAATGTTTGAAGGCCCTTCTGTTTTACCGTAATGCTTGTAAAAGTACTACTGTAGTATGCATTACACAGAAATGCGGAAAACTGGACAAAATTGAGAGCAAACAAACATCAGTTAACTCAGATAGGCAAGTTGAAGACAGAGTCACCTTTCAATTAGGTTTGGGAAATAGTGAGTTTTTAAAATAAGAATTAAAGAGCGATATATAGGTGTCTGCAGAAGTGATATGTACATGGTTTACAGCCCAGAGTAATCAGATACCTAGGCCTGTGCTTTTCGCCATCATAGCAAGTCGAAGGGAAACAAAACAAGGGCATGTTGTATTGCTATGCAAGACATGAGTCCCCCACCGGACTGAAAAAAACCTCCACTCTCCCCACCCCACCCACCCATGGTGTGGTTGACCATGGTATATACATGACCACCTCAATGGTATTAGTACCTACTTTCATACATTGAATCAGTAAATAAAGTTATTGTCCCGACAAGAAAATATGAAAAAGGGGAGTAACTCCAAAAATATTGATGCTAGAGTTATTGCCCTTGTGCATGACACTACACCTCATCATGCTTGTTCCATATGAGAAGTTTCAAATCAATTGAACTAGTAGATAAAAGAGTTATTAACTGGACAAGAAAATATGAAAAGGGGAATAACTTCAAAAATATAGATGCTAGAGTTATGGCCCTTGTGCATGACACTACCCCTCATCATCCTTGTTCCATATGTGAAGTTTCAAATCAATTGAACCAGTAGATAAAGAGTTATTGTCCGGACAAAAAAATACGAAAAAGGGGAATAACTCCAAAAATATTGATGCTAGAGTTATGGCCCTTGTGCATGACACTACTCCTGATCATGCTTCTTCAATGTGTGAAGTTATAATGAATTTGGCCTAACTTTGTAGGAGATATTGCCCGGACACGAAGCGTGACATCTGGACTGACAAGAAAATATGAAAAAGGGGAATAACTCCAAAAATATCAATGCTAGAGTTATGGCCCTTGTGTATGACACTACCCCTCATCATGATTGTTCCATATGTGAAGTTTCAAATCAAATGAACCAGTAGATAAAGAGTTATTGTCCGGACAAAAAAATATGTAAAAGGGGAATAACTCCAAAAATATTGATGCTAGAGTTATGGCCCTTGTGCATGACACTAGCCCTCATCATGCTTCTTCAATGTGTGAAGTTATAATGAATTTGGCATAACTTTGTAGGAGATATGGCCCGGACACGAAGCGTGACAGACGGACGGACGGACATACTAACAAATGGGTAGTTGTGTGACTTTTTCCTTTGATCTTTTCTTGTGGGACTAGTCCCACAAGAAAAACTATTTTTGGCTCTAACTTTGGAAAAGAATGATCTGGAAGCTAACCCTAACCCTAACCCTATGTCCCACAACTGGCCAGGTTAATGTCACAAGAAATGGCCAGGTTAATGTCACAAGAGATGGCCAGGTTAATGATTTTACTTGTGTGACTAGTTAGAAAAAGTCACACAACTACCCATTGGTGAGTGCGGACGGACGGACAGACGGACGGACGGAATCGAGCAAACCTATAGTCCCCCAACCGGTAACCGGTGGGGGACTAATAACCTATGCCACTACCGTATAAAATATTTTCAGCATAATTTGCTTTTCCCTACTAGAATTATTACAGGGGATGATGCATTGATATTTGTTTTTCTTCGCCAACTTTTGGACTCTAGGTAAGGTGACGTAGGTGGGGTAAATTGACCCCCTGATGGCCTTACCAAGCGTATATCAGACGGGGGAGCTACTATTAGGGAGAGCGCTATAGATAAAGGAAATACGGTATGTACACAATTCATTTTTATTATTGACAGAAACTGTCTTATCTATTATCATTTCATAAGCAACAGAGCAAACCCTGATCAGAATCCGTATGATCTGAGTCTGGTTTGTTCGAAAGGTGCAAGAAAGTGTTTGTATGAAAGAAAGAGTTAACCCATTCCCTCATAGGCTATTTTTAGATCAAACCTCTTTGAAAAATCTACCGAAAAGGAGCATTAACTAGAGAAAAGGATTTTTTAAAGAATTTTAGTTTAAAACCATTGTGACAAATAGAGCATTTTCCTCTTAACCCATTCCCTCATATTGATGACTTTTGATGACTCTGTAAAACTCACTTTGTGAAACCATTGTGATAAATAGAGCATTTGCTCCTATAGGAGCAAATGCTAAATTTATTACAATGGTTTCAAACTACAAAGTTCTAATATTTTCCTTTTCTCTAGTTAATGCTCATTTTCTGTAGATTATTCAAAGAGGTATCTAAAAATAGCCTATGAGGTAATGGTCTATAGGAGCAAATGCTCTATTTATCACAATGGTTTCAACAGGTGACTTTTGCAGAGGCGTCCATATGAGGGAATAGGTTAAAGGTAAGTGTAAAACGACAAAACTCTGATATGAACCCACTCATACGGGTCTATACACGGTTTGCAGATATCATTGATCAGACGGCTCCTATTTCACCGCTCCTTTAGGAGCCGTCTGATCAGGGTATGCTCTGTTTGCTTATGAAATAATACAGATATGATTCTGCAATTTCTGCTATTATCAACAATTTTCCTGTGTACATGTGCCATTATGAAAATTAATATTCATGATGTTATTAGTTTGTACATGAATATTCATAGAGTAAAGGGTTAAGATACACCTTTCTGAAACATTAGAAAGAATCGATGAATAATCACATCCTAAGTGCAGCTGATGTCAAAATGTTCCTTCTTCATAAATCTTGAGTTGTGCAAGGAGAATACTCATAAAACTGAACATAACTTTGATATATTGTTCCGGGTGTATTAACCCTTTCCTCCATAAATACACCTTTCTACGCTTCTGTAAAAGTCACTTTATGAAACTATTGTGATAAATAGAGCATTTGCTCCATTGGAGCAAATGCTCTATTTATCACAATAGATTCAAAACTACACAATTCTAAAATTTTCCTTCTCTCTAGAAAATGCTCCTTTTTCGGTAGATTTATTCAGAGGTTGGATCTAAAAATAGCCTATTAAGTTATACAGTAAAACCCCCCTAAATTGACCATCAATATAGGTTCAATTCCAAGTCATACAGGCAGGTGGTAGCTTAACCAATTACCTCATAGGCTATTTTTAGACCCACTCCTTGAACCCTTTCCTTCATATAAACATGTTTTCACGCATTTGCAAACAGAGTAGATTCAGATCAGATGGTTCCTATAGGAGCCATCTGATCAGGGTCTGCTTTGTTTGCTAGTGGAGTATGAAAGATCTGTTTCTTTAGTTTCTAAAATGGCTACAATGTTCCACCTTCTACTTTGTCCATGAATAATTTAGTTGGTATTAATATTTGGAATCAATACAAATAAGATAAAGTGTTAAATCTATGAAAAGGAGCATTTGCTACAAAAAAGAATAATCTTTGAATTGTGTAGTTTTGAAAAGCATTGTGATAAATAGGGCATTTGCTGCTATGGAGCAATTAAATGCCCTATTTATCACCATGGCTTCAAAAAATGACTTTCACAGGGGTGTCAAAAAGCGTCAATATGAGGGAATGGCTTGTGCAGGATGGAAGTTATGCAAAATGCTTCTGTAGTAACTTTCTGCATTACTTTTGCCCTGCATTAACCCCTTCCTAATGTTCTATGTTTATTACGAATTTTAATATGTACTGAATATTCATGGACAAAATAGTTATAATGAAATACTGAGGGTGGAACATTGTAGCCATTTAGAAAGTAAAGAAACGGATTTATCAGTTTCCTTTAGCAAACAGAGCAGACCCTGATAAGACGGCTCCTATAGGAGCCGTCTGATCTGAGTCTACTCTGTTTGCAGATGCGTGAAACACTTTTATATGAAGGAAAGTGTTAAGCGTTTGCATGCTTTTAAAACCAATATAGTTTTTCAGTGGCCGATAGCGAGGAATTCTACTGTATATGGTTCAGGATGTAATTTTCTAAATCTGAAGGTTATAAAATGCTTGCCACAAAAAGTTTTCCACTTAAAAATAATCAAGTTTTAATGTGCGACATGTGATTTATGCATGTAAATGCTCAAAATAAGACCTTGCATTTTCAATAATTCTATTATCCACTGAAATGACTTATAGCTTCACTGAGAAGTTAAAGTCCCATTATTATAGTTTTTATGTGAATTAATTTTCCACTCTCAAATGGCTGCATAAGGTTTTGTGTAGAAACTAACATATTTCTACATTTTGTAGAATCGAAACAAAACGGGAAAATACTGCGGAACAAGCAGAAAAATCTAGTCTGTGAATCACGTGACCATGGACAGTATTGTAATTTATATAGAAATTTTGTTCAATTTTTTAAAACTATCAATAAGTGCAACCAAACAACAAAAGAGAAGCTAGAACTGAAAAAATGCAAGCAACTGGGTCTATATTCCCAACGTTTCTCGGTTTAAGCAAACGATGTGTCTCGACTGGGACCTTTGTCGAAAATTTATTTTCTATTCTCTATTGATATCAGCTTTGAATGCGGACTCTGCCGTTAGTCGCCATTTGTGTTTACTTTCTTTCACAGCAGACACAACGTGATGATCATGTTACAGTAGTTCATTTGCATTTAGTGGATGATCTGTCCAACTAGGGATTCCCAGAGCAACAGATAAACTGGTGTACTCAAGTAATAAAATCGTCATTTCTCCACTAAACCCTATGTTGTGACCACTCTTTAGAATCGTCTTGAAGAGACGATTCTAAAGAGTGATCACAACATAGGGTTTGGTGGAGAAATAAAGAAATTATTCTTGAAAATGTTTTAATTTACACATCTCATCTAGTCCTCTACATTCCCATTGTAAATCCTGTTCATTTCTATGGAATGAAAGTTTTCGAGCATCCCCACTTGTTTGCTAGTGTTTTAAAAGCATCTTTTGACGAAAAATCGATCTTTTCAATTTTTCACACAAGAAAGTGATGCTAAAACTTTAAAAGATAATGGGCCTTTAACTTTGCACGCTAGCGGCAAAACTGTGATTACCTATGAAAACAGTCTTGATCCAAATGAGATAGATGCCTCATAATGTGGCGTCTCATCAGGATCTAAACTGTTTGACATTTTGACCATATTATTGCAGAGGAATGAGAAATCTTATTTTAAGAAGTTTGGTTTGGTTTTTATCAGGTTTTACATCATTTAACGTTTAACAGTGTTTCATTCATATCACAACGTCCAGCTAATTACAGGTGGAGGACGACCCTAAAGGTTCTTCCGTGCGCGGCTCAAATTGCATTGTTTCGTGCAGAAAAGAACATCCAGGTAGAACCACCGACCTACCGCATGCCAGCAGGAAGGAAGAAATGAAGCAGACAAAAAATGTTGCAGACAAAAAATTAATTAGTGTGCAAAGATTAAATGCCTGGAAAAGCAACTGTCATCACTATATTCTAAGGGCATCCTCAGTGGTGTGTGTAAGGGGGATTGCTTATTTTGGCATGTCATATCACATCCGAGGTCCAGATAAGATGTGTAAATTAACCCATTCCCACTTAGGCTATCTTTAGACCTACCCCCTTAGTTGATTAAATCTACCAAAAAGGAGCATTAACTAGAGAAAAGGAATTTTTCAGAATTGTGCATTTTTGAAACCATTGTGATAAATAGAGCATTTGCTCCTATGGAGCAAATGCTCTATTTATCACAATGGTTTCACAAAGTGACTTTTACAGAAGCGCCAAAATGCGTCAATATGCGGGAATGGGTTAAAACATTTTTTAAGAATAACTCAGCAGATAAACATGCATATTCAATTTTCTCCATCAAATCCTAAAATCAATATGATTCTAAAGAGTAGTCACAACAGTTACTTACAGTTTGGTGGAGAAGTAATGAAGTAATTCATGAAATTGTTTTGATTTGCACATCTTCTCTAGACCTCTGATAACTTTTTTATTTTCTCCACCAAACCCTATATTGTGACACTCTTTAGAAACGTTTCCAAAAGACAATTCTAAACAGTGGTCACAATGTAGGGTTTGGTGGAGAAATGACGATTTAAGTATTTAAGCCTTTACTCCATAAAGACAGTAAAATGGCGATAATCCGAGGACTGTCAGGAATTGAGAAAATGCTTGTATTACCGGTGAAACCCTCGGATTATCCATGAATTCATACTTCGTAGATTCATATGCCTAAAGTGTCAAATCTATCGTATAGTGTTTTTTGCCAACAGAATGTCGCTGATATGTTTGCGTATTTGTACACATTCTTGTTCAATCAGACGCTTGCTACGATAGATAAACATAATCTTCTTAGAGTATTTCAGACGAACAAAGCCGAGTGTTCCTATTATTTCTTAACCCTTCGCTTGCTATTCACGTCAATATACCTACCTGTAAATAGTGAAGACCCAGATGAGACAGCTCCTGCAGGAGCTGTCTCATCAGGGTCTGCACTATTTACAAGTTGATTGTGCAACCAGTGCACTCCACAGCAGTGATTGCACAGCGAAATATGTGTACATAGTGAAGATATATGTAATTATACAACAGGGCATGGGTAAAGAAGGAGAAATGTATTTTAAAACTAGAGGTTTTTGTCACAAAAACGGATGTCTCCCCTGTAATAAAAACAATATGTAAAGGGAAATCACTAAAAATGTTATGGTCTTGATGAATGATACTTCCCCTCATTATGCGCTTTCCACACTACATTTTTCAAGAAGAAAATGATAACAGCTAATAACTCCAAAAATACTGATACCAGATTTATGGCCCTTGTGCATGACACTTACTTTCATCATGCTCTTTCCAAAAAAAAAAAGTCATTCCAATAGCATCAGTCGAACAGGAGTTATTGATCGGCCAAAAAATGTAACAAAGGGCAATAACTCCAAAAGTATTGAAGCCAGAATTATGGCCCTTGTTCATGACACTTTCTCTCATCATGCTCTTTCTATGTATGAAGTTTCAATACGATGGCAAGAGCCATGTAGGAGTTATCTTCCGGACAAGAAAGAATTAAACAAATGTACAAGGGGCAATAACTCTAAATTTATTGAAGCTCGAGTTAAGGATCTTATGCATGACACTTTCTCTTATCATGATCGTTCCATGTATGAAGTTTCACTTCAATGGCATGTGTCACATAGGAGTAATCATCCGGACAAAAAATTGTGATTTTTTTTTACAAAGGGCAATAATGCAAATATTAGTGAAGCCAGAGTTATGGACCTTGTGCATGACACTTCCTCTAGTTATGATCTTTCCATATATGAAGTTTCAATCCAATGGCATGAGCCATATAGAAGTTATCGTCCGGACAAAAAAGTGTGAATTTTTTTACAAAGGGCAATAACTCCTATATTAGTGAAGCCAGAGTTATGTACCTTCTGCATGACACTTCCTCTCATTATGCTCTTTCCATATATGAAGTTTCAATCAACTGGCATCAGGTATATTGAAGTTATTGTCCAGACAAAAAATTGTGATATTTTTTACAAAGGGCAATAACTCCAATATTAGTGAAGCCAGAGTTATGGACCTTGTGCATGACACTTCCTCTCGTCATGATCTTTCCATATATGAAGTTTCAATCCAATGGCATGAGCCATATAGGAGTTATCGTCCGGACAAAAAAGTGTGCTTTTTTTTTTACAAGGGGCAATAACTCCTATATTAGTGAAGCCAGAGTTATGGACCTTGTGCATGACACTTCCTCTCATTATGCTCTTTCCATATATGAAGTTTCAATCAACTGGCATCAGGCATATTGAAGTTATCGTCCGGACAAAAAGTGTGATGGACAGACGGGGACAGACAGACAGCCGGCCGGCCGGCCGGACAGACAGACAGACAGCTCTCACGAAAACAATATGTCTCCCCCATATAAATATGGGGGGAGACATAATTCAGCAAGAGAAGGGTTAATTTCACAACTGGATCAACTCATCCTGATTTTACTTATCACGAAACAACATTGGAGCGAAACGATATTGTTTGTTAACATCCAAAACAAAATGAAATGACGACGAACGGAAAATTAGACAAATTAAAATCTATTAGTATAAAGTTATAAGCTATGACTGTTCTATGTCTAATGGTTTGAAACAAATTTTGGGTTTATTATGAAGAGTCCGTTGAACGGACCCCTACAAACTACAGTGAATCTTTGGTCGCAGCTGTGAATGGTGTTTACCATTATCACTTATATAAGGAAAGATTCGATGCATTATATATATGCGTTGTACAGGTTGAACTCATTATTACTGCCTACTTATGTGTATACTGTTGGAGCCGGTGTTATTACACAGCACTGCCTCCAACTGCTGGGGGCACATAGTGTCGCGAGATATCAGTTAAGGAGGTGTGATAAATTGACTTTGAAGTGTCCGTGATGCATGCTCGGATTAGGCAGGTAATTTAATGAAGCAATTGATTGAAGGGACCGGGGTGTGTGCTCAAAAAATCAGATTATCGAGACTCGGATAACACTGTACATTGTTGTATTAAAGTAATAGATTTCCTGTCCGGACCATACAATTTCCCACGGATTAGACCATATACTCGGAAAATCGCTTTGGATTATCACCGTTTTACTGTACGCCTTTTTACGCCTTTACAAACAAAGTAGACCCAGATCAGACGCCTCCTATAGGAAACTTCTGATCAGGGTCTGCTCCGTTTGCTTATGATATAATAATACAGATATATTTCATAGTTTCTGCCATAGCTAAAAATTCCTGTGTCCATGTGCTATTTTAACAAATTAATCTAATTAATATTTATGATCTCATTCTTTCTTACATGAATTTTTTTTTTTTCATGGCCTTTTACGCGGCTTTAAACCATTACCTCATAGGCTCTTTTTAGATCTAACCACTTTGAATAAATCTACCAAAAAGGAGCATTAACTAGAGAAAAGGACAATTTTTAGAATTTTGTAGTTTGAAACCATTGTGATAAAAAGAGCATGGTTTTCAACAGGTTACTTTTTCGGAGGTGTTAAAAGGCGTCAATATGAGGGAATGGGTTAACAGTATTTGTCATATTGTGACATCCAGCTAATTACAAGTGGAGGTTTTTCTGTGCATCGAACCAATTGCATTCTTTCATGCACAGAACACCTGGGTAATGCAAGCCAGCTAGACTTCCTGACATGAAAACAAATTTTGTTCACTCTCCTCCTGCTTGACTGGCATTTGCAAACATCTTAGATCCAGATAAGATGCAGAGTATTATTCAGCATCTCATCAGGATGCAAACTATATGGCACTCATTTAAAAGTTTCTCAAAAGCTTGTTCAAACCAGATATCAGTAAAACTTTCAGTAAATCAGAGTTTGCGCAGACAATCAGTACAACAGATGTGTACTCAAGCACTAAAATCCTCATTTCTCCACCAAACCCTATGTTGTGACCACTCTTTAGAATTGTCTCAAAGAGACGATTCTAAAGAGTGGTCGCAACATACGGTTTGGTGAAGAAATAAAGAAGTTATTCTTGAAAATATTTTACTTTACGCATCTTATCTGGAGCTCTGCATCATTTTTTTCAGTATAAGAAGGGTTAAGATTCTGTATTAACCATTTACACCATGAATATTCATGTAACAAATAATATCATGAATATTAATTGGATTTTATAACAGCACATGGACAATATTAATTGGATTGTTATAACAGCACATGGACAATATTAATTGGATTGTTATAACAGCACATGGACAATATTAATTGGATTGTTATAACAGCACATGAACATGAGAATTTCTGGCCATGGCAGAAACTGTAGAATCAGATCTATATTATAAGCAAACAAAGTAGACTCTGATCAGATGGCTCCTATAGGAACCATCTGATCTGGGTCTACACTGTTTGCAAAGGAGTAGAAAGGCGCAGAGTCTATTCTGGACTGAGTGACAGATGGGCCATTGGCCCATCAGCCACAAAATGAATGGGCCATTTTGAAATTTTGATGGGCCAACCAAATTTACACCTGATTACCATGGAAGTAGTATGCAGTATGTAACCTGTTTAACCAGTCTGAAAATAAAATTAATGCACTTGTCTACATGTTTTGTTGTCATTCAAGTGCCAATCAGTTCTCTCTAGATACTGTCTATGCTGGACGCATGTCTCGTCAACGTGCTCGAAAGTTTGAACATCCTGTCACAAAAGTGTTTTTACGATAGTGTTTATTGACTGATAACACTAAACATCGATTTAATTTTTTCTCAGCATCGTAATGTAACTAGTTAAATTTAGACAGCCAACTTGCCTGAATCCGCGGAGACACGGTTTTCCGAGCTACAAGAAGCATGATCACTGGCCCATTCAGTTTGTCGTTAAATTCTCAGACTCGGCTAACGCTGAATCCATAGGCTGCTTCGGCACTATCGTTAGACAATGTAATAAAGTCCTGCCCTCACTTTCAGCCTTTCTTTCGGACATAACTGCTTCATTATCGTATAGAAAGGTCCAGACAATCACATTTGTTAACAAAATGTTTTTCACTTTCGTTTTCAACTCGCGCGAGAGACTATGTGGTTTTGATATATAAATTAACCAATCAAATCGCGTAAAAACCTTCACACCAGATGCTGTATCTGGGCGACGTCACTACCGGAAATAAATTTGCTGTCTCTAAGCAACAAGTAGCGACTCTTTTTCGCGACCGTGAAACAAAAACCAAACATCCCGATGTTAATTCAGATTAAATTATATATTTAGGGAGGGGGGATTTCAGATTTTGTGTGCCGGCATGGCCCTAGGATGGAATTTTCTCTGCGCAATTTGTGATTTCCATGCGTGAATCCAGCAAAGGCACGTCCCAGAATAGACTCTGAAGGCGTCTTTATGGAGTAAACTAAAGGGTTAACCCTTTCCCTCATATAAATTCCTTTTCATGCAGCAATAATTGCAGATAATATGGTAATACCTTTGATTCAGCAGTTAAGTAGAAGATGCCATTTTCAAAATTTAATGAACTATTCCAAAATTCAAACAGGTCAAGCTTATGGTGAATATTTAGGGATTTTTTTCTAAAGAATTGTGTATCATGACAAACAGTGCAGATCCTTGTGACAGGGCTCCTCTAGGAGCCCTCTCATCTGGGTCTACACTGTTTGCAAAGGCCATTATAGTGACTTGTTTCCCCACATTGTAAGGGTTACAGATGGTCTGTGCTCGTATTTCAAAACATTTGAGTAGCAAAATCACTTTAGAATGGGAATCTATCGGACTTGAAAATCAAAACAAAAAAGAGGAAATCTGATTGCTAGACAAACCAACAGAAACCTGTCTGCCAAGTTGCTCGTATAACCTGACTAGAAACTAATCAACTGCTTCCAAATATTTATTTAATTATAATAAAAATTATAATAGATCCTTACAATACCCCAAAATACTGTGTACATATGCCATTATCCCTTTTCTCCAAAGGCTATTTTTTAGATCCAACCTCTTTGAATGAATCTACCCAAAAGGAGCATTTACTGGAGAAAGTAAAATTTTAGAATTTTGTAGTTTGAAACCATTGGCGTAGAAAGGTGTATGTATGGAGGAAAGGGTTAAACAAGTTCAGCTACTAGATATTCATGATGTCATTTTTTCTTACATGAATATTCAACAGGTAAAATTTTAACAGCAGCAATCACAATAAACACTGATCAGAGGTCTCCTCTCTCTGATCACATCTGGTCCCCTCTGACTGAATCTGCCCCCCACCCCCCTTCCCCAAGTCCTCCTCCCGGACTTAATCTGGCCCACTCAGTTCAAATCTCTCTGAATGAATCTGGTCCCATCTTTGACTTAATCTCTCCCTTCCAGCCAACCCCCTGATCTGGTCTCAATCCCTCTGATCTCCCCCACTGAATCTGGCCCTCTCTGCCCCACCCATCCCCGGTTGACTGAATCTGGACCCCCCTCCCCCCGGTGACTATTTGCTCCCTCCCTCTTAAAATCTGCCCCCCTCCCACTGATCTGACAATCTTGCCTCCCTGACAATCTAGTGACCCCATACTCTGACAATTGGTCTCCTTCTCCTGACTGAATCTGGCCCCTCCCTCTAACTGAATCTCCACCCTTTCTGAATCTGAACTGTTTGCATATGGTTAGAAACTCTACAACAGTACACTGGGTTATCACCAGTTAGCAAACAGGAAGGTTTTTTTCAGACAGACACTACTGTTAGGTCCAATTATACAAGCTATTCATCTGAGGTCAAAACTGACAGGTCACATTTGTCTTAGATTCATTCAAGGTCCCAGTGACAATAATTGTATTGGTCTTTCAAAAGCTGGAATTGCTAAAAGATCATATCTTTGCACAATTGTAAAAACGAAAGTGAAGGAACACATTTTTTGTCTGCCTAGAGATATATCGTACTCTCCTAAAAAAAATGCTTTGACTCTGATAATTATTAATGTCCCTTTACTTCTTGGGGAAAACTAAAAAATCAAACTAAAACCCTATATTATAACCATTACATAAAGACATACAGATAGCGTAATGTAGACTGAAAGCAATGCAGAAAGCTCCATTTAACCCTTCTCTTGCTGATTTTTAAAATACATTTCTCCTTCTTTACCCATGTCCTGTTTTATAATTACATATATCTTCACTGTGTACAAGTATTTCGCTGTGCAATCATTGCTGTGGAGTGCACTGGTTGCACAATCAACTTGTAAATAGTGCAGACCCTGATGAGACAGCTCCTGCAGGAGCTGTCTCATCTGGGTCTTCACTATTTACAGGTAGGTATATTGATGTGAAAAGCAAGCGAAGGGTTAAGCAATTAACTGTGTACACAATGCAAGGAGCTCCTTTTGAACAATGTAATGCCCCCGGGGGCATTTAATAGATATATGATATGAAACGATATGTGTTTGTGAAACACTGTGCCCTGATATGACCTTTGAACTTTATGTATGACCTTGACCTGAATATTCACCCCTAAAAATGTTCACCACTATAAGTTGCACATGCATGTCAAGTTTAAAGTATGTATGTTGAATGGCGACAAAATTATCGCCAATCTAAATTTTGACCCATAATTTGACCTTTGACGTTTATGTATGATGTTGACCTTAATAAGACACCACTTAATATTTCCGCTTCCATAAGTTGCACATGCATGCCAAATTTGAAGAATGTATGTGCAATGGCTACACAATTATCGCCAATGTTAAAGTTGGAGGCCAAACCAACCACCAAACCAACAGACAGAGCAAAAACAATATGCCCCTGGGGGCATAAAAAAGATCAACAAAGTTTGACCAAAGGGACAAAAAGGGGTTTTGAAAACAAAGTATCATAACTCTGGTGTTCCATAGTAAAGGTGAGTGATACATGCAGGGCTGCATTACCTACTAAACATATTCACAAAGTTTCATAAAAAAAATCCAAATGGTTTCAGAGATATGGCTCCGGACAGACAAAAATGCTACATTTTTCACAGAGGAACATAACTCTTGTGTTCCAAGGTCAATAATTATAAATTATACTTGCAGAGTATATCCTTATGCTACTTAACATTTTCACAGAGTTTCAAAAACAAATTCAAATTTGTTTCTGAGAAATAGCTTTGGACAGACAAAACGGTTACGTTTTTCGCAAACAAAGGGCCATAATTCCGGTTTTCCTAAGTCAATATCAATGATACTTGCGGAGCCACATGTTCCAATGCTACTGAACATTGCGCAAAGTTTCATTGAAAAACTCCATACGATATCTGAGAAATTGCACCGGACACGATAAAAAATAACATTTTGGCAAACAAAGGGCCATCACTCCTGTGTTACAAGATCAATGTGCGTGATACTAGCAGGCCCACATTCTATTATGGCATTAACCCCATACCTCATAGCCTATTTTTAGATACAATCTCTTTGAATGAATCTACCGAAAAGGAGAAATTTAACTAAAGAAAAGGAAAATTTTGAATTTTGTAGTTTGAAACCATTGTAATAAATAGAGCATTTCGAGGGCTTGGTGCAAAACTATTCTAACTCCTTCACTTTATGAAGGAGTTAGAATAGTTTTGTACCAAGTCCTCGATTTTCTCCTATAGGAGCAAATGCTCTATTTATCACAATAGTTTCACAAAGTGACTTTTACAGAGTCGTCAAAAGTCATCAATATGAGGGAATGGGTTAAATATTCACACAAATGAAATTTCAAGCAATTTCTCAGATATTAGTCCGGAACGCATGGACGGACAGACAATGCCAAAACAATATCACTCTATCTCCCGCGGGGGATAAAAAGTGACATAGTACAACAGCAAACAGTAGATGTTCTTGCTTTTTCAGATTATTAGCACACAGGTTTTACCAATGACATTTTTCAACCCTTTACTCCATAAATATGCTTTTCTACGTCTTTCCAAACAGAGAAGACCCTGATCAGACGGTTCCTAGAGCATTATATAGACTAATTGTTCAGTTTCTGCCATGACAACCAAATTCCTGTGTTCATGCGTCATTATAACCCATTCCCCCATGGGCAATTTTTAGACCCAACCTCGTTGAATAAATCTACCAAAAAGTAGCATTTACTTGAGAAAAGAAAAAATTTAGAATTTCATAGTTCTGAAACTATTGTGATAAATAGAGGATTAAATGCTCCTTAGGAGCAAATGCTCTATTTATTACAATAGTTTAAAAAATGACTTTTACAGAGGTGTAGAAAGGCATATTTATGGTGGAAAGGGATAAACATCCAACGAAGAAAAAATACATTGTGCTGGCCCGCTCGGTGCCAGAACTGTCTGACATCTGCCGTTAAGTAATTTCCTTGTGATAGTTCATACCCAGGTTGTTTCTGCCTATTGATCTTTTCAGACCAAAATCATTTTGTCCTGAATGGTAGTTTTGAACCCAATTATGCAACAAGCGGATCCAGTTACTCATAGATATGGAAGTTATCGGAGCGAAATGATAATGGTAGACAGAAACCAATAAACATTTTTATCATGGATGATTTCACCATGAATCCTTTTTCTTTCCTAGATATAACACTATAAACTAGAACTATCACTAAAGGTGATGAATACCCCCACATGGCAGCTTTGATTGCGAATCCAAGTTTGTGACACCAGCTATCCATGTAACAGGACTAAAACACATAAATACTCAAAGTTAAAGGAGAGATAATTCTGTAATGCTTGCAACAAACAACATATGAAAACTTTAAAAATGAAGGAGGATTTGTGACACAAAATCCCCATGTTTCATGCCAAAATGAAAATGTTTGCACTGGTCCGATTTTGCAGAATGACACTGGTTCTTTTTCCATTTCAAGGCCAGGTATTAAGTTCAAGGTCACAGAGACCTGAATATCTACTACCCAATATGTATTGACACAACAGGTTTGGTAATGCTAGATAATAGAGTATAGGATATATGCTCCGGACAAGACCTGAAATTTGTGTCTTGCACATCTACTACTCCTGAGTAACATTTATGCCAAGTATCAAGTAAATCAGGTTGAAAGTGAAGGAGGAGTTCGTCGTACAAGATTTTGCCTGCCAATTTTAACCTTTCGCTTGCTATTCACGTCAATATACCTACCTGTAAATAGTGAAGACCCAGATGAGACAGCTCCTGCAGGAGCTGTCTCATCAGGGTCTGCGCTATTTACAAGTTGTTTGTGCAACCAGTGCACTCCACAGCAGTGATTGCACAGAGAAATAATTGTAGACAGTGAAGATATATGTAATTATACCACAGGGCATGGGTAAAGAAGGATAAATGTATTTTAAAATTCAGCAAGCGAAGGGTTAAGACCAATTTCAAGGACAAAGGTCAAGGTCACAGAGACCTGAAATTTGTGTCTTGCACATATACTACTCCTGAGTAACATTTATGCCAAGTATCAAGTGAATCAGGTTGAAATTGAAGGAGGAGTTCAAAGTATAAGATTTCGCCTGCCAATTTCAAGACCAATTTCAAGGCCAAAGGTCACGGAGACCTGCAATTTGTGTATTGCACATCTACTACTCCTGAGTAACATGTATGCCAAGTATCAAGTAAATCAGGTTGAAAATGAAGGAGGAGTTCGCCGTACAAGATTTTGCCTGCCAATTTCAAGACCAATTTCAAGGCCAAAGGTCAAGGTCAAGGTCACAGAGACCTGAAATTTGTGTATTGCTCATCTACTACTCCTGAGTAACATTCATGCCAAGTATCAAGTGAATCAGGTTGAAATTGAAGGAGGAGTTCAAAGTACAAGATTTTGCCTGCCAATTTCAAGACCAAATTCAAGGCCAAAGGTCAGGGTCAAGGTCACAGAGACCTGAAATTTGTGTATTGCTCATCTACTACTCCTGAGTAACATGTATGCCAAGTATCAAGTCAATCAGGTTGAAAGTGAAGGAGGAGTTCGCCGTACAAGATTTTGCCTGCCAATTTTAAGACCAATTTCAAGGCCAAAGGTCAAGGTCACAGAGATTTTAAATTTGTGTCTTGCACATCTACTACTCCTGAGTAACATTTATGCCAAGTATCAAGTGAATCAGGTTGAAAGTGAAGGAGGAGTTCAAAGTACAAGATTTTGCCTGCCAACTTCAAGACCAATTTCAAGGACAAAGGTCAAGGTCACAGAGACCTGAAATTTGTGTCTTGCACATATACTACTCCTGAGTAACATTTATGCCAAGTATCAAGTGAATCAGGTTGAAAGTGAAGGAGGAGTTCAAAGTACAAGATTTTGCCTGCCAACTTCAAGACCAATTTCAAGGACAAAGGTCAAGGTCACAGAGACCTGAAATTTGTGTATAGCACATATACTACTCCTGAGTAACATTTATGCCAAGTATCAAGTGAATCAGGTTGAAAGTGAAGGAGGAGTTCAAAGTACAAGATTTTGCCTGCCAATTTCAAGGCCAAAAGTCAAGGTCAAAGAGACCTGAAATTTGTGTCTTGCACATCTACTACTCCTGAGTAACATTTATGCCAAGTATCAAGTGAATCAGGTTGAAAGTGAAGGAGGAGTACAAAGCACAACATTTTGCCTGCCAATTTCAAGACCAATTTCAAGGCCAAAGGTCATGGTCAAGGTCACAGACACCTGAAATGTGTGTCTTACACATCTACTACTCCTGAGTAACATTTATGCCAAGTATCAAGTGAAACAGATTGAAAGTGAAGGAGGAGTTCAAAGTACAAGATTTTGCCTGCCAACTTCAAGACCAATTTCAAGGACAAAGGTCAAGGTCACAGAGACCTGAAATTTGTGTCTTGCACATCTACTACTCCTGAGTAACATTTATGCCAAGTATCAAGTGAATCAGGTTGAAAGTGAAGGAGGAGTTCAAAGTACAAGATTTTGCCTGCCAATTTCAAGGCCAAAGGCCAAGGTCAAGGTCACAGAGACCTGAAATGTGTGTCTTGCACATCTACTACTCCTGAGTAACATTTATGCCAAGTATCAAGTGAAACAGGTTGAAAGTGAAGGAGGAGTTCAAAGTACAAGATTTTGCCTGCCAACTTCAAGACCAATTTCAAGGACAAAGGTCAAGGTCACAGAGACCTGAAATGTGTGTCTAGCACATCTACTACACCTGAGTAACATTTATGTCAGGTTGAAACTGAAGGAGGAGTTGAAAGTACAAGATTTTGCGACGACCAACGACCGACGACCGACCGACCGACCAACCGACAGGCTGATTCCAGTATACCACCCTCAAACTCTGTTTGTGGGGGTATAACTAGGAGGTAATCAAAACATTTGTTTTTAACCCTTTACTCCAAAAATACGCCTTCATACGCCTTTGCAAACAGAGAAGACTCAGATCAGACAGCTACTACAGGAGCCGTCTGACCAGGGTCTGTTCTGTTGCCTATGATATATTATAAATATGATCATACAGTTTCTGCCATGACCGAAAATTCCTGTGTCCTATTATGCTGTTAAAACAAATAATCTAACTAATTTATATTCATGACATTTTTTACATGAATATTCATGGAGTAAAGGGTTAAAGTGTTTTGGTTTTATCATGCTAGTGGTTTAGATGGTGGAAAAGCTGATGTGTATCATTACTACTGAGGACTATCCTAACCCTTTCCTTATATACACCTTTTCGAGCATTTGCAAACAGAGTTGACCCAGATTAGACGGCTCCTGTAGGAGCAGTCTGATCAGGATCTGCTGTTTGTTTATGAAATAACATAGATCTGATCCTACAGTTTCTGCCTGTGCCAAAACATCCTGTGTACATCATACCATCAGAAAAACTCAGTTCATAACTAGAATTGTTTTTGATACAAAAACTGATGTCTCCCCCAGCGCATGGACAAATGTCCAATAACTCTGCAGAAAATCATCGCACAGGAAAAGGAATAAACTATGTACAACTAGGCATGGTGCTGATCAATCCTATGAAGTTTCATGAAAATCTGATTAAAAGATTTTTGGGGAAACCCTGCAGACAAAATTTGTCCAATAACTCTGCAGAAAGTCATCAAACTGAAAAAGGAATAAAATATGCACAATTAAGAATGATGCTTATCAATCCTATGAAATTTAATGAATATCCAATTAAAGGTTTTGGAGAAACCTTGCAGACAAAATTTCCATGTAAAAATTTCAAAGTCCCATAACGCTGCAGAAAATGGGAGACAATAACTCCAATATAATGGAAGCCAGAGTTATGATACTTATGCATAACACTCCCTTCCATCATGCTCTTTCCATACATGAAATGTCATTCCAATAGCATCAGTAGAGCAGGAGTTATTGATTGGACAAGAAAATATAACAAAGGGCAACAACTCCAAAAGTATTGAAGGCAGAGTTATGGCCCCAATACATGACACTTACTCTCATCATGCTCTGTCAATGTGTGAAGTTTCAATCAAATGGCATTAACCATGTAGGAGTTATCGTCCAGACAAAAAGTGTGAATAATTGACCTTGAATTATGATCATGACCTTGAATTGTGAACTTGACCTTTGAAGAATGTGCCTGAATCCTCCTGTCTGCACATTGCCTTGTTAAGGAGAACATTTGTGCCACAGCATTTTGAAATCCTTCCAACGGTCTAAGAGATATGGAGCGGACACGAAGGGTGTGGCCAAAAACATTTGACCTTGAATTGTGACCTTGACCTTTGACACACGTGCCTGTATCGAAAGCTCTGCACATCGTCTTGTTGAGTCAAACATCTGTACCAAAGCATTTTGAAATCCTTCCATATTTGTGAGAGATATGAAGCGGACACAAGTGTGATAGACAACTGATGGACAACTTGACCAAAACAATATCCGTGTCTCCCCATTATAAATGGGGGAGAACATAAATTTTCATGATGCCATTATTCCGTGCTTGAATATTTAAAGAGGGAAAGGGTTAAGAATCTCTTTTTTTAAAACCTTTACTTTACGATTACGGAATTATCCCCCACTCTAATTGAATATTAATAAAACAAATTTTTGCATGAATGTATGTTTATAAAATAATATTCATGAAAGATCAGAGAGAACCTAAGGACTCATATTCAAGTGCATACAGTACAGACCCTGATCAAACACCTCATCCAAAAGCTGTTTAATCTGGGTCTACACTGTTTGCAAAAGGATCAAAATCAGTTAAATGGGTAAAACAGTGTGGAAGTTTGCTTTTACTGGCAATACATGTACAACACACATTTATTCAGTATAATTATATATAATTCCTTTAACAAGTCAAATTTAAAATATATGACAATTTGACACAATTCAACAGTATTACCATGCATTGCAATATTAAACCTGCAATTGCAAACAGAGTAGACCCAGATCAGACGGCTCCTGTGGGATCAGGGTCTGCACCGTTTGCTCATGGAATTATCTAGGTCTGATTCTACATTCTCTGCCAGTCAAAAATTCTTTTGTTAATAATACTTTGAAATAATTCTGCTCATTAATATTCAAGATGTAATTATTTTTTTAATGAATATTCAAGAGGTAATAGGATAGCTAGATGCTATTGAGAGGTTCTACTGGATTTCGATATTCAGATCAGAAAACATATAGTATTCTCTGTCTCAGACAATACTCTCAGGGGACGGATGTCATTCGTACCCTCACTATGTTAACGATTGCTTCCATCTTAACCCTTTAAAAGCTGGAAACGACTGTACTGGCAATTGCAAACTGTGAAGACCCAGATCAGAGGGCTCCTCTGGGAGCCCTCTAATCAGGGTCTGCACTGTTTGTCATTCAGAATTACCTAGCATAGTCAATCGCTTTCATACTAAATAGAATGTACAATTAAACCCTAATGGACAATTCCCCTCTGAATATAATATATTCCGCATTCAAAGGGATACAATTCAACATTTTGTGACCACATTAATTTTGTCATAGCCAATGCTATGTTAGATTCAAATGTTGATCCGAACTGTACGACACTTTTGTGATATTTTGAAAATAAGAAATGAAGAAACAAATGCTTAAGGAACAACAGGCTGAAGTATTTTGTAGGAAATTGCTCAGCTTGTTGAAAAGTTAACAAATGAGAAACACAAGAAGAACATGCTCTGTGTTACAATAAGGCTTTTAACCCTTAGTATACGGGGAACCTAGTATATCATCGCTGTGCTGACAAAACCTTGTATAATGAAAATCATTACTTTTCAGGAGAGGCAAAAAACTGATTATCTTTATGAATGCGTCTTTATGTGACAAATAAGGTTTATATTCTGGTACCATATTAACTCTTTACCCAATAGCCTGTTTCTAGTTTTGAAGACATATGACCACTTAAAGCAGGTTGAAAGTAAAGCAGAATGCGCCTTAAGGCGCATTCTGCTTTACTTTCAGCCTGCTTTAAGCTACCACCTACTAGGATATAGAAAATATTTATTATGCAATATGTTCATGACTGTATGAATTTGAACTATTTTCTTCAGCGGAGGAATAAATCAAACACGCTAAAAGCCGCTTCTATCAGGTAAAGGGTTTTTGATTGATTGATTAATTGATAAAACTTTATCTATTCTATCATTGATAAAACTATTAATTCTATCATTTGGTATGATGATGTTTTAAATGTTTGATATTTTTGTACCAAGTTTGGTTCACCTCATGTATATGACTTATACGATATTTCGTTGTTTACGTTTTATCAGGAGAACATGATATATGACAATTTACATTACTTGAGTCTAAGCTTTGTACCTCGTCACACCAAGAAAAGAACAGACCTATGCTCTATGTACCACAATACAACCACTGGCCTATTAGGTTCCTAATCTGGATGTGTTTTATGTTTAATAACGTTGCTCCGTATGCTTGAAGAGTAAAATGTATACGAGGTTTTGATATTGAAAAAATTCAGACCAAGATATACGAGGTTCAGTCACATGCAAGTTTTGACACTTTTGATTGGTCTATTGCGTTGAAATTTTGCAAAGAATGTGGGCATTGTACATTTAAATCAGAAATCATGAAGAAAAGATTTTCGGCCAAAATGGATATACAAGGTTTTGTCAACACGGCGACGATATACAACCTTTGCAAAAAGTGTTGACTCAGATAAATGGACTCCTTAAACATCTTGTGGCATTTCTTGCACATTTATGTGCAGAAACATATCAATGTAAGCACCCAGGTAAGTATTATGAGCATATATCTACAGTAACAATTGTCCTTCGCATTGCTCTTTCACAGAAGTTGATACAGAGCTACAGATGCGTACCCAAATACTAAAGTCGTAATTTCTCCACCAAACTCTATACTGTGACCACTCTTTAAGAATCGTCTCGAAGAGACGATTCTAAAGAGTGGTCACAGTATTGGGTTTGGTGGAGAAATAAAGGAGATATTCTTGTAAATGTTGAAATTTTTACGCATCTTATCTGGACCTCGGTGATATTATACAGCTGCAAACAACGCATTTAGTACAAAGATTTGCAGTGTACCCAGGTTTGAATGATTAACTGATTAATCGTGTTTGATACTTGCCATAAACTGGTTACAAATTTCCTACTTAACCATTTCAGCATTAAATGGGATATTTACACATGAAGTTTTGGTATTGGCATATGTACACCTGAATGTTTGGTACTGGTAGAAACCGTCGAGTCAGATTTTTCATAATTTCAAAAGCAAGCAGAGCAGACCCTGCTGCTACATGAGCCATCTGATCTGGATCTGCTCTGTTTGCAAATGTGTGAAAAAGCAGTCTTATATGAGGGAAAGGGTTAAACCTTTGATACTGAGTGCACTCTACAGTTAACCCATTCCCCATGGGCTATTTTTAGACCTAATCTCTGTGAAAAAAAGCAATCAAAAAGGAGCATTTACTGGAGAAAAGGAACTGTTTAGAATTGCGTAGTTTTGAAACCATTCTGATAAATGCTCTATCAAATGCTCTATTTATCAGAATGGTTTCAAAAAGTGACTTTTACAGAGGTGTCAAAAGGCGTCAATATTTGGGAATGGGTTAAACACTAATTGACTACTCCACTCTAAAAATTCAGCATTGAAATGGTTGACCAGGAGCCACCTGACCAGGGTCTGCTCTGTTTACTAATAGAATTTGAGAGATCTGTTTCTTTACTTTCTAAAATGGCTACAATGTACAAACAGTTTGGACCAAAACGAGACACAACATAATGCGGCATCTCATCAGGATCCAAACTGTTTCACACATTGACCATATTTTTTAAAAGAAATGAGAGATTTTATTTTTAAGAATTGAAGCAGATGAAAACTTACTTAGCATGCGGCGAGTTTAAAAGGTGAAACTAGAAATGTGTCCATAGGACACTGATGCCCCTACTTCAGATTTTTTGTCACAGAAGGTAAGGGCCATAATCATGCATGTAACGACTGAAGGGATTTATACCATTTTTGCAAATAAAGGGCTGCAACTCCTAAATGACTTGTGATGGAATTTCACCAAGATATAATTACTACAAACATGTGTGTAAAGTTTGGTCAGGATTGGACAAATACTTTCCAAAAAAAAGTCTTTGTTTGGGCATAAAAAGCTACTTTTGGCATTTTGTCCTCTTTGAAAGGCTTGGGTTGGAGCACTCTTTCATCGAATACAATGGTGAAAACCAGTGCTAGCAGGTCAGCTTCAGAATGATATTAATACAGTAAAACCCGCTAATGCGACCACCAAAAAGGGGCATAATTCTGGGTGGCAGAAGCAGGTGGTTGCTTAATGCAGTACAAAAGTTATGCAGAAAGCTCCTGTAGGAGCTTTCTGCATAACTTTTGTGCTGCATTAAGCAACCACCTGCTTTAAACGACACCAGTAGCTGTTTATTCAGTGGTCGCATTAGCGGGGTTTCACTGTAATTCTTTGGATCAATGACTTTTTCATCAATGTATACCTCAACAACTGAATAACATAAATTTCAGAGTGTCACATTAATAATATATGCCAGCGTAAGAAATCTAAGTAATAAAATGTTTCTCTCCGGAGAGTCTTGAGAATTCTGTCGAAGACATATGAAATTCCGGTCAATGACTTAACAACCATTGTGTTTTTAACTGGCAACATGTCGACACCTATTGAGCAAAATCATTGTGATGTTGACTTCATCTGGGATATTGAAATCAGCTTGTCAATTAACCCTTTCCCTGTTCAAAATTCATATAAGCATTTAAGATATAATAACATCATAAATATATACTAGCTGAATTATTATAATGTAAGATTTTCAAGTTAATGTTTTGCTCTGACAAAAACTGTAGAATCATATCAATGTCATGTCAAAAGAGCAGAGCAGACCCTGATCAGATTACTCCTATGCCGTCTGATCTGGGTCTACTCCATAAAATTTTGTAATTGCATCAAAAGGCATTTATCCCTTTCCCTGTTCTATGTTTATTACAAATTTCAATACCTAATGAATATTCATGGCCAAAGTAGTTATGGTGAGATAAGGAAAATGCAACATTGTAGACATTTCACTAAGTAATTCAAAGAAATAGATTTGTCTGATTCCATTAGCAAACAAAGCAGATCCTGATCAGACGGCTCCTATAGGAGCCGTCTGATCTGGGTCTACTCTGTTTGCAGATGCATGAAAACATGTTTATATGAGGGAAAGGGTTAAACCTTTCCATCATACAAACACTTTTTTACACCTTTGCAAACAAAGTAGACCTAGACCAAATGGTTCCTGTAAGAGCTATCTGATCAGGGTCTACTCTGTTTGCTTAAGAAACTATAATGATTTTGACTCTATTTAAAACTCTACTAATGACAAACATGCATGTGTCCGTTATAACTTCATATTATAAACATTGAGCTAATTAATATTCATGATGTCATTATTTCTTTCATGAATATTGAACAAGGCAAGGGTAAAAGAAACTATCTATTTTAACCCCTGTGACCTTAAGCAATCAACCAGAACAATTTATAAAACTTCAATGGCTCAGGGTCACTTGAATATCATTTCTGTGAAATTTTGTTGAAATCCTTTTTATGGTTGAGGAGTAGATGCCATTTAAAGAAATTATTCTTTAAAATCTATTTTAGCTCCTGTGAACTACTTATGCAAAGGACAAGAATGATTTGTAAAACTGTCATGGATGGTCATTCACCTATTTGGTGAAAATACAGTCAGTTGCCTTTCTACGCCTCTGTAATAACCACTTCTTGAAACCATTGTGATAAATAGAGCATTTGCTCCTATAGGAGCAAATGCTCTATTTATCACAATGGTTTCAAACTACAAAATTTTCAAATTTTCTTTTTCTCTAGTAAATGGTCCTTTGGGGTAGATTCATTCAAAGCGGTTGGGTCTAAAAATAGCCTATGGAGGAATGGGTTAAGAAATTGTTGACAACGGACGACGAACAACGCATGATGGATGATGATGGACACAGGGCGATCCCAGTAACCTCACCTTGGCACATTGTGCTAGCTGAGTTAACAAAAGCGTATCAAAATTTATCACTCGAGAAAATTATTTTTATGACAAACAGTACATACCTTGATCAAAGGGCTCCTCAAAAGGGACGATGAACTGTGTTGTTCAAGTCCTTGAATGAAGATATGTTCTGTTCTGACTATCCCCCCCCCCCCCGATATGACCCTTGACCTTGATGTATGACATTGACCTTAATCAGTCATCCCTAAAAATGTTTGAAGTATGTATGTGCAATAGTGACAAAATTATCACCAAGGTTAAAATTGGTGACACACCCACCAACCAACAGACATACAGACAGACAGACGGACAGACAGACTCAGCAAAAACAATACACCCCCGGGACTGGTGGGCATAAAAAGTGTATGCAGACCTTTGCAGAGCTCCAAAAAAGATGTGTAAATTAAAATATTATCAAGTATAACTTCTTTATTTCTCCACCAAACCCTAGGTTGTGACCACTCTTTTACTCTTTAGAATCATTCTTTTCGAAGAGACGATTCTAAAGAATTGTCATAACATAGGCCAATTTATTCTAAAGATTGGTCACAACATAGGGTTTGGTGGAGAAATGACGATTTAAGTTTTTGAGTACACACCATTATCTGCAGCTCTGGATCTTTGTAATGTTCTGACACCTGACCATACTTGTAAAGTCATGATCAGCCGAAATCTCTCTATTTCTCACACACTGGTCAGTACTTAATTTAAATGGTAACTAGCATTCAACTTTTACAGTTTAATCCATTCCCGCATATTGACGCCTTTTGATGCGTCTGTAAAAGTGACTTTATGAAACCATTGTGATAAATAGAGCATTTGCTCCTATGGAGCAAATGCTCTATTTATCACAATGGTTTAAAAACTACATAATTCTGAAAATTTCCTTTTCTCTAGTTAATGCTCCTTTTTGGTAGATTTAATCAAAGAGGTAAGGTCTAAACATAGCCTAAGTAGGAATGGGTTAAAGGTCATTAAGCCTGAACGAACATGTGACATATATGCCAGCCACTGGAGCTGACTTGCAGGCATTTTTTTATGGCTTTCCTGCAACACAATTATTCAAATGTTTCAGTTTTTAGGCACTGACCTTTCCACTTACATGGCTTCAGTATAGACTATTGTGATTACATTATAGAAATAAAATTGTCACATACTGTATAATCACTAAGAAATGCTCTAGGGGGTGGTAACATGTATTCAAAGGATTTTGTACACAGGTGGGTGCCTTAATGCAGAATAAAAGCAATGCAGAGAGCTACCGTTTAAGGGGAGCATGAAAAACTCCTCTGAAACCATAGGGCAGATTTCAATATATTTTGGCAGAAATGACACTTGGGTGACCCTCTATCAAAATTGTTAAAACCAGTTTAATTTATTATAAAGAACATGACTGCCATGGAGGGGGTAATTTGTATTAATGTGGCCATGGTGGAAATTTCAAAAATCTTCTTACACCACTGTGTAGATTTTAATATGATGATTTTAGCAGTAAAGTTGAAACCGGATTGTACAAAACCAGAATGATTCATTAAAAAACATTGCCAAAAAGGGTCCGGCTAGGTTTTTTTTATATGGCTATGGTGAAAATTTCATAACTTCTTAGACACCACCAGCTTGATTTCAGTAAAATGTTGCAAGAAAGTTTCTTGCAATCAAATAGCTACTAAAGACTATTGTAGATTCATGCATGGTTGAGTTTCAGTGCGTCATTCGTTGTGCACAACAAAAAACAAAGTGCAAAAGCATTGATGAACAGTCCAACCTGCTCCAACGGTCACCTTGTATCAGCGGCCACACTGCTGTAAGCGGCCACTCCAGGACTTTCCCAATAAAAAACACTATATATTACACCTGATATAAATGGTGACCTAACACATGGAAACTTTATTTCATCTCAAATGGCATATTGTCACACTGCCGTATTAAGCGGCCAGGTGTTCTACAAATGTAAAGCATGAAAACAATTTTCATGGCTATTATCGGAAATAACAGACACTTTGTTATCTCTGAATGCACAACAATCATGATCCATTTAGGATTGTTCATTTAATTATTGCAGTTTCTTTTTTTGTTTGTTAACAAAGGGTGTCTGTTGTTCACACCATATTATTTGGGGAATAACCCCCCCCCACCCCACCCCACCGCGGAATCACCAGAATTCTTAATCATGGCTGAACGATGTGATTCCAGCTGGTTAACGATTCCCACTCTACTGGTACATGTAAGCGAACAGAGAATTCGAGACACCAGTTGTGTCAAAATTGGCTGTCTATAAAATTTCACTGTAAGCATTTTCGATATCTATTTGCGGCACATGTATTACTAAAATGAAAGGACTTATGGATAAGCGACAAAGAGATTATAAGAACAATAAACACTACGATTAATTAATTTGATCTGGCTTGATCTGGTTTGGTAACCTGCACCTTGTTTAGGCAGTCATCTATTGAAAGTGGCCAAATTGGCCTCTTCCCTAGACTGGTCACTGCTTATTTGTGCACAATAAGAACGAAGAAATTTATAAAACTCAAAATCATATTGCAGGTGACTTTTCCTTGAAAAAAGGTACTTTCAACCTAACCTATACTAGGGATTATTAATGAATTTACAGATTTATTCCTCATATCCCTGGAGTGCCATTGGTCAGGCAGCAGCTGGAAACATTAATATCACGCTGTTCAATTACAGTGAAACTCGGATAATGTCACCAATGGGACCAGCTCAAAAGTCCTTGTAATAACAGAATGAACAAATACATACATATTTGGTCATGCTTATTTGCAGACCTGTGGAGAAACTATAAATTGTTGTACATTAACCCTTCGCTTGCTATTCGCGTCACTATACCTACCTGTAAATAGTGACGACCCAGATGAGACAGCTCCTGCAGGAGCTGTCTCATCAGGGTCTGCACTATTTCCAAGTTGATTGTGCAGCCAATGCACTCCAGAGCAGTGATTGCACAGCGATATACTTGTACACAGTGAAGATATATGTAATTATACAACAGGGCTTGGGTAAAGCAGGAGAAATGTGTTTTAAAATTCAGCAAGAGAAGGGTTAAAAAACAGGTGGTCACTAAGCTTAATGCAGGAAAAGTTATGCTGAAAGCTCCTATCAGAGAGATCTGCATAACTTTTGCCCTGCAATAACCCTTTCCTCCATAAATACGCCTTTCTTCGCCAAGATCATTTCTTACATTAATATTCATGGAGGAAAGGGTTAAGCAACTATAGTTCGATTTCGAGCGCCAAGCCGTGACTGCACTTTTCTATCTATAGAAGTTGCAACGATTCTAATTTATGGGTGAGTCAGAATTATCGAATTAATTTCAACACAGAAGGCACAATATCCTTATTATACCGAGAAAGGTTGGTAACTGTGGAACAAATACATGGTTTGTGACGCGTTTTACCTCTACGGGTAGACTCGTCCTAAAGGTCACAGCTCACGGGTCAAAATCAAACTATACCTGCTTTACATACTCCTATGTGGATGCATTAAACCCATTCCCGCATATTGATGCTTCAGTAAATGTCACTTTGCGAAACCATTGTGATAAATAGAGCATTTGCTCCTATAGGAGCAAATGCTCTATTTATCACAATGGTTTCAAACTACAAAATTCTAGAATTTTCCTTTTCTCTAGTTAATTAATGCTCCTTTTGGGTAGATTTATTCAAAGAGGTTGGATCTAAAAATAGCCTATGAGGTAATGGGTTAAAGATACAAAATTGTAGTCATTATGTCTCCTCAACGAGCCAAACTTTACCATTAGATTAGACTCACACATTATAATGAGTATGGACCTTTTCCTCCATAAATACGCTTTTCTATGCCTTTGCAAACAGAGTAGACCCAGATCAGAGGGCTCCTATAGGAGCCGTTTGATCAGAGTCTGCTCTGTTTGCTTACGATATAATATAGATATGATTCTACAGTTTCTGCCATTGCCAAAACAACCTGTCAATATGTGCTATTGTAATTATTTATCTAATTATTATAATTAATACGATGTCATTATTTTTACATGAATATGGAGGAAACGGTTAATAGTTTATCTGAAATTAAATATTTACTGAATAATTCTGCAACAATGACTTCGGTTTACACAGGTCACAGGTATATCAATAGATGACCTTTTCCATGGCTATCTTCAATTAGGGGATAACTGTTGTGTATTTGAAGATTTGCAGCAGTATATCGGTGGTTTATATGTCGCAAATTTAGTTTTATATGCAACGCGTTAACGGAGCATGTAAAACCATTATTTGCGACATATAAACCACCGATATACTGCTGCAAATCTTCAAATACGCAACGGTTATCCCTATTCTAATGAAACCATAGATCCAGATGGTAAAAACAAACAATACTTTAAGTCCTTTGATATTTTCTCTCTGTCGTCATAACATGACGTCATGAAACACCGCATATCTCCGCATTACGCATATAGAAAATAGTTCTCCCGGAACCTAGCAATTGTGCTTATATTTAATATACCAAGAACTGGTGTTTTCACTTGATACTTTGATTTTCACAAATGAAAACTGTTAAGTCATGGTCCTTTGAATTTCTGATGGTAGGTCCCTTTCAAAACTACGAAAGATGAATCAAATTTGACCTCGACATTGCTCGAAATTCCACAATAATTGTGCACATGGACAACGGAATTATTTATTTTTAAATTGTTTGCAATGTGGAACTGGTTGCATATTCAAGATACTTTGGCTGATTGGTGTATTTGATGAGAATGATGATAGGCCAAGTGGACGTGCAAATGGAAATTATCAGGAGCAACAATCTACAGGCATGTTTGGAATTTGCAAAGAGCCCTCGAGTGGTCTAGAGTGGGTGGGGCGAATTCTCATTATGGGACTGTCCTTGAAGAATTGAAGAATACTGCCGCTTCTGATTGTCGGACGAGTCGGCATTATAGCTTTGGACACTGGCTTCATTCTGATGACCGGACTTTTTCATTATTTCCCTGGTTTTGACACCAGCATAGGCCAACAGCTAGTGCATGATTGCGGTCTCTAGGACACAGTGATTTGTGTTTTAAAACTTTTGACGAAAAAAGCCTCAGCAGAAATTGTTTTCATCCTTTCGTTCAGCACACGCTCACCAACAGGCCTGGATGTGTATATGATTCTTCATAATCGACTGAACCTTTGGGTTACTGAATGAAATGGTTCGATCACGGGTGCAGTTTTATCAGGTATGTTTTCAGAGATTTACAGGACATGTTTCCTGCATGACTCTTTGGAAAGATTTGTGATTTATGGCAGAGAGGAAACCTGAGTTTTTTAGTGTTGTCAGATCATTGTCTGTGATCGGTTGGTGTTGGTAATGTTTAAGTGTTGTCAGGTCCGTCTTAGATAGTTTCAGCATGGATATAAATCTCACAGCTACATGGTTATATACCTTAAATCTTATATTTACAGGGTGCAGGTGCCACATACACCTCAAAACAGAATATAGGAAGAGAAACATTTGTTCAAGGACAGTGAATTAGATCAACATGTGAAATAATTGGACTCAGGATCAACTTGTGGGACTTTGCGATAGATATTTGAGTAGAATCGCCAGACTCACATTGACTACAACCATAAAGTGTGTTGAAAAAAACAAGCAAATTGAAAACATTTGACATTTCATTCAGCCAGTGTCTTCGTTCATTCAGATCCATTCATTCAATTTACTATGAATGCGCGTATGAATATTTCGTAGTAAATTTTCTAGTGATTCGGTTTCGGACAGTATATTCATTTTTCCGACAGTATATCGGTGGTCTATATGCTTCAAATTTTGTCACGTGGACCAATCAGAATGTGTGTTACAAAAATGTTGCATTAGAATTAACTTTTCTCCTTTAAGTAGTTCATTCTATTATGGTCAATGCTTGGATAGAATCATTATAACCCTTACTGTCCTCCTCTAATGTGCAGTTCAATAGTTCAGTAATGAATATAAAGACAAGAAATGTGTCACAGTACGTGACAAAATTTAATGCCCCCAAAGCAAAGCACTGACAATATGCGTTTTGTAAGCAGGCCTGCAATATGCAACTGCAAAATGAAAGTAAGATTGCATAGTAAGACCACAATTTGAACTCAAGTTACCCTAAATGACTAGCTTTTTTTGTATTTGAGGTCGAAGGTCAAGGTCATGGCCACATGACCTATAAAAAGTATGCAACATTCCGCCATCCGAAGATGAACTCACACATCATATCTAGTGATCCTAGCTGATTTGGTGTAGGGATATGCTGTGGACAATCTTTTTTGTAAATGAAGTCAAAGGTCAAGGTCACACTGACCTTTAAATCTGCTATCCCAAGATGTATTCACACACCATATTTAGTGATCCTAGCTGAAGAAGTGTAGGAGATATGCTCTGGACAAGCTTTTTTTAAAAATGAGGTCAAAGGTCAAGGTCATAGTCACATTGACCTATAACTAGTATGTGATCCCAAGAAGAACTAACACACCACATTTGGTGATCCTAGCTGATTCAGTATAGGAGGTAAGCTCAAGACAAGTTTTTTTGTAAATGAAGCCCAAGGTCAAGGTCACATTAACCTATAAATAGTATGTGACACTCTGCCATCCCAAGATGTACTCACACACAATATTTGATGATCTTAGCTGAAGTAGTGTACGAGATATGCTCCGGACAAGCTTTTTTGTAAATGAGGTCAAGGTCAAGGTCACATTGACCTAAAATTGGTATGCAACACTCTGCCATCCCAAGACGAACTCACATACCATATTTGGTGATCCTAGCCGATTTGGTGTTGGAGGTATGCTATGGACAAATTTCTTTTGTAAATGAAGCCCAAGGTCAAGGTCACATTGACCTATAAATAGTATGTGACACTCCGCCATCCCAAGATAAACGGTCACCAGGTGAATATTCTAACTAAATACCTTTCAAATTGGACCATTTGGTTTTGAGAAGAAGATTTGCAAAGGTTTTCTATACAGTTATATAAGGAAATCTAGTCCCGCACCTGGCGGCCATGTTTCTTTTTAGATATCAACATGATTTTAACAATTCTGATGATAAAGGATCACCAGGTGACTATCCCTACCAAATACCATTCAAATTGGACAACCAGTTTTGGAGAAGAAGATTTTTAAAAGTTTTCTATGTAGTTACATAAGGAAATCTACTCCTGCCCTGGCAGCCATTTGTTGTGAGATATCAAAATGACTTTAACAATTTTTATAAAGGGTCACCAGGCAACTACGCCTACCAAATACCATTCAAATTGAATTGAACCACCAGTTTTGAAGAAGAAGATTTTTAAAGGTTTTCCATATAGTTATATAAGGAAATATAGCCACGCCTTTGGCGGCCATGTTGCAATTATTCTTTATACAATATGTATGGAAGCCAGAGTTAAGTGACCAATTTGTTGCAAGATTATCAGATCCAGAAATCGAACAGAAATTGAAATCATTACAAGAATCTATATGTAGAGCTAATGACAAACATGATATAGACTGTTGTATTGGTACTCTGGGAAATGTTATAGATGAAGTTGCTTCTCCGTTGTTTAAGCGTAATTTAAGATATGAGGGTTGGTCAAAAAATAATGAGCACGAGGGACAGTCAAAAATGAATGAGCACAATGAAAATCATTGGTATGATGAGGAATGTAAACAGAAGAGAAGTACTTTTACAAGAGCTCTAAATAAATTCCGATTAAACAAGAGCGATGAAAACAGAAAATTGTTAGTTAATGCCAGAACAGATTACAAGTCACATATTAGGAAATGTAAATATGAATACGATAAATTACAAACTGATAAACTTTTGAAAGCCAGAGGTAAAAACGCCAAACTTTATTGGAATATGCTTAAACAGTGCTCAGGAATACGAGACCCAGATGTTCAACTCAATACCTTTGAAACATATTTTAAAGCAGTAAATAACCCAGACAGTCCATTTTTCACACCAGACGAAGACATTACACATTTCAATGAAACATATGAAAGTCACGAACTGGCCGTTTTATTCGAAGATCTGAACGGATGTATTACAAAAGGTGAAGTCAATAAGGCTATTAACCAGCTTAAGTCATATCGATCCGCTGGACCAGACATGTTCATAAACGATTTTTTCAAGGCAAGTAATGATTTGTTATCACCTGTCTTATTAGACTTATTTAATAAAGCTTTCAACAACGGATATTTCCCTGATGATTGGTCTGAGGGATATGTTATACCGCTACACAAGAAAGGTTCTTTTAATAATGTGGAAAATTATCGGGGTATTACACTTTTAAGTTCACTTGGCAAATTATTTACAAGAATTTTGAACAACAGGTTAAGTGATTGGGCAGAAAATTACGGTATATATATTGAAGCTCAGTGTGGTTTTAGAGCTAAAATGGGTACTGTTGATAATATTTTTGTATTACATGGATTAATCACGCACTTTATTAATCGTAATGAGAAGCTCTACTGCGCATTTATTGATTTTACTAAAGCTTTTGACTATGTAGTGCATGAAAATCTCTGGTATAAATTAGTTAACATTGGTTTAAGAGGAAAGATATTCAATATTATACGCTCTATGTATGAAAGTGTAAAGTCAAGAGTGAAGTGTCGTAATTTGCTAAGTGATGAATATCAGTGTACCCTTGGTGTTAGGCAGGGAGAGTGTCTTTCTCCTTTTTTGTTTGCTATGTACTTGAATGATATTGAGGATACTTTTACAAGAAATGGAGTAGAAGGTATAGACGTTGATATGTTTAAACTATTTCTAATACTATATGCTGATGATATAGTCATATTTGCTAATTCTAGTGAGGAATTACAGAAAAGTCTTGACGCTATGCTTGACTATTGTAATAGATGTAAACTTGTGCTTAACACATCCAAAACTAAAATTATGGTTTTTAGGAAAGGGGGCCAAATTCCGGGTAATTTAAAATTTAAGTATGATGGAAAAATTATTGACATAGTAAATAAATTTTCTTACTTAGGGATTTCTTTTACACCCGGTGGATCATTTTCGGAAGCGCAAACCACGCTTGCAGGTCAGGCTCTTAAAGCACTTTTTAAAATGAATAAATATTTACACAAGTTTACTTCTATTTCGGTCAAGCACAGAATTGAACTTTTTGACAAACTTGTATTACCAATCTTGAATTATGGGTCTGAGGTTTGGGGCTTTCATAGGGGTAACTGTATTGAAAGAATCCATACCCAGTTTGGTAAGAAACTTTTAGGAGTTAAGAAATCGACACAGAATGATTTTATTTATGGCGAACTTGGCAGGAAAAAACTTATATGTGGTAGATACTTTAACATTATTAGATACTGGTTCAAAATACTCAATGCGAGTGATGCCAAATATATTAGAATAGTGTACAATATGTTATTAAGTGATATTTATGAGTACCCTAATAAAAAGAATTGGGTATCTCTTATTCGTGATCTGCTATGCCGGATGGGTTTTAATAATGTCTGGTTAGCCCAGGGTGTAGCTAATCAAAATGTATTTTTAGCAATAGTTAAGGAAAGAATTCATGATATTTTTATTCAAGACTGGGAAAATAGTTTGAATGATTCAAGTAGAGCATGTTTTTATAATAGTTGCCGTGAGTTTGAATTCCAACCGTATCTGTCTATATGTAATATTACTAAGTTTAGAATTGCTCTTACTAAACTTAGAGTATCCTCACACAGGCTCGAAATTGAGATGGGTCGGTGGCATAGACCCAACACAATACCTAGAAATGAGCGGATATGTAATAACTGTAAAACTATTGAAGATGGATATCATTTTGTTATGGAATGCGAACTGTACAAAGAGTTAAGAAAACTGTATCTCAAGAAATTCTTTTGGCATAGGCCAAATATGCAAAAGTTTGTGCTGTTGATAAACTCTACAAATAATCAAGAAGTGGAAATGTTAGCTATGTTTATTGAAAAGGCGTTTGCTATCAAATCAGCTGCATATGCAATCGTTATTTAACACTACTGGTATGGAAATACTGCGCCAATTGAAATCCAAAGAATCATAAGCACACAGATTTCTATTTTATATATATTGAGATATTCTAAATTTCAAATTTCGTTTGATGTGCGACATCAGAGACTCGGATTTCAATTGGAAACCATAGGTTTTGGACGTCAGATAAGATATTTTATTGGTTCATGGATATGCAAATAACATTCCACATTATCTGTTGATATGTATGAATATGTATATTCAGAGCCACTGAGAAAGTTTGTTAAATGCATGTGAAGTAGTAAGAGAGGTTCTTTGCTGAATTCACTATTTCAAACATGCACTTAGCTCAATAATATTTCTGCAATTTAATACGAATATTCGTATACATGTACATAAGTTATGATTAAAGAGGCCAATATTGCACATTACGTTTAGACTGACTGTTCAAGCAACTGTTCTTCCGTTATATGATTAATATTTTCATAATAACGCCTTTGATACATGAACAACTGTATATATGGCATGATATATCGTTAGCCTGCGGTTTGTAAGGAATGGCCGAAACAGCCGTCAGCTATAGCCGGTTGCATTTTCTATTGCACTTTTAAGGCTTTTGTGATAAAGAATCTTACATTAGTGTTCATTGCATGTTGTTTTCATGGAGCTCGTTTGCCGTTATGAATGTGACACTCGCTAAAGCTCGTGTCATATTATTATAGTAGGCTCGTTTCGTGGAAGCTGTTTGTGATGGGCACTCATTTAAGATCCTCTATACAGTTAAACTCCAGATTTGCTGCAAATAGGTGTGCTACATTAAGCTTATCTTATCAGAGTTTATTAATATATGAATAAGATTTTACAATGAAAATGATACTTTTCTTTTCTAAGATTTAATAATGACTGATCCGTCAATAATCAACGCAAAACGTGTTAATTATCTATCAAACTACAATTTAAACTATTTCGGTAGTTGATTCATTTCTTAAATTCTCAGTATTGAAAAGCTTTGGACAAACTCATTATTTAGTTGTTTTAAGTATTATTATTTCATTGTTTGATAGGGTGTCTGAAATCATACTTATGTCTGTAGTAATTCCAAGAGCAATATGCTGAACTAAACCTTTGAATGATTGCATGATTTTATTAATATAATGCCAATCAGTGTATATTTTCATGTAAAAATAATTCATTTGTCTGCGTTTATATATCTTCATTGAAAGGGTTAGTGCAACATATAAGTATCATGATCACTCATATTCTAAGCATTTTTGTTTCACATTAGATTTTAACAAAACCAGCATGGCTGTTCTGGCCCGCTTTGATGTTTACATCAATGCTTTTCTTGTAGTGTAACTCTAGTCACAATATGATGGCAAGCACATTGTGAAGATGCACTTGTCTTATCTCAAACTTTTAGAAGCCCTATTAATGTACCCTAGGTTTTAGCAACCTTCTCCGGAAAATAATTACATTACTGATGTTTTTATGTATTGTTATGTCAGTTGTAGTTTTGTCAGTTATAGTTTTGAATATATGTTTATTGTGTATACTATGTATACACTTCCTCATGGGCCGATGGCCTTATGGATTTGAATAAAGTATATATAATATATAAATATTCAACAGGGAAAAGGGTAATAATGAAAAACAATTTATTTAAAATGTATTTATATCATTTTAGGACTTCTCAATCTTCTACATGACACAGGCAAATAAATTTGTCAGGCCTTCTCACTAATTATTGCTTTTGAAGCCAGCTGAGCAACATTGTTGCTTGTTACTTTGGAGTGTGTGATATGGCAAATAAATTTGCAACATTTGCTGTTGGAAATTCTCTTAAGAGAACTAAATTATCCAATACAAACCCTTTGTCTGTTGAATATTCAAACAAGAAATAATGACATCATGAATATTTATTAGCTGAATTCTTAAAATGGCATATTTACATAGAATTTGTTAGTAATGATTGAAACTACAGTAAAACCCCTCTAAACTGGAATTCTAATAAAGAAGAATTCCCCTCTAAACCAGAATTCTAATAAAGGAGAATTCAACTACTTTTAGGCAGGTGGCTGCTTAATGCAGGGTGAAAGTCATGCAGAAAGCTCCTAGGAGCTTTCTGCATGACTTTCACCCTGCATTAAGCTGCCACCCGTCTCCAATACTCATATTTATACTAGATTGAACGTCCGGTTTAGAGGGGTTTTACTGTAGTCATATCTACTATAATTTCATGAGGAAACAGATCAGACTCTGATCAGATGGCTCCTACAGGACCTGTTTGATCTGGGTCTACTCTGTTTGCAAATGCGTAAAAAAAAAGCTAACCCTAATCCTATGCTAAGTATTTTTTTTCATCTGCAACATTTGTCGCCTGCTTCAATTATTAGAATATATTTCTCTCATTTCTATGGCCTAAATGTAAAACAGTTTAGATCCTGATGAGACATTGCATCATGCAAGATCTCATCTGGATCCAAACAGTCTGCATATGCATTATTGTGGTTGCATGCAAAGAGTAAAGTTATATATGTCAAAGGTCCAGATAAGATGCGTAAATTAAAATATTTGCAAAAATAACTTCTTTATTTCTCCATCAAACTCTATGTTGTGACCACTCTTTAGAATCGTCTCAAAGAGACGATTCTAAAGAGTGGTCACAATATAGGTTTTGGTGGAGAAATGACGATTCTAGTATTTGAGTACGAACATTTTTCTATAGCTCTGTATGTTCAAATTCTTTTGTTTGCAAAATATAATGATTATTCCGTTATATCGAATATCGTTATAGTACACTGTAGATACTTATTCCTTTACTCCATGAATACTCATGAAAGAAATAATGACGTCAATTAATCATATTAATCTTTATAACAGTATAATTATGAACACAGTGAATTTTGACCATGGCAGAAACTTGTAGAGCCATATCTATTTTATTTTTTAAGCAAACAGAGCAGACACTCTGTAAAGGCATAGAAAGGCATATTAATGGAATAAAGGGCTATTTCTCTCAGCAAGTATTCCGTTATATCGAATATCATTTCATCACATACTCTGCCTTGTGGGAGTGCCGTAACTGAGAGCCGTAAACTGCGGAAATTCACTAGCAATCGTTAAGCCAATCGTAGCGCTCATTTAAGCGTTAGCCAATCATAACGATCCATGTGCACCGTCCGTTGTATTACAGTGAGTACGCTGTTTGTAAGGGATGACCCAAACAGCCGTCAGCTATATAGCTCGCTAAAGCTCGTGTCATATCATTATAGTAAACTCGTTTCATAAAAACAATGTGTTATGAACACTCATGTAAGATCCTCTATATAATGAGAGTGCACTGTAGATACTTATTTCTCTCATCAAGTATGCAGTACAACGATAATGCTCAAACTGATGCTTTTCCACTTTCACAAAGAAAACAGCAAAGCAATTTTGTACAAATGAATGCTTATTACGCTAAGTCACCAAAACCATCTGAGCCAAAACACTCATTTCTTTACGTTTCACACTCAGTGGCTGACCTCTTGATGAGTTTAGGAAAAAGGTTCTCATCCAGAAACACAGAGACACCCAGCTTCTCAAAAGGAATCAAGTTCTTTGATATTCCAATCACTAATCAATACATTAATCTGATTAGGGAGAAAGTTGTATTCCCGTTTTATTTGCTTACTAACCCAGACCTATTCAAATACAATCCATGTTTAGTATAGAGAAGTAGAAGCATTTATTAACTGTTTCCCTGTTGCATGACTTTTTTTTTGTTCATGTAAGAAAATAACAAGCGAAAACTGCTGCATAAAACATGTTAAAGCAGGATAGAAGATAAAACAGAGAGCAACTAGAGGTTTTTGTCACAAAAACAGATGTCTCCCCGACCGGAAAAGATGTGTGACAGACAGACAAACTATTCTAACAAAAACAATATGTAAAGGGAAATAACTCAAAATTTTGCTACCATAGTAATGGACTTGATGAATGATACTTCCCCTCATGCGCTTTCAACACCACATTTTTAAAGAAAAATTTGATAACAGCTAATAACTCCGAAAATATTGATACCAGAGTTATAGCCCTTGTGCATGACACTTCCTTTCATCATGCTCTTTCCATAAATGAAATATTTCAATAGCATCAGTAGAACAGGAGTTATTGATTGGACAAAAAATGTAACAAAGGGCAATAACTCCAAAAGTATTGAAGCCAGAGTTATGGCCCTTGTTCATGACACTTTCTCACATCATGCTCTTTCCATGTATTAAGTTTCAATCCAATGGCATGAACCATATAGGAGTTATTGTCCATACAAACAAGAGTGTGTTTGTGAAACACTTATGCCCAACCTTTGACCCTGAAGGATGACCTTGACCTCTGACCCATGGACCAGGGAGTTGAACGCGACACATTGTCTTTGTGTGGTGAACATTTGTGCTAGGTTATTTTGAAATCCATTCACAGATAATAACAGTTATAGAAGGGACAAAAAATTTGGGACGGACGGATCGAAGGACAGACAGACAATGCAATTACTATATATATGCCCGCCGTTGGGGGGCATAAAAAGTGTGAAAATGTTTTACAAGGGGCAATAACTCCAATATTAGTGAAGCAAGAGTTATGGACCTTTGGTATGATGCTTCCTCTTCCCATGATCTTTCCATGTATGAAGTTTCAATCCAATGGTATGAGCCACATAAGAGTTGTTGTCCCGACAAAAAAGTGTGAAAAAGATTTACAAGCGGCAATAACTCCAATATTAGTGAAGCCAGAGTTGTGGACCTTGGACATGACACTTCCTCTCATCATGATCTTTCCATGTTTGAAGTTTCAATCCAATGGCATGAGCTATGTAGGAGTTATCATCCAGACATAAAAGTGTGATTTTTTACAAGGGGCAATAACTCCAATAGTAGTGAAGCCAGAGTTTTTCCATATATGAAGTTTCAACCAACTGGCATCAGGCATATTGAAGTTATCGTCCGGACAAGAAAGTGTGACGGATAGACAGACAGGCAGACAACTCTCACGAAAACAATGTTTTCTTTTCAAGTGAATAGCTGTCATTCACTAAGGATCTTTTCTTATTTCTGATATAAAACTTTCTGTTGATATGCATTTTTATAAGAAATGTTGCATATACCAAGTTCTGACCAAAGACTTCCAAAATAAGCACTGGGCCCAGTTCCTCTAAACAGGTATGAGTTTAGTTCCAGCTGCTATTGCTTTGGTTTGTAGCATTTATATAAATAGCAACCTTTGCAATTAGTTTGGATCCAGATGAGATGCTGAGTAACTTGGTCATCAGGGTCCCAAATTGTTTGTCACTCTGACATTTGTTTTTGAAAAGACATGGAAGAAAAAAGTATTTTTAGAATAGCAGATGACAATATTTACGATATAATTTCTTAAGCAAACAGAGCAGACCCTGATCAGATGGCTCCTACAGAAGTTTGCTGTTTGCAAATGCATGGAAAGGTGTTCGCATGAAGGAAAGGTTAAAGGCCCAAGTTTTCTCCTGCCTTATTCTTTCTGACTTAACATTTTTTTCGATAAAATTGAAAAGTAGAGTTGATTCAGTATGTCAAAGTCATTGTCTGTTGCCAAAGTGTCGGTTTACACGTAATTATTGGTGTTGGAGTTGAAGTCACACTTCTTGGTCTGATTGAAATTTATCCTTTGATTGACACTAGCCATACACACCAGGGCTCCAGAAATCCAGAAAAGTGCTGCTCTGAGACCCGATTTGTACAACAGAATTTGAGAGAAAAATATTATCCTAAAATTTAGTCCATTAGCTAATAGTGTTGCTTGCCCCATCATAAACGTGTCAAGTGATTAAATGACCAGGGGCTGTCAGGGATTAATCTGTTCACTCGCTCTTTTGGCCTCTTCACTCTGATATTGTTCTTACAGCTAGCAAGTCTACCATGCATGTTAGGTAATACTCTTTCATCCAATTTCTTACCCACCCAATATGAATATTAACCCATTCCCTCATAGGCTATTTTTAGACCCAACCTCTTTCAATAATCTACCGAAAAGGAGCACTTACTAGAGAAAAGAAAAGCGTTATGATTGAAACGATTGTGATAAACAATGGTTTCAAGAAGTGACTATTACAGAGGCGTAGAAAAGCGTATTTATGGAGGAAAGGTTTAACCCTTTTAACTCAAGAGTTTTCAAATGGAATGTTCCAAATCTCAAACAGGTCAAGATTATCGTGAATATTCAGCGATGTTTCTCAAGAAAAGTGTAAAATGACAAACAGTGCCGACCCTGATGAGAGGGCGACACATCTGTGTCTACACCATTTGAAAAGGACATTAGTGACTCCTGCACTGAGAAGGTTAATTAGTTGAATCATTCTAAAGTTGAACTAGCAAACTGACTCAGTCGGAGAGGGCCATGTAATCAAGGGCAGATAACTCTAGACATAGTGATCTGATTCAACCCAAAAATTATAGGCGTCTTCCTTTGATGATACTAAGCATATGCCTTTAATACGAAAGCAATATGTGAAGTACTGAATGAGTTATCGCGTCACATCAAAAGTGATGACGGACAGTTGGACAGACAAACAGGTGGACAGACAGAAAATGTGATTCCTAATCATTGAAAATGCAGGTGCCCTATAACTGTACATGAACACAGAATTTTTGGCCATAGCAGAAACTGTTGACTCATGACATATCTATATTATTTCATAAACAAACAGTGTACACCTTGTTCAGACAGCTCCTACTCACCGGGAGCCGTCTGATCTGGCTCTACTTTGTTTGCAAAGCCATAGAAAGGTGTATTATGAAGTAAAAGGTTAAACTATTTATAATCTTCTAGTTTTCAACTCTAATGAAATATTCCATACTGATCTATTAGTTTTCCAAATTTAACGCATTCCCTCATAGGTTATTTTTAGACCCAACCTCTTTGAATAAATCTACTGAAAAGGAGCATTTACTAGAGAAAAGGAATTTTTTTAGAATATGGAAGTATTGAAACCATTTTGATGAATAAAGCATTTATTCCATAGGAGCAGGATACTCTATTTTTCACAATGGTTTCGAAAAGTGACCTTTGCAGAGGCGTCAAATGGCGACAATATGAGGGAATGGGTTAAAAGATTCTACATTTGAAGCTGGCTAATATTGGCATGTTCGCAAGTTGAAGGTTCTGGTGGATATTTTAAAACCTTGAACTAGTATGAAGACATGCGTCTGTGTGTCTGAACATTGCATCTGGCAAGCCAACAATACTAAATGCTTCCAAAGATAAAAAAAAAAGTTTGACAAGTACGAGAGCGTGCCTACTTCTTTGAGCATATTTCTTCTTGTCATAATCAATCATGCTCGGAATTTCAGAAAATACTCCTCTTTGCAAATATGCTCAATATCTTCCACAAGACTCTAGGACTGGACAAACACTGTTGACCCATTCCCTAATATTGACGAATTTTGAAAACTCTGTAAAAGTCACTTTGTGAAACCATTGTGATAAATAGAGCATTAAAAAATTTTGCTCCTATAGGAGCAAATGCTCTTTTTATCACAATGGTTTAAAACTACAAAATTCTAAATGTTTCCTTTTCTCTAGTTAATGCTCCTTTTTGGTAGATTTATTAAGAGGTTGGATCTAAAAATAGCCTATGAGGTAACGGGTAAAGATGTTTCTTTCAAGTTTTCTGCAAACTCATTTCACAGATTTTTCGCACAAAACAGCCGTTCTTGAAAGACACTTGACCACTGCAATCAATTTTAATTGACTAGCTTGGTGTCTCATCAGGATCCAATCTGTATAATACTAACTAGTACCACCAAAACAACAATATCCATACAGAGCTCCAGATAAGATACGTAAAATAAAAACATTTTTAAGAATAACTCCTTTATTTCTCCACCAAACCCTAAGTTGTGACCACTCTTTAGAATCGTCTCTTCGCGACGATTCTAAAGAGTGGTCACAACTTAGGGTTTGGTGGAGAAATGACGAGTTTAGTATCGAGTATGTATATTTATCTGTTGCTCTGTCCATAGTATCACAATAGTCCAATAAAATATCAGGATAGTATTGTGATAAATACAAAACTATTGCAATATTATCAAGGTAGTGTTTTGTTCTTAAAAAAAGCTTTTGCTCAACCATTGGTAGTTTTTCATTAACCCTTTCCTCCATAGGCTATTTTTAGACCCAATGGCTTTGAATGAATCTACCCAAAAGGAGCATTTACCTGAGAAAAGTAAAATTTTAGAATTGTGTACTTTGAAACCAGTGTGATAAATAGAACATTTGCTCCTAATGGTTTCCTGAAGTGATTTTAAAGAGGCATAGAAAGGCATATTTATGGAGGAAAGGGTTAAAGAACTTTAGACAGCAAGCTCACATACCCAACGCCACCACATTGTCAGAGAAAAAAGTGATTCCCCCATGACAGATTCCTCTGAAAATTAAACTCATCCATGCTTTTATTCATAACAATTTCTTGATGCAAATTTTAAAGAAATTGGTGAAGAAATGAAAGTGCTAGAAGAGCAACAATGTATTAGGATACACTGACGGCCTGATTGACCGACAGACTACTGACCGACGGGTCAAAAACTATCTCCCTTACCCTGTTCTATGTTTATTCTAAAGTTTAATACCTACTGAAAAACTCATGGACACAAAAAAGTTGTAATGAAATATGGAAGTTGGAAAATTGTAGCCATTTAAGAAACGAAAGAAACAGATCTATCAAATTTCATTAGCAAACAGAGCAGACCCTGATCAGACAGCTCCTATAGGATTGTTAGATCTATAATTTTTACTGAAAACTCAACTCCAATTGAAATATCTTTATTTGTAAATGAACTGTTAATACTACACATACAGACTTCAAAAGAAACATTAGACATAGACATTTGTTTTGTTTTAACCCTTACAGTGCGAGACACGAGTCACTAATGTCCTTTACAAACAGTGTAGACCCAGATGAGAGGGCTCCCAGAGGGAGTCCTCTCATCAGGGTCTGCACTGTTTGTCATTTTACAGTTTTCTTTAGAAAAAATCCCTAAATATTCACAATAAGATGACCTGTTTGAATTTTGGAAGAGTCCATTTGAAAACTCGGCGTTGTATGGGTTAAAATAAAGAACAAAGAGACAAACTATCCATCTATGACAAACTGTGAATGTCTTCTGGTTTGTTTCTCACCAACTGCATGTTGTATTAAACTATTATATATAAACACTTTGATATCAAAAGACCCCAGTGAAATGCCTCACGAAGAAATACAGTAAAACCTTTCAGTAGTGATTATGGAAATGTCTATTCTGTACCTTTTACTCTTTAATATAAATGGCTGCGTAATAAGAAAAGCAATTTAATTTCTACATTTGGATACTTTCATTTCAATTTCTTTGTGTTCAGGAAGTGTTGCCGCTATATTTGAGGAATGTTTTGAACGTTTTACAATGTCTGCAAGCGTATTATAGTTAACAGCCTTTTTCCCTTGACAAAACCAAAGTGCTTTTCCTTTTCTATTTTCAACACTTTCGATTACCTCGCCATCATACCATTGATGACCTCTGAGGGAAAGGCTAAAACGCAGCCAATGATCACAGAAGGAAATATAGGATTTGTCACGAGTTGTCATTTGAGAAAACTTTTCTTAAATAACGTTATAAGTTCAGAAAAAAGTTATTAAGCAAGCTTTTCTGAACCAATTCACTCAACTTCAATATTTAGTTGAAGGGCCAGAAAAATAATAGGAAATTCGCTTCATCTTTGCGGTGCTGGCTAGATTCTATACCATACTTTGGGAATAAATTAATTCCCCATGGTTAACCCATTCCCACATATTGACGCCTTTTGAAGCTTCTGTGAATGTCACTTTGTGAAACCATTGTGATAAATAGAGCATTTGCTCCTATAGGAGCAAATGCTCTATTTATCACAATGGTTTCAAACTACAAAAATTCTAAAATTTTACTTCTCTCTAGTAAATGCACCTTTTGGGTAGATTTATTCAAAGTGGTTGGATCTAAAATTAGCCTATGTGGGAATGGGTTAATAATTAGCCTATTTCTCCACCAGGTACAAAAGGGCACAAATTTAACACACTAAAATATATCTATGACAAACAAATAACACTTTATTTCCGACAATATGTAATTTATCCATTGTACACACACAGATTAACACCTACCTATGCAAGACACTATCGTAAGTAATGGGTGGCAGATCACAGCAGTATTGCTTGAGCGCTAATCACTGCTTTCTTACATAGTTAGTGTGTAATTCAATCATTTGCACACACACACGCATATTCAAATAGCTTGAACACATGACTCAGAAACAAACAAATTACTTATGCTTAGCTGATATACCGTATGTGCATTGTTTCATCCCTGGAATTTGACGTGGCCGGAAATAGCATTTTCTCTCCTAGTATTTCCGAAATAAGGACTTGTAAGTCAAGGTTGCTTGGGCGCTTATTAAATGTGAACAAATCAAGCGTTTCATCATACACGATAACAAACTCCTCCCGTGATCTCCCTTATGGTAGTGATAGGGGAGATCACTGCGTTGGAGGATGATAAAGATCAGCGGGTACCAACGGCCTCGTAGTGGAAATGGAAACCAGAACCGCGCAAAAAATGTCAAAAATGTGATTTTCTCTCGCCTGGGTCATGGGCGAAAAAACAGCCCCCACTTCCACAAGTAATTTCACTGTATCAGGCATATTTTATGGCATAACCAAAAACGTTGGTGAAAAAGCGTAGTTTACGTGCTAAAGTATGATTTGCGGCCTTGAGGCACTTCGTACCAAACACCAATATTAAAAAAAAAACTTTTGCTGAAATTTGCATGGCTTTCGGACCGGATATACTTTTTCATCAATATTTTTACTAGATTCCAACACGTATGGTAGAATGCGTGAGATGGGAATAAACAGAGTTGTATTATAAATTAGATCTTTTGGAATATTCCTCCATGGCCATTTTTTTTACCAAACCACCTATTACAATCGTCTAGCCAATACACTTCTAAAAAGTAGTCAAGCATAGTTGGTTTTAAACATTTACTTCATGAATAAGACCTAACTTAACTTGTCTTGACTGTGCAGTTAGTTTAACCATTTCTCCCAAGAATATTCACGTGGAACTCCACCAACTATCCATTCTTAATGAAGTTTATATTTTAGCATTCATTGGCACATAAAATACAATGCAAGTATTTGACTTACCTTTGGTACAAGAGAAATGGCAGACATGTAATATGTCATAAGGCATAAACAGAATAGATCTTGATGAGGCAGCTCCAGGATCTGCCTTATCTGAGTCCAGTCTGTTTGCATAGGTAATGAAAACAGAAATGGCTTTAATGCTAAGTTATTAAACATGTATATGGATGGAAAGGTTAAATATAACATATTAGTAATATATAATGGGATTTTGGCCATAAATTGATGCATAGACCAAATACACCATATTCTCTATCTCTAAGCAAACAGAACAGACTGAGTCAAATGACTCAGGTCCTCATCTGCAATGTGACCCCTCATTTCAACCCTTTACTTCATGGATATGCATGTGATCTGAATGAAATTTCATCACAAAGTATTGATTACTTCTATTCAGTAATCGGGCCCGGAATACTGGATACATATGTACTGGCAGGACATAGCCTGTACTGATGAAGTTCAATTTGGATCAGTACCGTACTGATGGTAGCCAAAAATTAACTGGAGCACTGTACATGCATTTATTTTTGGTCCCTTTAAACCCAGAATGGCGAAAATTAAATGGACAAAACTAAAACGCAGGTATTTCGAAGCGAAGTGGCAAAAATATCACGACGACAATTATTCCCAAAGCATGGCTTCAGTAACTAGAAATGTGTCCATAGGACACCCCCACTTCAGATTTTTGGTTGCAGAAATAAAGGCCATAATCATTTATGCAACGACTGAAGTGATTTACATGGCTATCGAACTTCACCAAGATATAATGACCACAAACATGTGTGTAAAGTTAGGTGAGGATTGGACAAATATTTTCCAAGAAAAAGGTTAAGGTAACACCTGTATAAAAAATTTAATGCCCCTGTGAGCATATATTAGATATCATCACAGAGCTCCAGATAAGGTGTGTAAATTAACCCTTTCCTCCATAAATACGCCTTTCTAAGCTTCTGTAAAAATCCCCTGTTGAAACCATTGTGATAAATAGAGCATTTGTTCCTATAGGAGCAAATGCTCTATTTATCACAATGGTTTCAAACAACAAATTCTAAAATTTTCCTTTTCTTTTCTCTAGTTAATACTCCTTTTCGGTAGATTTATTCAAAGTGGTTGGGTCTAAATATAGCCTATGGAGGAATGGGTTAAAACATTTTCAAGAATAATGTCTTTATTTCTCCACTTTCTTCGAGACAATTCTAAAGAGTGGTCACAACATAGGGTTTTGGTGGAGAAATGACGATTTTAGTACTTGAATACACGCAGTTATCTGTTGATCTGTAGTACAGTACAGTAAAACCCCTCTAATGCGACCACCAAAAAGGGGCATAATTCAGTGGCAAAGGCAGGTGGTAGCTTAATGCAGGATGAAAGTTATGCAGAAAGCTCCTATAGGAATTAATGCAGGATGAAAGTTATGCAGAAAGCTCCTATAGGAGCTTTCTGCATAACTTTTGTCCTGCATTAAGCTACCACCTGCTTATGAAGACAGCCATTTTTGTTCATTAAGTGGTCGCATTAGAAGGGTTTTACTGTCTTCTCGTGGTACAGCCTGTATTTACACTGTTTAGTTTCACTGGTACTATTCTGCCATCAATTTGTCCGATGGAGGAAATATCTCCAACGCTATTGGCTTTCAATCATTAGATTGGCAGATACCCTTTTCATCCTGTTGGCTCGAATCTAAGCCATTGACATATGATTTAACAAGTGTCAAGACATTCTCTAAGCCAATTCTCCAAGAACCCCCTAGTAATTAAGTTCATTCTCCTTCAAGCATCAATCAAACATTTTTTTTCTTAAATCCATCACAGGTGTTGAACCTCCCAACTCATAAAGGTGTTGCAATTTGACTGTAACATTAGAACTTGTCTTCATATACCAAAATAAAGCTCCTTTCTATAGAAATAAATTAATTTTCTGAGAAAATTTCATTAGAGTGCAAGTGCTGAATTCATAGAAACCTTTATAAAATGTTTTGGCTACAAACACAAATGTCTCAATCAAGATTCAACTGTTTGAAACTATTTTAGTACAAGGCACTGGTATTAAAGGTGACTTGGAGAATCAGAACACATGCTAATGTTTGTATAGTAGAACTCCTTGACCCTTTCTTTCATATAAACACATTTTCACACCTTCGCAAACAGAGTAGACTCATATCAGATGGCTCCTATAGGAGCCATCTGATCAGGGTCTGCTCTATTTGCTTTTGAAATTCTCATATTATATGACTCGATAGTTTCTATCAATATAAAAACATCCTGTGTTCATAATGCCATTATAAAAATTCAGTTAATAAATATTCATGATGTCAATATTTCTTAAATGAATACGCAACAGGGAAAGGGTTAAATAAGATTGTGGTATCTCTTGTATTCATCAATAAAGGACCTGAATGATTTGTGACCTTTACTCTAATGCAGTATCTCATTATGACACGACATGATAACTTTTGCAAAGACAGCTAACCCATTCCTTCATATAAACGTGTTTCACCCAGTGCAAACGGAGTAGACCCAGATCAGATGGCTCCTATAGGAGCCATCTGATCGGGTCTGCTCTGTTTGATTACGGAATTTGATAGATATTTTGTTTTTCTAATATTGCTACAATGTTCCCCCTTCCATATTTCATTATAGCTATTTTGTCCATGAATATTCAGTAGGTATCGAAATTTGGAATAAATAGAGAACTGGGAAAGGGTTACTTTTTTAAACTATTGTGATAAATAGAGCATTTGCTCCAAAGGAGCAAATGCTCTATTTATAACAATGGTTTCAATACTTATACTCATTTCTAAAATTTTCCTTTTCTCTAGTAAATGCTCCCTTTCAGTAGATTTATTCAAAGAGGCTGGATCTAAAAATAGCCTATGAGGTAATGGGTTAAGAAAGAGAAAACAAAGCAAAGCTCATCTTAACCGTTTACCTGTTAAATATTAATGTAAGAAATAATGACATTAGGAATATTTATTACATGAATTTTCAAAATGTAAAATTTTCAAGAGAAATGTTTTGCTTTGACAAAAACTGTAGCATTAGATCTATAGCATGTCATAATTAAGCAAACATCTAGCAGACACTGATCAGATGCTTACTACCCTGTTTGCAAAGGTGTAAAAAAGCATTTACATTAATTTTATATGAGGGAAACTGGGGTAACTAACCCATTCCCTCACAATGACGCCTTATGATGCCTCTGCAAAAGTCACCTGGTGAAACCATTGCGATAAATAGAGCATTTGCTCCTATAGGAGACGATTCTAAAGAGTGGTCACGGTATAGGATTAGGTAGAGAAATAAAAGAGCTATTGTTGTAAATGTTTAAATTTACGCATCTTAATTGGACCTCTGTGGGTGTCATTATTACAGTATACATGAATATTCAACAGGGAAAGGGTTAAAACCCATTCCTCCATAAATACGCCTTTTTATGCCTCTGTAAAAATCACCAATTGAAACCATTGTGATAAATAGAGCATTTGCTCCTATAGGAGCAAATGCTCTATTTATCACAATGGTTTCAAACTACAAATTTCTAAAACATTTCCATTTCTCTAGTTAATGCTCCTTTTTGGTAGATTCATTCAAAGAGGTTGGGTCTAAAAATAGCATATGGAGGAAAGGGTTAATTCCTTTGAAAGCTTCATTTATTTTCAGTGTTGAGTAAGAAAGGATTCCAAATGACAAACAGGGTAGAACCTGATCAAAGGTTAATTTCCAGATTTCTGAAGATCAATAAAGGCTGACCCTAAACAGGCATTCACATATCATCAACAGCATAGTCAGCTTAATAATCAAATTCCTATTTATTTGTCTTTACCACGAGTCCAAGGCTTGTTTACTGTATTTCCTGATTTAACGCTTTCGCCTACAAATAATGTCGTCTGCAAACTTTGACGTCTGCTGCAATTTTCATTTATTATTTTTCTTTATTTTGTTTACAAAAACAATCACAGTAACAAACAGTTTGGATCCTGACGAGACGTCGAGTCACCCGGTGTCTCGTTTGGATCTAAACTGTTTGCATAGATAATCACAGATGAGAAATTGGCAGCGAAAAAGTTAATCTTTAGTATGTAAGAAGCAAAGTCATGTTAACCCTTACTGTGTGGGACACAAGTCACTAATGACCTTTGCAAACAGTGAAGACCCAGATGAGAGGGCTCCTAGAGGAGCCCTCTCATCAGGGTCTGCACTGTTTGTCATATTACACTTTTCATTGATAAAATCCCTAAATATTCACCATAAGCTTGACCTGTTTGGATTTTGGAATCGTCTATTTGAAAGTTCAGCGTCTTAAGGGTTAATTATCGTGATATCTTAAATAAACCTTTATGAGATGTACAGTACCTATAGCATTAGGACATTATGATTAATTCTATAAAAAATTTTTTTTATAAATACGGGTAGCATTGAAAACTCTAGACAAACGAAGCGTTTTTCACAATACACTATATTCAGCATGTTTAAGTCCAATGTGATTATGGTGTGAGTAATGGAACAAATTGGTAATTTAATACAGCTGTAATATTACATTATCTTTTTCTTAGATCCCTCGAGAAACGTCATTATGTGTTTAGATGTTGAAATTGCAATATCACTGACATGATGTTTGATTTGGTACACAGCTTTTCACAATATTCAAACATGATCTGCAACGGGTTCCGTTACAGATGTCCCCCATATGAAACACACAACAGGTAAAGATGAGCAAAATATAATTATGTATTCTGCAACACATGTATTTTGCAATCACAGGCAACCAACTGGTAATCATGGCAACCAACACTTTTGAAACACTGTCCATTACGTTTAGGGTACCTAAATACCCCTATATACCCATTTTCAACAAAATCCTATAATGATCTAATTTGTGACAGTTCAGAGGTCACCACTCTGTTACCATGGCAATTAACCAACTCTTTCAAAACACCTACGATTCGGTTCAGGGTACCCAAATACCCCCCCCCCCCCCCCCCTCAAATACCAGTCCAATTTTCTGCTAAATTGAACAATATCTAACTTTTGACCAATCAGAGCCCACCACTCAGTTATCATTGCCACCAATACTTTCGAAACACCCACAAATCAGTTTGGAGTACTGAACCAACTTTCCACAAAATCAAACAAAATCTAAACTTCAACCAATCAGAGACCACCATTTGGTTGCTATGACATTTTAAAAAAAAAAAAAGTGGAATGCACATCTCATGATCTGCACATAACCAGCAATGTTTATGTGAACTTTCAGAAGCAGACGACAAATGTTGAAAACGAAAAATTACTTGGTGTCTAAAGAATTAATAGCAGTTAACATGACATTGAACCCCCAATAACAACAATTTCCAACATTTATCTCCATAAAAACTATCTGCAAACAATGTCTGATCTCAATAAGTCTGTCCTACCAAGATTATTATCCCAAAATCTGTTTACTTTATTTCAGCATTAATGACATTGACCTTTATCCAATATTTCTTAACCCTTTACTCCATAAATACACCTTTCGACGCCTTGGCAAACAGAGTAGACCCAGATGAGACGGTAATGTAGAAGCTTCCTGATCAAGGTCTGCCCTGTTTGCTTATGATATAAATAGATACGTGTATATGATTCTACAGTGTCTGCCATGGCCACAGATTCCCGTGTCCATTCACCGTTTCAGCAATTGATCGTGCAAACAGAGTAGACCCCGATCAGATGGCTCCTATAGGAGCCATCTGATCAGGGTCTGCTCTGTTTGCTTATAATATGATATAGATACGATTATACAGTTTCTTACGTGGCCAAAATATCATGTGCTCATATATCCGACTACAAAAATGAATCTAATTGATATTCATGACATCATTATTTCTAGTATAAATATTCATGGAGTAAAGGATGAATATTAATGAGGTCATTATTTCTTACATAAATATTCACAGAGTAAAAGCTTAACATGTATTTCTCATCTTAGTAAAGGAATTAAGATTGATTATATTCCTGTTAATTCAATTTCACCAGTGATTACAAACAGCCTAGTATGAACCTTACTTAGCTTTAAGCTTGCTGAGGACCTAGGAATGATTACCTATGCAAAGCCAGATTGGACGCCAAGTAACTCCGCGTCTCACCAGATCCAAATTGTTCTATCGTGTTATTGAAAAGAAATGCATGATAAAGCAACTGGCAACTGTGACTGTGTACGAGTAAAAGTTAGCTCAGCAAGATAAAGGCCAATAATTAAGTTGATCCTTATACAGAAATTTAATTTGATTCTTGTCTCTGTAACTTAATAGTACAAGCTTCTCCTGCAATAATTAGTTACGTGCACAAAGGTTGTCCATTTCATGTTATGCTTTGTTTTTGTTTTTGTTTTCTATATAATTATACTCAACAAAAATATTTAGGGGTCAGTGGTACTTATGCAATGACCCTACAACTTTGGCATCCTGTATTTTCTATATACATAAATGAATTTCGACAAAATTTACAGGAAGTATTGTCAAAGTGCCCAACTACAGATTCAAGTGAGATTGAGTTATACCATGTTCCTGTAATATCTATCTATCCATGGAATGAAACATCGAAAATTGGGAATTTCTGAAATTCTCCAAAAAAGCAATTTCATTTTACTCTTATCTGGAATACCAATGAACATGTCTTTGGTATGTCAAACATTTTGGTAAACCTTTCCATGGTTCCATTATTTCCAATATTGTTTTAATTTTCGATTTCCAGAGCAAGGAAAACTCCTGCTGAAAAGTATGCATTTTTTTGTGAAAAACATTGTTTTACATTTTTTTCTTCATGGAGGTGCATAAGACTCACACGGGTATAATTTTCATCTGCACCCGTTCATTGAATCTCTAACAATAATTCATACAGATTTCGTTGGGATTAAGCGACATTTGTGAAAGATACGAAGTACCAAAGTTGTGTAGTGAATACATCGAGCCCTATGGGAAACTGACCAGTAACCCTTAACCCATTACCCAATAGACTGTTTCTTGTTATGGAGACAGGTGGCCACTTAAAGCAGGTTGAAAGTAAAGCAGAATGCGCCTTAAGGCGCATTCTGCTTTACTTTCAGCCTGCTTTAAGCTACCAACTGCTAGGATATAGAAAATATTACCTATGGTATTTGTTCATAACTATATAAAATTGAACTATTTTCTATAGTGGAGGAATAAATTAAACACGCTAAAAGCCGCTTCTATCAGGTAAAGGGTTCAATTATTTTGTTGAGTATATATTACAAACTTATCATCTGAGTAGAAAAAGATTTTATCGAAACAAGACTCTGACTTACATGGTGTTTTATTGATATGGAAATGTTATAGTCAGAAGTAAAAGACTTAAACTTTACATTAATGTCCTAGAGGAGTACTCTCACCAGGGTATGCACTGTCTGTCATGTAACACTTTGCTTTAGAAATATCCCTAAATATTCACCATAAGCTTGACCTGCTTGAACTCTGGAATAGTCCATTTGAAAATTCAGCATCATAAGGGTTTAATATTGCTTATCTATTTTGTCTTGGATATTGCATTTTCTCCTGAATGTTAGTTCCTTCCCTTTTAATCTACTGAGTAGTCCATTGCCACGAAAAGCTTGATTCCCTTATTATACAATGCGGGAACCAAGTTAACCCTATCCTTTATATAAACCCATTTTCATTCAACAGTTGATGAGATCTTTAACCCATTCCCTGATTGGCTATTTTTTTTAGACCCAACCTCTTTGAATGAAATTCTACCCAAAAGGAGCATTTACTAGAAAAAAGTAAAATTTCAGAATTTTGTAGTTTGAAACCATTGTGATAAATAGAACATTAAAATTGCAAATGCTCTATTTATCACAATGGTTTCAAGAAGTGACTATTACAGAGGCCTAGAGAGGCGTATTTATGGAGGAAAGGATTGACCCTTTCCCTGTTCCATGTAAGAAATAATGGCATCATGAATATTTACTAGACTGTCGCAGGACAGCAAAGCTCGCCTGTTGTAGACCTTGTCTACAAAGATGAAGTCCAAAATATTTTCTATTTTAACTGAACTACATAAATGTTAAACCTACTGGCAAACTCTATTCCAAATACCAGCTACCTATGGCAAATATTTTATGTTGTATTAGTGCATCTTAACACTTACCAAAAACTTTAACCTTCCTATTTCAGCCCAAAAAGCTAAGTCCAAAACAGGTGAAATTTGACTAAAATTCAGTTTAATTTTAAATTTTAACTACACAACATCAATGTTCAACATATCGGGAACCTCCATTTCAAGTATCAGCTTCCTAGGGTAAATATTTCATGTAATATTAGTGCATTTCAACACTAATACCCCAAAACTTTAACCTTCCTATTTCAAATAGTCTAATTTGGAAACCATTGTGATAGAGAGAGTATTTGCTCCATAGGAGCAAATGTTTTATTTATCACAATGATTATAGGAGCTTTCTGCAATACTCCTATCCTGCATTAAGCAACCACCTACTTTTCAAGATTTCTATGTTCAATCAATTAAGAAAGGTTCTGCTGCAATAAACATCATTCTAAGAAATGAGAATATTTTTGATGCAAAAATAAAAAAAATAAAAATAAAATGCCTTTTCAATTAATCAACAGCAAACAACCCTGGCTGGAATAAATGATTACAAAGATACAGTAAAACCCCTCTAAACCAGACATTTAATTTAGTGCAAATATCGGCCCTAAAGTCAAGTCAGTCAAAGACAGGTGACAACTTGATGTAGAGGAGCTTTCTGCGTGACTTTCACCCTGCATAATAGTAAACAGCCACCTGCCTAAACCTATCTCAATTCTTATCTACTAAAATTCCAGTTTAGAGGGGCTTTACTGTATTTAGTGCACAGCATTTCTCTACGCAAGCAAGGTTAACGGTGCATACACAAATACCAAAATCGTCAGTTCTCAATCAAACCCTATGTTGTGACCACTTTTTAGAATCGTCTCTTCAAGACGATTCTAAAGAGTGGTCACAACATAGGGTTTGATGGAGAAATAAAGAAGTTTTTCTTGAAAATGTTTGAATTTATGCATCTTATCTGGACCTCTGCAAACAAACATTCTGATTCCTGGTTAATTTCAATTCACCCTTTACCTCATAGTTACAAATTTGCATTTTATCAGCAGAGTTCCATGGTAAATTTCCTCGTGCTTATTTGTTTAACAACATCTCTATTTTGTTTAACCCTTACAGTGTGGGATGTGACTCACTAATGTCCTTTGCAAACAGTGTAGACCCAGATGAGTTAGACCCTAGAGGAGCTGTTTGTCATGTTACACTTTAGAAAATTCCCTAAATATTCACCATAAGCTTGATCTGTCCTTTGCAAACAGTGTAGACCCAGATGAGTTAGACCCTAGAGGAGCTGTTTGTCATGTTACACTTTAGAAAATTCCCTAAATATTCACCATAAGCTTGATCTGTCCTTTGCAAACAGTGTAGACCCAGATGAGAGTGCTCCTGGAGGAGTCCTCTAAACAGGGTCTGTCCTATTTGTCATGTTACACTTTTCTTTAGAAAAATCCCTTAACCCTTCGCTTGCTGAATTTTAAAATACATTTCTCCTTCTTTACCCATGCCCTGTTGTATAATTACATATATCTTCACTGTGTACAAGTATTTCGCTGTGCAATCACTGCTCTGGAGTGCACTGGTTGCACAATCAACTTGTAAATAGTGCAGACCCTGATGAGACAGCTCCTGCAGGAGCTGTCTCATCTGGGTCTGCAATATTTACAGGTACGTATATTGACTTGAATAGCAAGCAAAGGGTTAATATTCACTGTTTGAAATTTGGCATAGTTCATTAAAATATTTTTTGGAAATTTCGCATTGTAAGGGTTAACCCATTCCCTGTTCTAAGTTTAGAACAGGGAATAGTCATTGACCAAATAATTTAATGAAATATGGAAGGTGGAAAATTTTAGCCATTTTAGAAACAGATCTATCAAATTGCATCAGCAAAACAGAGCAGACCCTGATCAAATGGCTCCCGTAGCCGTCTGATCAGGGTCTATAATATATTTGTTTATGAAACGTGGGGGGTAAAAAAACAGAATGATAACCAGAAACAGAATGTTTACAACGAGTTGAAATATCACATGTTGCTGTAATTACTCGACTGGCTTGAAAAAAAAAATTGATTTACAGAACACAGAACTAATTCTAGATTTTACTACCACTGGTCACTCATTTGTAATAATGGTAAAACACGATAGACACTAAAACAAGCATCATTATCTGTTTTTGTGATAGGTGGCAGTTCAATTCTGGGTGGAAGTAATGACCCCTGTATAGTAAAACCCCTCTAAACCGGACATTCAATTTAGTATAAATATCAGTCTTGGAGATAGGTGACAGCTTAATGTCATGCAAAAACCTACTCTACGAGCTTTCTACATGACTTTCTCCTTGCATTAAGCAGCTACCTTTATTACTAAAAGTTTTGAAGTTATCGAGTTTTTACTGTAATTGCATTCAAGTTATAATATAAATGACCTATTTTACTATATTAACCCTTTCCTCCATATATACGCATTTCAACGCCTCTGTAAACGTCACTTAATGAAACCATTGTGATAAATAGAGCATTTGCTCCTATAGGAGCAAATCCTCTATTTATCACAATATAATTCAAAATGTTTCCTTTTCTCTAGTAAATGCTCCTTTTCGATAGATTTATTAAAAGAGGTTGGATCTAAAAATAGCATATGGAGGAATGGGTTAAGACACTTTTCATGCCTTTGCAAACACAGTAGACCCAGATCATACAGCTCCAGTAGGAGCCATCTGATCAGGGTCTGCTATGTTGCTTATGGAATTATATAGCTTTCATCCTACAGCTTTTGTCAGGGCAAAAGATTCCCTTAGAATTTACCTAATTTAAGAATCTGAATAAAAAGATCAGAATTCAGGAAAGTTAAAACTCTTTTCAAGTTTGTAGTGTTTTTCTGTGATAGTTCATATAAAATACAACCTATGCCTTAACCCTTTAGCTGTTAAATATTCATGTAAGAAATAATGACATCATGAATATTTATTAGCTGTAATTTTATCAGGTAAACTTTTCAAGACAAGTTTTTGCTGTGACAAAAACTGTAGAATTAGATCTATATCATGTTATAAGCAAACAGAGCAGACCCTGATCAGACAGCTCCTAAAGGAGCCATCTGATCTGGGTCTATTCTGTTTGCAAAGGCTCAAAAACACATGTATATGAGGGAAAGGGTTAACCCATTTATTCATATAAACACTTTTTCAAGCCACTGCTAACAGAGAAGTCCTAGATCAGATAGCTCCTGTAGGAGCAGTCTGAGCAGGGTCTGCCCTATTTGTTTACGGAATATAGATCTGATTCTATAGTTTCTGCCTTGGTAAAAAACTCAGTATTCATAAAAATCAAACAAGAGCACCGCGTGCGGTGGCCAATGCTCGTCTGTTTGATTGTAGCCCTTGTGACTGTGAAGAAGTGTATCAAGTTTCATAGCAGTTCTTTGATAAGGGTCTGCAACATTCATCACTTAAATTCCTCTCACAATTTTCACACTTTCCTAGTGTATGGACTCTACCAATAAACAACGATGGACTATTCCACTCTGAAAATTCAGCATCAAACATATATTACAGAGCTACAGATGAAGGTGCAAACTCATTAATCCCTTACCTCATAGGCTATTTTTAGACCCATCCTCTTTGAATAAATCTACCGAAAAGGAGCATTTACTACAGAAAAGGATATTTTTTATAATTTTATAGTTCTGAAACCATTGTGATAAATAGATTCACAATGGTTTCAAGAAGTGACTATTACAGAGGCTTATTTATGGAGGAAAGGGCTAAAATTGTCATTTCTCCACCAAACCCTATACTGTGACCATTCTTTAGAACTATCTCTTTGAGACGGTTCTAAAGAGTGGTCAGAGTGTAGGGTTTGGTGGACAAATGAAGAAGTTATTCTTGAAAATGTTTAAATTTACACACTTTATCTGGACCTCTGTATATAACAGTATGGATTTAGATGAGATGCTGACTTATTAGCAGAGCAATAGATAACGGTGCGTACCCAAATACTAAAATCCTCATTTCTAAACCAAACCCTATGCTGTGACCACTCTTTAGAATCATCTCTATGAGACGATTCTAAAGAGTGGTCACAGTATAGGGTTTGGTAGGGAAATAAAGGAGTTATTCTTGAAAATGTTTAAATTTACACATCTTATCTGGACCTCTGAATAATTTTAAGGCATGTCATCCGTATCCAAATTCTTCGACATGGCTATTATAAAATTCCCGTTAGCATGCTATGTGCCTGTCCATCAACTACAACTTACCTCTGGGTCCAGGAACACGTGACACTGTGCCGATTTCCCATCTCGACCTGCACGTCCAATCTCCTGCACATAACTCTCAAAGCTTTTTGGCATATTGTAGTGGATTACACCTTTTACGTCGGACTTGTCTAAGCCCATACCAAATGCTACCGTGGCAACTACCACCCGGAGACGACCAGACATAAAAGCGTTTTGAACTCTCTTACGTTGTGCAGGAGTTAACCCTGCATGGTAACTCTCTGCGTCCCATTCTAACTTTGGGCCCTTTTCTGAAACAGAATAATTGTATTTATGAGTGAGTGAGTGCGTTGGATTTTACATCCGACCAACAGTATTTCAGTTATTTGCAGACGACACCCGTATGCGACAAGCTATAGTGCTGCCTCACTGGAATGCCCTTGCAGCGGGCACATGGCAAGGGCACCCCACCCAGTCACATGATTATACTGACACAGGGCCAACCAGTCCTAGAACTACCCCTTTTTAATGTCGAGCATAGACAAGGGAGCTACTAGTACCAACTTTTAATGACTCTTGGTCTGTCGCGGCCAGTGATCGAACTCACGACCTTCCGTACCGCAGGCATATATTTATGAATCATTATGTCCTCAGGAGCATTTTGACCTTGAAGTATAACTTTCAGGGTTTTCATTTTCATTCATAACAACGGATTATTTTCTGGACATAGCAGATTGCACTGACATGTTCTTAGATTGAATTTTCAAGGTTTCTAGAAAAACAACAGATGCAAATCTCAATTCAGCCGACAGTTTCAATCGGTTGAAAATGAAAACCCTGAACTTTGACGTTGACCTGGTTTGAAAGGAATTTTAACTTTCTCAACACTGAATTCTCAAATGGACTATTCCAAAATTCAAACAGGTTAAGCTTACTGTGAATTTTTAAGAAAAGTGTATCATGCTAAACAGTGCTGACCATGATGGTAGGCCTCCTCTAGGAGCCCTCTCATCTGGGTCTATACTGTTTGCGAAGGACATAAGTGTCTCATTTCCCACACTAGAAGTCATCATTATTATAGTCACACATTGTTTATGGAAACTAGAAAATTGTGTCTGTAAGACAGTGATGCCCCCCTGGTGGTGCTTGACAATGAAAAAACTGTGACAACCAGACTGCACATACAAGCGTGACACACAGCCAAACAGATGGACGGACGTATGGATAGGTGCAAAACATAATACCCCCTGACTATTGTCAACAGGGGAATAAAAAAGCCTGCCTTATGGCAGTCAATGTTTTCTAATATGCAAATACACAGAGGTACAAGATGCATAAATCTTAAAGAATAGCTTAGTACTTTATTTCTCCACCTAACCCTATACTGTGACCACTCTTTAGAATTTTCTCTTCGAGATAATTCAAATGAGTCGTCACAATATTGGGTTTGCTGGTGAAAGGACGATCTTAGAATTTGGTACGCACCTTTATCTGTAGCTCTGAAATACAGTTTGACAAATTTTGACAAAAGGTCACTAAAGCCATTTCCTACAAGACTTTATTCAGAGGTCCAGATAAGATGTGAAAATTAAAACATTTTCAAGAATAACCCCTTTATTTCTCCACCAAACCCTATATTGTGACCACTCTTTAGAATTGTTTCAAAGAGACGATTCTAAAGAGTTGTCACAGAATAGGGTTTGCTGGAGAAACGACAATTTTAGCATTCGAGTATATACACACATTTATCTGTTGCTCTGTTTTATTGCTTTTTTAGAAATATCAATCTTATCCCATAGGACACTATGGCAAACATTTATTTTGACAAATCATGACCTCAAACCATAAAGGCTTGGGACAATAATATCCAGTGATGTGCCAACATTTGAGGTTTGTGGCTCCTTTACCATTATAAACATTTCCCTGTTCTGTGTTTATTACAAATTTCAATTGTTATAATGAAATATGAAAGGTGGAACATTGTAGCCATTTTAGAAAGTACAGAAACAGATCTATCAAATTTCATTAGCAAACAGGGCAGACCCCGATTAGAAGTCTCCTATAGGAGCCATCTGATCAGGGTCTATTCTATTTGCAAATGCGTGAAAATGCATTCATATGAAGGAAAGGGTTAATTCCTTGCAAACAGACTAGACACACATCAAACAGTTCCCATAGAAGCCATCTGATCAGGGTCTTTTCTGTTTGCAAAATTGCTTTTTAATGCCTTTGCTCCTGTAGAAGCTACATGATGAGGGTCTGCTCTGTGTACTTCTGAAACTCTAACAGATAATCTACTAGTTTCTATTGATACCAAAAACTCGCGTGTATATAATTATGACATCATAAACAATCAGCTAATACGTATTGATTATTACAAACATGAATATGCAACTGGGAAAGGGTTAAGAAATAAAGTAGATTTGATTCCACAGTTTCTGTCAAGGCCAAACAATCCTATGTTCATGTGCAATTGACCCATTACCTCATAGGCTACTTTTAGATACAACCTCTTTGAATAAATCTACCGAAAAGGAGCATTAACTAGAGAAAAAGGGGAAAAAATTTTTTTTAGTTTGAAACCATTGTGATAAATAGAGCATTTTGCTCCTATAGGAGCAAATGCTCTATTTATCACAATGGTTCACAAAGTGACTTTTACAGAGTCGTCAAAAGTCGTCAATATGAGGGGAAGGGTTAACAGAAAAATAATCTAGCCGATATTCATGATGTCATTATTTCTCACATAAATATTCATGGGAGTCCAGGATTATAAGAGATGCCGTTTTACAGCAGCCTGTGAAATGTCTCATCCAATCTAATCTCTAAATTTCCAAATTCAACATAATTTAAGTACTTGAATTAAGCCAAATCATGCACAGCGTTCTTTCAAACAAGAAACAAAATCTGCCTGTCTTTGGAAATCTCCCACAGGATATGATCATTGATCATGAGAACAGCTTGCAAGGATTGCTTTTAAATTACATGTATCACCACAGAATGACAAGGCAATTTATACTTTCTAACCCTTGCCACGTACACTGAATTTTCAAATAGACTAAAAAACAATCAAAATTCAAACAGGCCAAGTTTACCATGAATACTCAGGGATTGCTTTGACACTTTCCTCAATAAATACGCCTTTTAGCTACACCTCTATAAAAGTCATTTCTTGAAACTATTGTGATAAATAGAGCATTTGCTTCTATGGAGCAAATGCTCTATTTATCACAATGGTTTCAAAACTACACAATTCTAACATTCTCCTTTTCTCTAGTAAATGCTAATTTTCGGTAGATTTATTCAAAGAGAATGGGTCTAAAAATAGCCTATGAAGGAATGGGCTGAAGAAAAGTGTAAAATGACAAACCAGCACTGCTTCAAATGAAAAGTACAAGGCATTTATTTGAGATGGCTTAGAAATCAGTGACTGGAACAAGAACAGTCATTGTATGTGACAAATATCCTTGCAAAAGCTCTTTGATAGTAAAAACTGAAACTGGAAATACATACCATAAGTCACAGTCTGCAGTTTCCATAAACATTAGCAAAGTTCAAGTGGATATAATACTGCAAAACCTTGCAATAAATGCATGAAAATTGAGTCTTGCCCAGGTACTATTTGTGGTTATAAACCCATTACCTCATAGGCTAATTTTAGATCAAACCACTTTGAATAAATCTACCGGAAAGGAGCATTAACAAGAGCACCGCAAGCGGGTGCCAACGCTAGTCTGTCGTCATTGTCAAGATGAACATGCATACCAAAAATGAAGGTTGTAAATCAAAAAGTTCTGGTCAATGTTAAAATTTCCTCCGACGACAACAACAACGACAGAGTTACAACAATAGCTTGGGATTTCTTCGAAACAGACAAGCTGACTAAAGAAAAGGATTTTTTTTTAGAATTTTGTAATTTGAAATTACTGTGATAAATAGAGCATTTGCTTCTATAGGAGCAAATGCTCTATTTATCACAATGGTTACAATATGTTATTTTTACAGAGGCGTAGACAGCCGATTTATGGAGGAAAGGGTTAAGTATGGCAAGTAAAAATTCAATCGCTTTCAAATTGAAGGAGTTTGTGACACCAACTACCCATGTTAAAGGAAATGCTCAAAGGGAGATGATTTTGCATTGCCTTCTGTTACCCTTTCCCTTTTCTGTGTTTATTTCAAGTTTCAATCCCTACTGAATATGCATAGACAAAATACATGTAATTAATGAAATATGGAAGGTGGAACATTGTAGTCATTTCATAAAGTAAAGAAACACATCTAATCAATTCAATAAGCAAACAGAGCAGACCCTAATCAGACGGCTCCTATAGGAGATATCTGATTTGGGTATAATCTGTTTTCAAATGCATAAAAAAGTATTTATATGAAGGAAAGGATTAAACACATGAAACTTGTGTCTTGCACATCCACCATTTAGGATTATTATGCATGCAAAATATCTAATGCATGCAAAATATCAATATAAGAAGATCTAATTGTAACAGAATATGTAACGAAATGGACAACAGTTTTAGCATAGGTTTTGATGAGCAAAATATGTAAATATTCACTAGTTACAGACCATCACCAGGTTACCATAGCAACCAATACTTTTGAAACACCTGCTATTAAGTTCCGAGTACATTATATACCTCTACTTACCAATTGTCAGCAAAATGTAATATCTAAATTTCAACCAATCTGAGGCATAGTATTATTACACTCAGTTATAATGGTAACAAACTTTTTCTAAACACCTACGATTGAGTTTGGGGTACCAAATTACTCCAATCATACCAATTTTCAGCAAAATCAAACAACATCTAACTTTTGACAAATCAGAACCAACCATTCAGTTACCATGGTTACATTTTAAAAACCAAAAGTTGAATGCACATCTGCGCATAACCAGCAATTGCCATACCAGATTTCATTAAGATCTGACTACTGCTTACCGAGAAAAGTGTCGAATAAGTTCATGGTGGAATAATAAGAAACAGAGTCAACACATTATGTCCCCCACTTCATTTGGGGACATAATAATTATGAAACAGAGTAAATATAATGTATTCCCCCACTTCGTTTGGGGACATAATAACTTCCAAATTGAAGGAGGAGTTTGTAACAGCAACTGTACCCATATAACTGGCCCAAATGACAAAAAATACTTAAAGTTCAAGGGGAGATAATTCCATAATTCCTGGCCCTAAACAAATGAAAATAGCATCTTGCGCATCTATTATTTGTAGTATGACAGGTATAAATTCGATAACTTTCAAACTGAAGAAATCCAAGAAACCATCTACCCATGTTCAAATGCAAACGGACGGAAGTTCTTACATATGGACACTTGTTGGGTATTTCCTTTGCTTAAAGCTACATAACAAGAACACAAAAATACCCATCAATACAAACGGAATGAATAGAAATTACCATTATCTATTGTTCTCTATACCCAACAAGTGCCCATAAGTTCGCCCTGACCGACGGACGAACTGTCCATCCAAGCGACTGGAAGATTCCCTTCAAACTTTGTTTGTGGGGGGTATAAAGGTTACATTTCAAGCATAAATTTAACCCATTCCCTCATAGGCTATGTTTAGATCCAACCTCTACGAATAAATCTACCAAAAAGGAGCATTTACTAGAGAAAAGGAAAATCCCAGAATTGTATAGTTTTGAAGCCCTTCATAGTAGCATATTATGCTCTATTTATCACAATGCTTTCGAAAAGTGACTTACAGAGGCTTAGAAAGGCGTATTTATGGAGGAAAGGGTTAAAGATAGGATCTACAACACAATCCCATCAATCTTTACAATCATCCTATAACCACGGTGTCAATCCTTACAATGCTAAACTTTCAAATGGACTATCCCAAAGTTCAAACAGGTCAAGCTTATGGGGAAATATTTAATTTCTTTTCTAAAGAAAAGTGTAACATGACAAACAGTGCAGACCCTGATGAGAGGGCTCCTCTAGGAACTCTCTCATCTGAGTCTATACTGTTTGCAAAGGACATCAGTGACTTTTATACCACACTGTAAGGGTTAATTAAAGACCAGAACTTACTTTTTCTTGATATTTTGTCTTATCAATTTCAGTGCAAGAAATTAGTCACTAATGTCCTTTGCAAACAGTGTACACCCAGCTGAGAGGGCTCCTCCTCAGGGTCAGCAATATGACATGTTTCTTTAAAAATCCCTAAATATTCCATGGAAAGTTTGAATTTTGGGAAAGTCCATTAGGAAATTTAGCCATGAAAGGGTTAACCCATTCCCTTATACTGACACCTCTGTAAAAGTCACATTTCGAAAACACTTTGCAAAATAGAGTATTTTGCTCCTACCGTACATTTATCATTTAAAATTGCATAAATCTAAAATTCTCCCTTGTTTTCTAGTAAAATGCTCATTTTCAGGAGATTTTTTCAAAGAGATTGGGTCTGAAAATAGCCAATGAGGGATAAATTTAAGTCTCCTGTGGTATGTTGACAAATAAAACTGAAAAAACAATAGTTACAATTTACATTAGTAGAAGTAATAGTACATTATCACAGCAGCTGCTGACACTGCAATTTCCAGAAGGTTATTAACAGTACATATATATCAGTAACAACTCATTACCAGTAACAGTCTGTAATAGCATCAATTAACTTGGCTGAGCACAAAAAATAGGAAAGAAAATTTTTGTAGTCCAAGTCCAGATCAAATTGCCATACAACATAATCACTCATAAGGCCATATTTATTGAAAATTCTTCCAAATGTCTATAGAACAAATTTAACTCTTTATTCCATATATATGCCTTTTAACATCTTTGCAAACAAAGTAGACCAAGATCAGATGGTTCCTATAGGAGCCATCAGATCAAAGTCTGCTTTGTTTGTTTATGAAATAATTTAGATCTAATTCTACAGTTTATGTCATGGCCAAACTTTCCTAAGTGCATAATTATAAAAGAAAATGTGTCCATGGGACACGGATGCCCCCGCCTGGAAAATTCAATCAAAGTGTCGGCAAGCAGGAAGTAGATGAACGAAAGACCTGAAAAGGGAACACGGTACAACTCACTATGATTATGCTTCAGACCAAATATCAAATCATTCAAGCTTACACAAGCCAAGAAATCTTTGACGAAATTTTTGTCATTAAACAATCACCAAAATTCAATCTAAGTGTCGTCAAACAGGAAGTAGATAAACAACAGACCTGAAAAGGGGAGACACCTTATAACTATAATTATGCTTCAAACCAAATATCAAATCATTCAAGCATACACAAGCGAAGAAAGCTTTGAAGAAAAATTTTACAGGACAGACGTAGAGACGTTAAAACTACGGATGGACAAGGATAAAACTTAATGCCCCTTTCGCCTAAAGGCGGAGGCATAAAAATTCATCTAATTGATATTTATGATATCATAATCTGTTAAATAATATTTATGAGGTATAGGGTATATATCAACAAAGTCAGAAGGCTAAATTGTTGAGCCATTCCCAGAGCTAGAGATAAGGATGCATACCCAAATACTAAAACCGTCATTTCTCCACCAAACACTATACTGTGACCACTCTTTAGATTCATTTTGTAGAGACGATTCTTTAAGAGTGGTCACAGTATAGGGTTTGATGGAGAAATAAAGTTTTAATTTGCACATCTTATCTGGAGCTCTGCATTCCCTCATAGGCCATTTGTCAAGACCCAATCTACTGAAAAGGAGCATTTACTAGCAAAAAGCAGTTTGAGAATTGTGTACTTTTGAAATCGTTTTGATAATGGTTTCAAAAGGTGATAAAAATTTTACAGAGGCGTCAATACGAGGGAATGGGTTAACCCTTTCCCTGTTGTATATTCATGTAAGAAATAATGACATCATGAATATTTACAAGATTATTTTTTACAATGGCATATGAACACATGACATTCTGGCTCAGACAGAAGCTGTTGAATCAGATCTATATTACACCATAAGCAAACAGAGCAGACCCTGATCAGACGCCTCCTATAGGAGCCGTCTGATCTGGGTCTACTCAGTTTGCAGATGCATGAAAATGCATCAATATGAGGGAATGGGTTATTCATGAAGAAGCTCAGCCAAGTTTTCTGGCAAAGAATTCAAAAATAGAACAGAGGTCAGGCAAGAGATACCACATGAAGGCACCTATTAACCCATTACCTCATAGGCTATTTTTAGATCCAATCACTTTGAAAAAAACTACCGAAAAGGAGCATTAACTAGAGGAAAGTGTTAGGGGCATGATAAAGGGATATCTATTTCAGCATACCATAATTATGATCTCTAATAAACTGTCCCCGCTTTAAAGTTTATGCTTAACGCAAAATATCACAATAAAACATTTGTACTGAAAATATGGCGTCAGGTGTTAACCCTTTACTCCATAGGCTATTTTTAGACCCAACCTCTTTGAATAAATCTACCGAAAAGGAGCACTAACTAGGGAAAAGGATTTTTTTTTAGAATTTTGTAATTTGAAACCATTGTGATAAATAGAGCATTTGCTCCTATAGGAGCAAATGCTATATTTATCACAATGGTTTCATAAAATGACTTTTACAGAGGCGTAGAAAGGCGTATTTATGGAGGAAAGGGTTAAACTTCTGTAACTGACTGTTAACACATAACTTCATATATAAATACATTTTCACACCCTGCAAACATAGTAGACCCAAATCAGACGAGTCTTAATGCCATTTTGAAATTTTGGTCCTGCATGTCTATTAATATTTCCACATGACGGACATATTCAATGTTTCTACATGATATTACAGCTTATATAAAACATGACTTGTGTAATATAGAGAAATATGTGATGGCTTAATTAACTCAAATACAAGGGAGGTTATACGATAAAAGTGGATGCTTAACACAAAATATTCCCTTAGGCCATTTGCACTGAAAATATGCCGTCAAGTGTTAAACTTCGGTAACTGATTTAATTCCCGCTGCCAATGTCGCATCTGTGATTACCTATGCAAACAGTTTGGATCCAGATGAGACAACATGTAACTCGGCTTTTTATCAGGATCAAAACTGTTTCTGTGACTTGTTTCATTAATGATTAAACAAAAATCGAAGAAAAATAAAATATGAAAATGTAGCAGATGACAAAGCTCGCAGATGACAAAAATTGGCAGTAAAAGAGTTATCCAAATGGCTTTATCACACAGTAGTTACAGATAATGTACCGTATTATTCCTAATAAACGCCCCCGGGGGCTTAACATTTTCCAAAAGGGGGGCCATTATTAAGGTAAGCTTTTTCCTAAATCCAATGTTCAGAAGTTTTTGTTAATGTTACATTTAAGTGTTCATTAAAATGATTAAAACTTTTGGATTGATTGGATTTTATCAAGATATACTGGATTTGGATGGATTTGAATTTGGATTTTCCTTTGAGTTTAGCCTGGTGAGTAGATTTTTCCTACAAAAATAGCCGGGGGGCCTTTATTAGGGCAGGGGCTTCTATTAGGAATAATACGGTACTTGTTCACTAACCCTTTGCCTGTTCCATATTTATTTCAAATTTCAATACATACTGAATATTCATGGACAAAAACGTTAAAATGAAATATGGAAAGTGGAACATTGTAGCCACTTTAGAAACTAAAGAAACAGATCTATAAAATTCCATTAGCAAACAGAGCAAACCCTGATCAGACAGCTCCAATAGGAGCTGTCTGATCTGGGTCTACTCTTTTTGCGAATGCTTGAAAAATGTGTTTATATGAGGACAAGGGTTAATTAGCAGGCTATGGGATTCATTTTGCATTTTGTGGATACATTCTGACTCACAATTTTTTTGGTTCAACCTGGTTATCTGCACCATCTGACAAGTAATAAAAGTTTGTTATGTTGATGTCAAAATATCCAGCTGACCTCTCCAGACAAATAAGCAATTTTTGATAATTCAAGTACCATAACTCTAAAGTGCTTGGAGTCATTTAACTGGTATTGAACTTGGCCAAGATATCATTACCACAAATTAATATTTCCACAAGATTGGTGACAATCGAATAAAAACTGCTCAAATTAGAGAACGGGCATGTTTTGGACACCTTCCGCCCGTCCAACCGCCACTAGGTTTCACATAGTACAACCCATCTTTTAACCCATTCCCTCATAATTTGACACCTTTTGACGCCTCTGAAAAAGTCACCTGTTGAAACCATTGTGATAAAAATAGAGCATTTGCTCCCATAGGAGCAAATGCTCTATTTGTCACAATGGTTTCAAACTGCAAAATTCTCAAATTTTCCTTTTCTCTAGTTAATGCTCCTTTATGGTAGATTTATTCAGTGGTTGGATCTAAAAATAGCCTATGAGGTAAAAGGTTAATGGGCGTATAAATAGCTTTCATTTCCCCACTGCAACTGTTCCTTTTGTGGAGACAAGTGCCTGTCAGGTCAGAACTTCTGTGTACAAGCCATGCTAACCTCTTCCCTGTTCTATGTTTATTTCAAAATTCATTAAAAAAAAAAGAGAGTAAAGTACCTAGTTAAATTCTACTTTTAGTACAACTAGAATTGTTTTTGATACAAAAACTAATGTCTCCTCAGTATACTGGGGGAGACATAATGACCACTCAGCCGACTGTACATTTACTCCCCTTGCCATTCGCCTACAATATTGAGCACTAATAACATTCAGCCGCAGTACTGGCTTATGACCCTCACAGGTACCCATTTCAACCCTCGGGTGGAGAGGAGGCAACTTGTGCGGGGTGGAGACACTGAAAAGCATCTCTGAAATTTACGGGAGAGACTGGGATTTGAACTCCAGACCTCCGGATTGGAAGTCAAGCGCGTTACCACTCGACCTACTGAACATTCATGCCCAAATATAGTTATAATGCAATGTAGAAGATGGAACACTGACACTGTAGCCATTTTAGGAAGTAAAGAAACAGATCTTTCAAATTCCATTAGCAAACAGAGCAGACCCTGATCAGACTGCTTCTATAGGAGCCATCTGATTTGGATCTTCTCTGTTTGCAAATGCTTGGAAACATGTTTATCTGAAGAAAAAGGTTAAATTTGATATTTAACAATAAATTCTATCGTTTTACTTCAATTTTACTATCCGATTAAATTTGAAACAAGTTCCTTTAAAACTGTCCATCAATCAGGCCAGATTCTGATGATATTCTTCTTTGGAACCATATACATATACAGTAAAACCCCTCTAAACCTAACGTTAAATTTAGTATAAATATCGGTCATAGAGAAAGGTGGCAGCTTAATGCAGGGTGAAAGTCATGCAGAAAGCTCCTAGAGGAGCTTTCTGCATGACTTTCACCCTGCATTAAGCAGCCACCTGTCTAAAAGTATCTAAATTATTCTCTACTAGAATTCCGGTATAGAGGGGTTCAACTGTATACAGATTTGTTTTCTTACCCATAAAAGTAGACTTGCAAATTAGGGCAAATGTCTACCAAGTCCTCCTATTGGGTGTAATCAAAAAGCAATTCATCAAGATCCCCTGATTCAGCGAGATCTGTGTATTCATCTGGACTGCTCTGACTGAAATTCAGACTCCCACTACAAAAATGTTGAGATTATCCGTTTTCTTCTTTAGCTGGTACATGGTGAGAAGGAGTTCTCTCAGACACGTCGCTTCAATATGTAGCTTTGTTTGTTTGTTTTTATTGGAGTTTTATGTTTCATGAATATTCATGTATGAAAAGCATAGAAAGGCTTACTTATGGAATACAGGGCTAACTGTATTTCATATCACAACATCCAGTTAATTACAGGAGGAGAGGTGGATGACCCCTCAGACCTTTCCAGAAAGTGTATGGAACAAAATGCATTGATTTGTTTGTTTATTTGTGTTGTTTAACTCATTCCCTCCTTGACTATTTTAGACCCAACCTCTTTGAATTAATCTACCGAAAGGGAGCATTAACTAAAGAAAAGAAAACCTTTCTAGAATTGTGTAGTTTTGAAACCATTGTGATAAATAGAGCAATGGTTTCTAAATGTGATTTTTACAGAGGCTCCAAAATGCGTCACTAGGAGGTAATGTGTTAATGTCCGTTTCTGCTCACTATGGGCTAATTTGAAACCCAAGAAAGAGGGTGGAGGATACAGAGACACTCTGGTGCGATGCCCTACTCCCATTTTTTATTTTCAATAAAGTTTTTCTGGTACTTTTAGATGCTCAGTGTTAAACACTGATACATCGAATCTCGTTTTATAAAATCTCATCCGAAGGACTTGATCCTCTCGGGGATCGAACCCGGAACTCCCGATATTGTAGTCAAGGTCATTAGCCATTCAACCATGTACAATTTGTGCCCAGAATAACAGCTGGGTAGAACCACCGACTCACTGAAATCTAGAATGATGGAAGGCTTCCTAATAAGAACAAGGCAGTCCAAAGGACAGCTATATCCCCCACCGCCGCCACCTAAATTAAGACATTGACCTTGAGGTGATACCTTCCAGTTGTTAAGAAAATAGGATGCGGAAACAAATATAATGGAAACTGAAAGTAAGAACATGACTTTCAAATGTGACCTTGACCTTGAGCCGACATGACTGCCACATGTGTTCTACACATCATCTCAGTTCGGTTAATATTTGACTCAAGTTTTATGAAAATCCTTCAAATGGTTTAGAAGATATGAGGCAGACACGAAATGTAATGGAAATTGAAGATTAAATCACTTGGCCTTCAAATGTGACCTTAACCTTGAGCCAACATGACTGCCACATATGTTCTGCACATTGTCTCAACGTGGTTAACATTTTAGGCAAGTTTCTTGAAAATCCTTCAAGGGGTATAGGAGATAACGAAACTATAATGGAAATTGAAGGTAAGAACACTTGATCTTCAAATATGACCTTGACCTTGAGCCGACATGACTGGCACATGTGTTCTGCACATCGTCTCAATTTAGCTAACATTTAACTAAACTTTTATGAAAATCCTTCAAAGGCTTTAGATAGATATGGAGCGGACACGAAAATGTAACCGAAATTAAAGTTTAGAACACTTGACCTTCAAACGTGACCTTTACCTTGTGCCAACATGACTGCCGCATGGGTTCTGCACATCGTCTCAATTCATATAATATTTGACTCAAGTTTTATGAAAATCCTTCAAAGGGTTTAGAAGATATGGAGCGGACACGAAACTGTAATGGCAACTGAAGGTTTAAACACTTGACCTTCAAATGTGACCTTGAACTTGAGCCGACATGACTGCCACATGTGTTCTGCACATCGTCTTAATTTGGTTAACATTTGACTCAAGTTTTATGAAAATCCTTCAAAGGGTTTAGAAGATATCGAGCGGACACAAAAATGCAATGGAAATTGAAGGTTAAAACCCTTGACCTTCAAATGTGACCTTGACCTTGAGCCGACATATCTGCCACATATGTTCTGCACATCGTCTCAACTTGGTTAACATTTGAGGCAAGTTTCTTGAAAATCCTTCAAGGGGTATAGGAGATATGGAGCGGACACGAAACTGAAGGTAAGAACACGACTTTCAAATGTGACCTTGACCTTGAGCCGACATGACTGCCACATGTGTTCTACACATCATCTCAATTCGGTTAATATTTGACTCAAGTTTTATGAAAATCCTTCAAATGGTTTAGAAGATATGGAGCAGACACGAAATGTAATGGAAATTGAAAATTAAATCACTTGGCCTTCAAATGTGACCTTGACCTTGAGCCAACATGACTGCCACATATGTTCTGCACATTGTCTCAACGTGGTTAACATTTGAGGCAAGTTTCTTGAAAATCCTTCAAGGGGTATAGAAGATAACGAAACTATAATGGAAATTGAAGGTAAGAACACTTGATCTTTAAATGTGACCTTGACCTTGAGCCGACATGACTGGCACATGTGTTCTGCACATCGTCTCAATTTAGCTAACATTTAACTAAACTTTTATGAAAATCCTTCAAAGGCTTTAGAAGATATGGAGCGGACACGAAAATGTAACCGAAATTAAAGGTTAGAACACTTGACCTTCAAACGTGACCTTGACCTTGAGCCAACATGACTGCCTCATGGGTTCTGCACATCGTCTCAATTCATTTAATATTTGACTCAAGTTTTATAAAAATCCTTCAAAGGGTTTAGAAGATATGGAGCGGACACGAAACTGTAATGGCAACTGAAGGTTTAAACACTTGACCTTCAAATGTGACCTTGAACTTGAGCCGACATGACTGCCACATGTGTTCTGCACATCGTCTTAATTTGGTTAACATTTGACTAAAGTTTTATGAAAATCCTTCAAAGGGTTTAGAAGATATCGAGCGGACACAAAAATGCAATGGAAATTGAAGGTTAAAACCCTTGACCTTCAAATGTGACCTTGACCTTGAGCCGACATATCTGCCACATATGTTCTGCACATCGTCTCAACTTGGTTAACATTTGAGGCAAGTTTCTTGAAAATCCTTCAAGGGGTATAGGAGATATGGAGCGGACACGAAATTGTTACGGACAGACGGACGGACACACTAACAAATGGGTAGTTGTGTGACTTTTTCCTTTGATCTTTTCTTGTGGGACTAGTCCCATAAGTAAAACTATTTTTGGCTCTAACTTTGGAAATAGAATGATCTGGAAGCTAACCCTAACCCTATGTCCCACAACTGGCCAGGTTAATGTCACAAGAAATGGCCAGGTTAATGTCACAAGAGATGGCCAGGTTAATGATTTTACTTGTGCGACTAGTTAGAAAAAGTCACACAACTACCCTTTGGTGAGTGCGGACGGACGGACGGACAGACGGAGGCCATTCCTATAACCCCCCTCCGCTATGCGGTGGGGGATAAAAATTGTATAGGAACCGTCTGATCAGATTCTGCTCTGTTTACTTATGGCAGAGCTACAGATAATGTGCATACTCACATACTAAAGTTGTTATTTATCCATCAAACCCAGTATGTTGTGACAACTCTTTAGAATCATCTCTTCGAGACAATTATAAAGAGTGGTCACAACATGGGTTTGGTGGAGAAATAAAGAAGTTATTCCAGAAAATTTTAATCTGTACCTTTGTTATGGCATATTATAGATCCTATTCCTATCCTAATCCTGTTTTCATTATGCATTTATAAAAATTAATCTTATTAATATTAATGATGCCATTATTTCTTACAGGAATATTCAACATGGAACGGTTTATTTAAATATTTCTCATCTTGATCTAAACGATTGCGAAGACCAGTCATTTATTGTTCAGTTTTAGATGAAACTTATCTATGGCCGACAGTAAGCCAATATCTAACACGTGTCAAAAGCTGACATAAATAGAGCTACAGAAGAACCTTACGGCCTATAACCCGTTACTCCATAAATACCCTTTGTAACCCTTTCGTTCATATAAATACATTTTCACACATTTGCAAACAAGTCAGACCCAGATCAGATGGCTCCTGTGGGAGCCATCTGATCTGGGTCTACTCTTTTTGCAAAGGTGCAGAAAGGGGTATTTATGGAGGAAAGAGTCTCGGTTTTTTTGCTTTTAGAAATATAGTAGATCTACATCAACAGTTTCTACAAATACAGTTGAGCTTCTATATCTCGAATTTCAAGGGACTATACAAATTAGTTCAAGATAATAGATGTTCCAGTTATCCACTATCTAATCTGAAAATTTTCTTGAGTTCACAGCTTAATACAGGTCTAAAGTAATGCTGAAAGCTCCTATAGCATTACTTTTGACCTGTATTAACCCATTACCTCATAGGCTATTTTTAGATACCTCTTTGAATAAATCTACCGAAAAGGAGAATTAACTAGAGAAAATGAAACTTTTAGAATTTTGTAGTTTGAAACCATTGTGATAAATAGAGCATTTTGCTCCTATAAAATAACTTTTACAGACTCATCAAAAATCATAAATATGAGGGAATGGGTTAAGCTGCCACATGTGTTTCTAGATATCTGTAGCGATACATTTCAGAGCAATTCTATTTTCTAAGTTTTGGAAGGACTGAACTTTTGTTCGATTTATCTCGAAGTTCAAATTATCAGAGTTCGAGATATAAAAGTTTAACTGTACCACAAACTCCTCAGTACATAATTATGCTACTATAAAAATTCTGCACATAAATTTTCGTGATGTCATTATTTCTTATATGAATATTCAGAAAGAGGAAGGACATTTTTGCAAATAGAGTAGACGCAGATCAGATTATTTCTGTAGGAGACATTTGATCAGGGTCTCTTCTGATTACTTATGGAACCATATAGATCTGGTTTTAAAGTTTCTGTTAAAACATTCCTGTGTTTATGCCAACATAAATATTAAGCTAATTAATATTCATGATTCTTACATGAACAGTCATGGAGTATTAACCCTTCGCTTGCTATTCACGTCAATATACCTACCTGTAAATAAAGAAGACCCAGATGAGACAGCTCCTGCAGGAGCTGTCTCATCAGGGTCAGCACTATTTACAAGTTGATTGTGCAACCAGTGCACTCCACAGCAGTGATTGCACAGCGAAATACTTGTACACAGTGAAGATATATGTAATTATACCACAGGGCATGAGTAAAATTCGGCAAGCGAAGGGTTAATGGATAAACATGGATGTCTTCAAAAGAATGTTGCTGAATGGCCAACAAATGTAACACAGAAAGCAGAGCTCCAGATTAGATGCTTATAAAGCATTTTCAAGAATAGTTCCCTTAACCCTTTACTCCACGAATAGTCATGTAAAGAATTATGATGCCATGAATATTAATTAAGATCTGACAATGGCAGAAACTGTTGAATCATATTTATATTATATCTGCAAACAGAGCAGAGGCGATTCTAAAGAATGGTGACAACATAGATTTGGTGGAGAAATGACAATTTTAGTACATGAATATGTACCCTCATATGTTGCTCTGAGAGAATACTCAACAATCATAATGCAGAAAGTGACTAACTCTTCACTTGCTATTCACGTCAATATACCTACCTGTAAATAGTGAAGACCCAGATGAGACAGCTCCTGCAGGAGCTGTCTCATCAGGGTCTGCACTATTTACAAGTTGATTGCGCAATCAGTGCACTCCACAGCAGAGATTGCACAGCGAAATACTTGAACACAGTGAAGATATATATGTAATTATACAACAGGGCATGGGTAAAGAAGGAGAAATGTGTTTTAAAATTCAGCAAGAGAAGGTACCTACTGAATATTCATGAACAAAATAGATATAATGAAATATGGACAGTGGAACATTGTAGACACAAAAGACACCAAATCGAATTCCATAAGCAAACAGAGTAGAACCCTTTACTTCATGATTATAGTTATCTACGAAATAACGACACCATGAATATTAATGTGATTAATTGTTATAATATTACATGGACATTGGGAATTTTTTGGCAATGGCAGAAATTTTACAATCATATCTATATTATATCAGGAGCTGTCTGATCTGGGTCTACTCTGTTTGCAAAGGCATAGATAGGTGTATTTATGGAGTAAAGGGTTAATGAATATTCATGAAGTGATCAATTCATGCATGAATGTTACAGTATACAATTGTTTTATGAGTCAGGTCAATACATGTACACGTATACAATGTTATAAGAGAATTTGCATGATTCTGTCAAGAACAGTCTTGTCTACCGAGACATTATTCATAGTAATCTCACGCAGAGGAATGTTGACGTCTGGCTTAACCCTTACAAAGCTGAAATTTCAAATGGACTATTCTAAAATTCAAAAAGGTCAAGCTTATGGTGAATGTTTAGGGATTTTTACTAAAGGAAAGTTTAACATGACAAACAGTGCAGACCCTGATGAGAGGGCTCCACTAGGAGCCCTCTTATCTGGGTCTACACTGTTTGCAAAGAAAATTTGTAATTCGTTTCCTTCATTGTAAGGGTTATGGAATAACTACTCACAACATTTAACTCTTTGCTCGCTAGCGGTAAAACTGTGATTATCTATGCAAACAGTTTGGATCCAGATGAGATGCTGCATAATGCGGCGTCTCATCAGGATCCAAACTGTTTGTCATCTTGATAATATTTTTTGCAAAGAAATTAGTGAAAAAATATTTTAAGAATTTAAACAGACGATAATAATTATTGTTGCAGACGAAAAATTACTTAGCGTGCAAAGAGTTAAGGGATCACCTAATATTTTCTCATTATTTGAAGAATCTGTTATTTCTGGGAAAGAAACCACAAAGTTTCACCTTCAAAACATACGAATTCAGGGCTCAAGCAGGGAGAAGTTTGCTGGGATTCAGAGAGAAGTTTGCTGGGATTCAGGGAGAAGTTTGCTGGGACTCAGGGAGAAGTTTGTTCTGATTTTGTATCTCCCTATATTCTATAAATTTATACTTTTCCCTCATCTCAAACCAGGGAGAAGTCAACAGGGTTACAAAGATGCTTTCTCCCAAACCCCTTGAGCCCTGGAATTTTGTTGCCCAATACATTTAATAACGTAATCTAAAGCTGCTCTGCTCCTGTGTATGAATTTGGGATAAATAATTATTTTTAGCTCCAGTGATTAACTTAATGGACTAGAATTATTTATACAAACTTCACAGAGGGTCATCTAACAAATATTCTTACAAAATTTGGAAAAAATACAATCAGCGGATTGAGAGCTGTCATTTAAAGAAATTATTTTTTTAAAATCTATTTTTAGCTCCAGTGACCTACTTATGCAGAGGACCAGAACGATTTTATGTAAATCTTCAGATCATTCTTCTAACATTAACCCTTTCCCTGTTCAATATTTAGACCAAATTTCAATACCTGCTGAATATTCATGGGAAAAGAGATATAATGAAATATGGAGACTGGAACATTGTAGACATTTTAGAAAGTAAAGAAACAGATCTATCAAATTCTATTAGCAAACAGAGCAGACCCTGATCAGACGGCTCCTCTAGGAGCCGTCTGATCTGGGTCTACTCTGTTTGCAAATGCGTGAAAACACGGCTATATTAGGGAAAGGGTTAAGTGAAAATCATTATTCCTTTAACATTTAGTGAAAATCATCATTCCTTTATAATTTAGTGAAAATCATCATTCCTTTATCATTTAGTGAATTCGCTGGTTTAGGAGAGATGTCGTTTAAAAATAAATTTAAAGCTCCTGACCAGTTGATCAGAACAAGTAACACCACACTGACAAAAGGTCACCTCAACATCATTCCAATGAAATTTGGAGGAAATACCCATTATTGTGCATTAAAATCTATTTTTGGCTCTATTATCACTTCTGCAGCAGGTCGGAACAATTTATACAAATATGATGTCAACTACAGATGATTCTTCTCACATTTAATGTAAATCCTGTCCGTGATTTAGTATAGATGTCATAAAAATTCAACCCTTTCCCTTATATAAATGCCTTTAACCCTTTCCTCCATAATACGCCTTTCTACGCCTCTGTGAAAGTCACTATTTGAAACCACTGCGATAAATAGGAGCAAGGAGCAAATGCTCTATGTATCACAATGGTTTCAGAACTACAAAATTCTAAAATTTTCCTTTTCTCTAGTTAATGCTCCTTTTCAGTAGATTTATTCAAAGACGTTGGATCTAAAATAAGTCTGCTCTGTTTGCTTATGGCTGGGTTCAACACTAACCTATGTCAGACCAACATTGCCTTGCTGTATGTCGGTCCGGTCTAGAAGAAATTTCAAGGCAGTAGTCTGACAGGTCGTGTAAAGCATGGCTGTTTGTGTATGAATAGGATATTGTTATAACATCAAACTAAAACTTATCACCCTTCTCTTTGGCTAAGCTCATTTGATGCTACTTTCAGCAAAAGTTCACGGACGGACTGACAGATGGACAGACAGACAGCGCCACGACATAATACGTCCCGCCTGAATATGAGCTTATAAAAAGAAATAGGGATTCATATGGATTCAAACTGAATGAAATGCAATCAATGATTCATCTATTGTATTTTAATGCATAAGCATTCCCAGGGTTGCCACAAACCAGAGGAAACAAAATTCCCTGACAATTCCCTGACATTTCCCTGACATAATTTCAAATTTCCCTGACACATTTCGTCGCGAGATTTAGGTCTTTCTGTCATAATTTCTGTAATAGGTAATGGATTTTTAAAATATATAACATTCATTCTCATGATTTCAAAATTCCCTGACAATTCCCTGACATTTGCCTATATTTTCAAAATTCCCTGACAGTTCTCAAAATTCCCTGACAATTCCCTGACCTTGAAAAAATTAAAATTTCCCTGACTTTTCCCTGACGCGTGGCAACCCTGATTCCAGTGCAATACAAGGAAAATGGTTCCTATGGTTTTGGCCCGGAACCCATTATAATGTAAGTACGGTTTATTCCCATTTCGTCTACTTCCCATTTCGTCTACTGTAATTCATTCCCATTTCGTCTACTGTTATATTTTACCCTGTTCCCATTTTGTCTACTGTTATAATTAAGTTATATTTACTCAGTTATTTTATTAATTTCGTACAAGATTCAGATATTTTAGGACTTTTTTAAGGCCTTGTCATAATTTTTATACTTTCTTTTAATATTTAAGATGCTGTTTTGGGCAGCAGACTTAATCCACAGTAGTATTTTTGACACCTATCACTGTTAGGGGGCCACTGCATAATCATGTTTTCTTAAGAATTACCATGAATTATAGCAGTTGGGCCATTGCATAATCATGTTTTCACAGTTTTCTTAAGCATTACCATGAGTTACATCAGTTGGGTTTGGACCCATATCAAAAGTTTAGATGATGATCATTTTCCTTGATTGGCTGAAGTGATTTCTTGTTTTTTTAAAATTGCATTTTTGCTTGCACAAAATTTCTAAGATAAACCTTAAAACTCCTACACAACCCTGTTTTGGGTTTTGATCCAGATCAATAATTTGGGTAAAGATCAACCAAAACATTACAACTTTATATTAAAAAGTCCTCAAATGCATGAATTTTGCGTGCTGTGAAGATAATATAATATTGATCAAAGACATAGAAATATAAGTTCATGGCAGTAGACATGAAAAATATAAGCAGTAGACGAAATGGGAAAGGGTGTAAAATTAGGAGTAGACGAAATGGGAACAAAAGCCAAAATAATGGACGAAATGGGAAGTAGACGAAATGGGAAGTAGACGAAATGGGAAGTTACCGTAAGTACCTGGGGGTCGAGTAAAAATTGATGAAACAAGATGGATTTCGCAGAGACACAAGATCATATCATGTGACATTTGTACAAATTTCATCAAAATCCATACAGACCGACAGATGGACTGACAGAAACCTGATTCCAGTATAACCCCCCCCCCCCCAACTTCGATGCGGGGGGGGGGGGGGGGGTTAAATATTAGATAGTTAGGACTTACAACATATTTGATCATACAATCTTTCATTAAATGGACCCCTGTGTCATATGGGACAAATTTGTTTTTATCTGTACTTACTGCCCTTGACCTTGCCCGTCTTCAGTGGTGGCCCCTTATTAAGGCAGGTCCTTATGATTGTGGCAACTTTATCTGTCTGGTCCCGACGAGTGCAGTAAATTATTATGGAGTCCAGATTGCAAAACCGCTCACCTTGCAACAGTCCTACCAGAGCCTGAAGTAAAAGATCAGTTCAAAGTAATCAGTTGATAGTAGACTACAGATTATAGGGGTGTGATTAACCATTTACCTGCTCAATATTCATGTACAAACTAATAACATCATGAAGATATACTTGCTAATTTTATTTTTAATGTAAAAGTTTCAAGGGCATTGTTCTGCTTTGACAAACATAGAATCAGATCTATATCATTTCATAAGCTCATAAGAAAACAGAGCAGACTCTTCAGGTCTGATCAGATGGCTCCTACAGAAGCCATTTGATCTTGTCTACTTTGTTTGCAAATGCAAGAAAAAGCATTTATACGAGGAAAAGGAACATATGATCATTTTTTAGAAAAAAGTTTCGTTATAACCCTACCAAAGCCGTAGTTGTGACTTAAATCATTAAAACTGTCTCTTTAACCCATTAACTCATAGGCTATTTTTAGATGCATTACCTCATAGGCTATTTTAGTACCCATTAATTCAATTATTAGGCTATTTTTAGAACCAGCCTCTTTCAATGAATCATTTACTAAAGCTGTCTGCAGACAGCGGCTCCATGTTTCTTAGTGCTGAATAGTGTAATGGAAGCCATAACTATTTGTGTCAATAATAAAAAAAAATTATCAATAGACTTGACATACATAGGAACAGAAATTCTAAGTCAAATAGGGGAGATACCTGTGGCAAAATTAATTTTAGGGTTACCTGCCCTTGAGAAATGGGATCCCCTTGTAATAGTAAACATGCATACCAAATTTGAACCAAATATCTTAGACAGTTTTTGAGAAATGGACCTTAACAAAAAGGTTAACCAATGCCAACGCCAAGGCCGGTGCCAAGGCCGACGAGAAGGTCATGACAATAGCTCCGCTTTTTGAAAAACTGGAGCTGAAAAAATGAATATTTTTAGAATTGTGAAGTTTTTAAACCAATGTTTTATTTATAGCAGTGGCTTCAAAAAGTGACTTTTATTAAAAGAGGCGTCAAAAGGCGTCAGTTTGCGGGAATGGGTTAAGAAAGTGATTCAGCTCTCTATGTTATACCCTTTAACCCTTCGCTTGCTGAATTTTAAAATACATTTCTCCTTCTTTACCCATGCCCTGTTGTATATTTACATATATCTTCACTGTGTACAAGTATTTCGCTGTGCAATCACTGCTGTAGAGTGCACTGGTTGCACAATCAACTTGTAAATAATGCAGAACCTGATGAGACAGCTCCTGCAGCTCACCTTGGTCTTCACTATTTACAGATAGGTATATTGACGTGAATAGCAAGCGAAGGGTTAAAACAGAATTTAAAACTAGAGCTTGTTTTTAAGAAAAACATATGCCTCCCACATACTCCTTTCTCAACAAGAGTTACCGCATACGGTACATAATACGCCCACTTGCAAACTTTCTCCGATTCAATATGCCTTATAAGTGTTGACATTTTCTAATCTGTGCTTCAGATCTTGATTTCCATATTAAGGTGAAACTATTTTTAAAAAAATTGAAGTGAATAACTTATCAAACAAGAGGACCATGATGGCCCTTAATCGCTCACCTGTTCATAACAGATTAATGATTTCAATGACAGATTGCATAATTTGAAAAATCTTGGTAGAAAACCATCAGATGATGCTACATACTAAATATAAAGAGTATAGACCTTAAAGATTTTTCTATGAAAAACTGTTAAGCCCCAGAGCAGGGTCAATTTTGATCCAGGGTTCATAATTTCAAAATCTTGGTAGAGGACTATTAGATAATGCAACATACCAAATATCTAAGGTCTATGCCTTACAAGTTCAGAGAAGACTTTTAAAGATTTTTAAGAGAAGATTTTTAAAAACTTTCCTATAAAAAACTGATATGCCCCTGGGCGGGGAAGTTTTCAACCCAGGAGACATGTAATTTGAACAATCTTGGTAGAAAACTATTAGATAGCGCTACATACCAAATATTAAAGGTCTCTGCCTTACAGTTTTGGAGAAGAAGATTCTTAAAAAGCTTTTCATATGAAAAACTGATAAGACCCAGGGCGGGGCCATTTTTGACCCATGGGTATTAATTTGAATAATCCTGGTAGAAAACCATTAGATGATGCTACATACCAAATATCAAGGGCCTAGACCTTACAGTTCTGGAGGAGAAGATTTTTAAAGATTTTCCTATGAAAAACTGACAAGCCCTTGGGCGGGGCCATTTTTGTCCGGGAGTCATATTTTGATTAATCTTAGTAGAGGACGATTAAATAATGCTACATACCAAATATCAAAGGTCTATACCTTATAATTTTAGAGAAGAATATATTTAAAGATTTTCCTATGAAAAACTGATAAGCCCCGGGGCGGGGCCATTTTGACCCAGGGGTCATAATTTGAACAATCTTAGTAGAGGACCATTAGATGATGCTACATACCAAATATCAAAGGTCTATGCCTTACAGTTTCAGAGAAGATGATTTCTTCAAGATTTTCCTATGAAAAACTGATAAGCCCTGGGGCGGGGCCATTCTTGTCCTGGGGGTCATAATTGAACAATCTTAGTAAAGGACCATTAGATGATGATACATACCAAATATCAAAGGTCTATGCCTTACAGTTTCAGAGAAGAAGATTTTTAAAGATTTTCCTATGAAAAACTGATAAGCCCCGGGGCGGGGCCATTTTTGACCCAGGGGTCATAATTTGAACAATCTTAGTAGTGGACCATTAGATGATGCTACATACCAAATATCAAAGGTCTATGCCTTACAGTTTTAGAGAAGAAGATTTTTAAAGATTTTCCTATGAAAAACTGACAAGCCCTGGGGCGGGGCCATTTTTGGCCCAGGGGTCATAATTTGAACAATCTTTGTAGAGGACCATTACATCATACTACATACCAAATATCAAAGCTCATGGATTTGTAGTTCCAGAGAAGAAGATGTTTAAGTAAATTGTTGACGCCCGCACGTACGCACGACGCACTACGCACATACGCACGACGCACGACGACGGACATAGGATCATCCCAATAGCTCACCTTGGCACTTTGTGCCAGGTGAGCTAATAAAAAAGTTACAGATAATCCTCATATTTGCAGATTTTTGAAAAGTGCAACGGCCATTATAAACTCTGTAAAAACAAACTGAATGAACCTCAAAATAAACTCAGCTTCAGAGTTCGTTGCTTAACACATTTCTGTTAAGTTTCATTTATATCATTTTAATAGTTTTCCCAGAAAACAAAGAGACAAACTAAAAGCTGACTGACAAACAAAGCAACAAACACACAAAGTTCAAGGACCATAACTTTAGAATAAAATGGCCATCCTCATATATATTTGCATAGATTTGCATTATTTCTTTTAAGTACAAGGGCCATAACTCCGAAACGACAAATCGAATGAACCTCAGAATTGACTTAGCTTCAGGTCTTGATGCATTAAACAGGTGTGTGAAGTTTCATTAATATCTGTCAAACAGTTTTCCCAGGAAACAGCGGACAAACTATATGCATCTATTTGCATTATTTTTTAAGTAAAAGGGCCATTACTCTGAAACGAAAACTCAAATGAACCTCAGAATCGACTCAGCTTCAGATCTTGATGCATTAAACATTTGTGTGAAGTTTCATTAATATTTCTCAAATAGTTTCCCAGAAAACAGCGGACAAACTATTTGCATGTATTTGCGAACAGACGGACGGACAGGGCCACGCCAATATACGACCACCTTTATTAGGTGGGCGTATAAAAATGATTGGATGCATTTTTATGTTTTTTTAAGTTTGTTGGAGACTGGATGAGGACTTTTTTTATTTAGAGAGCAAAACTAAACAAAGAGCTCAGTTTTCAACAATTCAAGGGCCGTAACTCTGAAGTACCTGTTCCAAAATTGCTAGTTATTCAACCTGGCCTAGATATTATAGTCATAAACATTTTTTATAAGGTTTAGTGAAGATTGGACGAGATGTTTTTGACTAGAAAGAACGGACAAAGCTACAAAGGCCAAATTTGGATAAATCAAAGGCCATAACTCTGAAGTTCCTGAAACAATCTTGCTGGATATCGAACCTGGCCTAGATATTATAGCTGTAAACATTTTTATAGGTTTGGTGAAGATTGGATGAGAACTTTTAGAATTATAGAGCGGACAAGATTTTGTGACAGACGGACAGATGGGCAGACAGACAGACACAGACAAAAAGGAGTAAATCAATATGTCTCCCACACCACTACGTGGTGGGAGACATAATTACCATTCTTACCCTAAGTTCTGTATTATAGTTCTGTATTATCTCTAATAAATACTCTCGGAGATGTAACATTCGGTCAACCCTTTACTCCACAAATATTCATGTAATACATAACGATGTCATGAATATTAATCAGATTAACCCTTCTCTTTAAGAATTTTAAAATACATTTCTCCTTCTTTACACATGCCCTGTTGTTTAATTACATTATCCTCTTCACTATATACAAGTATTTTGCTATGTAATCACTGCTGTGGAGTGCACTGGTTGCACAATCAACTTGTAAATAGTGCAGACCCTGAGACAGCTCCTGCAGGAGCTGTCTCATCTGGGTCTACACTATTTACAGATAGGTATATTGACGCGAATAGCAAGCGAAGGGTTAATTTGTTACAGTTATGATAGCACATGGATACAGGAATGTTTGGTCTTGGCAGACACTGTAGAATCATATCCATAATTCATCATTAGCAAAGAGAGCAGACCCTGATCAGATGGCTCCTAGAGAAACCGACTGATCTGGGTCTACTCTGTTTGCAAAGGTGTTGAAAGGTGTACCTATGGAGTAAAGGGTTAAAGGAGCTTTTTGCATTTTGTACACAGGTGGTTGCTTAATTGTTTCCTAGTTAAATATTCATGTCAGAAATAATGACATCATCAATATCTGTTAGCTGAATTTTTATAATGGCAAACCTCTGGGCTTGACCTAGTGGTTGAGCATTGGGTTGATAATCCTGGGTTTGAATCCCGGCTGGACCCATGGCAACCAACACTTCCAAAACTCTTGCCCTTAAGTTAGGATTACTTACACCGAACCGCAAAATAAATGTAAACGAAACGGTTGGGGAAACACATATAATTCGAAAACAAGCAGATCAAATGATGAATAAATAAATTCCTATCCTTGACCCTGTATGTTGTTACCCCTGACACATACCGGTATATTGCTATCCCTGACCCTGCATGTTACTACTCCTGACACATACATGTATATTGCTACCTCTGACCATAAACCTGCATGCATGTCAACCACCACCAAACAGCGTATAACAGTTACGTCGGGCTCTTATCCAAGAGTGGAACAATATTCCTCAGAACAATATTGCAAATGTACCGTATCCGCAGGAATATAAGACGCAGTTTTTTCCCCAGATTTCGATACTCAATAGGATGGGTGCGTCGTATACACAGAATTGAAAAAAAATATTATTCTCGAGTAAAAATGAAATTTACCACGGCATCTATCGAATCATCCGGCTCGAGTCCGCCATCTTGTATCAAGTTGCGTAACTCTTGCAGAACTTCCATAATAGATTATTATTTACTATTAAGTGTTATCTGAGTGTTTTAAACTTACCTGAAAAGAAAGTCCGTGCTTTATATGCATTTTATTTGTAAATACTGGACACAGTACAAAAAATTAATAACTTGTTTCATTTGTTTATTCATTTAGGAAAGTGTAACTTTCATATAGGGAAAAGGTTGAAGTGCTGGTCTATCGTATCCACTGAAATTCTAATGAGGAGGGCGGGGCTTATATGCTAATGCACTTAATCCAAAAACATTTTTCTGCAATGAGATTTTAAACACGACACATGAACTTTCTGTAATGAACGCCATCTTTGTTGTTTTAACACTAACACACTATATAATGGTCACGTTATATATCGGTTTATGACTTTTTAACAAAAGATTGTGGTCTGACAGGCTTGTGGATTACCTGTCAATCTCTACACATGTGGATTACCCGTCAATTAGACTTGAGCTTGTCAGCTTGTCTACAAATGTTGCCTAGAGTGGTAAATTTGATACGCCCGACATGGTATGGAAGTATTTTCAAAATCTTGACTTTACACACATACTTTTATGTGGCATATATATGTATGCTGTCATACAAACATAAAATCATAACAAATACTGAAATTTCCGAATCTTTATTGTACCCACATCTATACACATTAAAATTTACTGGTCTTATTATGTGCATATGTGGCAAGTAGCGTTACACAAACACCACAATGAATGAATCTTTTGTAAATATTCTGTGCACAGGAAAATGGATATGCTGAGTTTTGAGTCAATATTTTAAGATGCGACTTATCTACACATGTAAGCATTTTCCCTCCATATTTCCCTTGAAACTAAGGGTGCGTTTTATGGTGTGCGGTAAAAATGCCACAGGTAAAAATGCCTTAGGTAAATATGCCATAGGTAAAAATGCCGTAGGTAAAAATGCCACAGGTAAAGTGGTAAAAATGCCTTAGGTAATAATGCCTTAGGTAAATGAGCCAATATATAATTTGGGCAGATTTTGAAATCAATTTTTTGAAAAATAAAAGGTGTTTCTTCTTGAAAGTTTTGTTGATTTCTAGGTACTTTATTGTTTAAGTGACACTAAAAATGTAAAATGCACCCTAAATTTATTCATCTTTAAAACTTTATATGAGTTTATGATGATGACTCTCAAGCACATGTCATTGCAGTAACGAAAATGAAAACAATGACTATAAAAGCATGTGGTTCATTTAAAGTAATTTATTGCATTATATATCTTATGTATGCCATATTTGAATAGATGAACATATAAAAACCTTTTTTTCCATATATACTAATGAGAAATTTTGAATCATTCCATGATGCAATAAAACCAATACAATTACAAACATAACAATTAGTGTTATGATCATTATTGGCTTTGTATAGTGCTGTACACTTGCTTAACCTAGAATAATGTCATAATTATCAACAAATCATGTATCAGACAAATATTCAAACATGTTTCAGCTTTTTTGTCATCATTCTTTACGCATGTTATTGCAATGACACCCTTGTTATTGTAAAGACATTTATTGTAACTGCAATGACAAACTGACAATAAAATTTATTTTTGCTATCTTTTATTTGCAAATTGTCTAAAATAACACACAAACTGTTAACAACACGTTCAGCAATTTCAATTCTAAACTATATCAAGTAATTTTACAAAAAGATTTTAATGGACATTGAAAAAAGATTCCAGCGTGACTGCAATGACATTTTCGTTATTGCAATGACTTGCATAATCTTAAGCTTATAAAATCAACCTTATTCCAGACTTAAATGCCCCTCAGTCATTATAATGTTCTTTGCAAATTCATACTTCCCTCATGAATATTTTAAAAAAAACTCCGCCCACTGTGAATATTTTATCATTTTTCATTGCGCTACATAAAACAAAGGAATTAATTACCAGAGTCAGGAGATGGTCTGATCCATAATATTTCAATAAGCAAATTGAGCAAACCCTGATCAGGCAGATTCAAGTGGAGCTTTCTGATCTGGATCTTTTCTGTTGTAAGGGGTGTTAATGTTTTATAATGAGCAGAAGGGTTAAAGATAATCAATAAAATATGAACAACAACAATGAGCATTATATTTCACCGTTGCCTTAGACTGACTTTTATTTAAATTAATTTATTTTTGATAACAGAATAACTTTTGATAGCTGAGAATAAAGCAAACAAACAAAATATTTACAATGCATTACATGGCTAGCAGGGTAGACCCAAAGCACACAGGTGTTGCAAGATAATGCTCGATCTAGGGCATGATTTGAAAATAATGCTGGCATATGTGGTTAGATGCAGCAAACCAATGTTCAGCATTTTTGTTTTCAACCCTTCTCATGCTACAGTTTGGCCACTTTTACTATAGTGTCCTCGAAAAAGTCATTTTCTAAAAAGTGAGATAGTTTTGTTTCTTCAGTTAAAAGTTAAGACTGGGATAAGACAGAGTTTATACAAACAGATGCCTTTAAACTACTTTTTAAAGCCACATTTTGAAACAGTTGTGATAAATAGAGCATTTGCTCCAAAGAAGCATAATTTTATGCTCTTTTTATCACAATGGTTTCAAGACTACAATATATATATCCTGAAAATTCCCTTCTATCCAGGAAATGCTCCTTTCCAGTAGATTTATTCATAACATTTAAGTCTAAAAATAGCATATCAGGCAATGGAATAACCCTTAAATTATCTTTCAATTGAACCCTTTCACTCATGAGTTATAATTCTTGTAAAACTCTGCCAGCTGTACATATTTAATTACATATACTCTTTTATTGGGGTATATAGAGCAAAGAATTTTAATCGGAGTTGACCCTGATCTGGAAGCTTCCTTACATTAAAAAATAACACTTATGTAAAATCTTAGATGTCTTGAAATTTTATGAACTTGTTATTAAGCTCCATGAACATTTTTTTTATCACATAACTTCACTTGTTTCTGAGTTAATAAAGCCAACACATATTTATTATATTTGGCATATATAAATGATATGATGTCATTAAAAGCAGTATGGCATGACATCATACAATGCTGAAAAATACAGCATTTTGTTTATTTATTGAAAACTTTGGAGCTCTTTTTTAAGAGTGTATGATAAGAGAAACTTGCACTCATCATCACTTCTTATCACACTCATTATCACTTCTTATCAAATTTTATTTAACTCATTCAGGAAATGCTATAAAGCTTGCCAGAGGCTTGCTCAACTCATTCTCTCCTAGACCATTTTTAGACACAGCCTCTTTGAATTAATCTACCAAAAAGAAGCATTAACTATAGAAAAGGAGAATTTTAGAATTGCATAGTTTTGAAACCATTGCGATAAATAAATTATTTGCTCCTATGGTTTCAAAGAATGAGTTTGCAGAGGGGCAAAAAGGCGTCATTAGGAGAGAATGGGTTAATAACATTTTCTTGAATTTGTTTATTACAAGTTGTTATGAAGTGACAATCCATGTAAGCTGTAGCTTCAGGGCTGGATTGGCATATCTATTGGTCATCATGGTTTATATGGGTTAAATTGATATGTGACTGATTAAAAATATCCATGCTCCTAATTAGAATTGACAGGCTGTTCAGTTATACACTACTTGCTTGACCCTTTCCTCATATAAACATGTTTTCACACATTTGCAAACAGAGTAGACCCAGACCAGACAGCTCCTAGGAGCCATTTGATCAGGGTCTGCTCTGTTTGCTAATAGAATTTGATAGATGTGTTTCTTTACTTTCTAAAATGATTCCAATGTTCCACCTTCAATATTTCATTATATTATTTGGTCCATGAATATTCAGTAGGTATTGAAATTGCAAATAAATATAGAACAGGGAAAGGGTTAATCCAAATACTTATTAATGTCCATCATAGCTCAACGACAACAATTGTTATTTAACCCTTTCCCTATTCTATTCTATTTCAATACCTACTGAATATTCATGGACAAAATAGTTATAATGAAATATGGAAAGTGGAACACTGTAGCCATTTTAGAAAGTACAGAAACAGATCTATCCAATTCCTTCAGCAAACAGAGCAGACCATATAGGAACCTTCTGATCTTGGTCTTCTCTGTTTGCAGGTGCATAAAAACATGTTTATATGAGGGAACGCATCAATACACAATTTCTTACAATACCCAGCCTTCAAACTGACTTTGAGAAAGAGACAACTGTATTTATTCCATATATTTACATTAAATGCATGCATATATCTGCAGTGCTATTCTTGTAGTAAAATAACAAAAAATAATGAAGAAAATTTAAAAGAACTAGAAATGTCATCGCAATAACAAAATCCTGTCATTGCAATAACAATTTTTTTTAAAAATCCCATCTTACATAAATTTTCAACAAACATGCACATTTTAATTTATTATGCATATTTACTTGCATATTTCTGTTGAATAATTCCAACTGAAATGATAATTATAAAGATAATAACAATACAATGCTGTATTGTCACTGCAATAACAAATCCTGTCATTGCAGTCACAAAATGAGTGTTATTGCAATGACTGTTATTGCAATGACGCATTCTCATATTTACCTCAACTTTTGGTGCTGATCTCTGACCTAGCCGTACTTTGATATGTTTATAACATAAACATTTATATTTATAACCTATATGCACTTTAAAATGCAAGCTATGATTTAAAGCATCTCTGTAATATGTGTTACTTAAATGACAGATTTCAAAAATACTCACTCACATACTTAACTTAAATAATCTTGTTTTTTGAAACTGTTTTCACAACATGCTTATAACATGGTGGCAACCATTTAGTGGTGAACAATCTTCTTCTTGAGGGTAGTTGTCTCCCTTGAATGTGTGCTTTAATGGTAGAACTCCACCATATTATAACATTGTTACTGCAATGACGTAGGTCTGAGGGACAAAGTTCAAAGTGTATTTTGAGTGCCATTAATTCTATTTATGGACTTTATTGTCTCTTTACAATGCAGTTAAATGTTGATATTTATTATATTCACCATTATTATTTTGAAAACCACATTTTCTCTCATTGAAATAGAGATCTGAATGTATAATTTTAGATTTGGGACATGACTTTTACCTAAAAATTGATACCAAAACTTGGAACAGCTGTTCAATTAATTCCTCAAATTCATTTTTTTATCACTATTTTACTAGATTTCCTTGATATATACACATTCTATGAGGAACTTTCTTTACACAATTCTTGTGCTTTGTTTAAAACCTAAAGGACAAGAAATCTGCCCAAATTATATATTAGCTCAAATATGCCATAGGTAAAAATGCCACAGTTAAAAAAAAAATGATAACAAATATTTCTAAATTTATAAAAGAAAAACTGTTTGATTTGAAATCACAAGTAATGCAAAACAGAGTAGATCCAGATTAGAACACTCCTATAGGAACTGTCTGATCTGAGTCTACTCTCTCTGTTACTGGAATTTGATAGATCTGTTTTTCTGTGTTTCATTAATGTTTCAAAAGATAGTATTATGTATTTTAACATACTGAAGATAAAAAACAATTAACAAGTAATGCAAAACAGAGTTGATCCAGATTAGAAGGCTCTGATCTGGGTCTAGTCTGTTTGTTACTGGAATTTGATAGATCTGTTTCATTATTGTTGCAAAAGATAGTATTATGTATTTTAACATACTAAAGACAAAAACAAATCACAAGTAATGCAAAAACAGAATAGATCCAGATTAGAAGGCTTCTATTAAAAATTGCTGCAAATCACAAGTAATGCAAAAACAGCGTAGACCCAGATTATATAGGAGCTGTCTGATCAGGATCTGCTCAGTTTGTTTTGAGGAAAGGGTTAAACCGTTGGGTTATATGATATGCTGCATCATCAACTACATGTACTGTATAGATACTGCTCATTAAACAATAGATATTGAAACCTTACCTACCTGTTTCTTAGGATTTTTCCTACACTTATTTAAACAGAGTTGACCCAGACACTACCCCTCAAATGCCAGAGGTATAAACATTTTTATTTAATAATAAATATTTTGAAATTTGGTCTGAGTCCAAAATAAACAAAAAGATTTTTCATACAATTATTTAAACAGAGTAGACCCAGACACCAAAATTGATTATGAAATGATATTATGACATATTTTTTCAAAATATAGTTTTCCTTTTATAACTTCAAAAATAGTTGTTATTAATTTTTTTTATAACTGTGGCATTTTTAAAAAGAGTAGACCCAGACACCACCCGTCAAATGCCAGAAAATTATAATAAATATTTTTAATTTTGAACATATTTAAATGGTTTTATATACTAAAATTGATTATGAAATAATATTATAACATATTTTTTAAAATTAAACAGTTTTCCTTTCATAAATTTAAAAAAATAAATATTTTTTAACTGTGGCATTTTTACCTATGGCATTTTTACCTAAGGCATTATTACCTAAGGCATTTTTACCACTTTACCTGTGGCATTTTTACCTGTGGCATTTTTACCTGTGGCATTTTTACCTATGGCATATTTACCTAAGGCATTTTTACCTGTGGCATTTTTACCTACATTTGCGTTTTATACATCTTTGCGCTTTATATTCATGCGGATACGGTAATTGGTTCCATGAGATGTAGATGTGTGGCTTATATCCAGGTGAATGGAGGATACACCAGATATTGATAATGTGTGAAAATTGAACTTGCGGGTAATGAACTTTGACATAATGAAATCGGGGTTATTTGTTGATATATTTTAATGAAATTTACACAGTATGTAGGAATGAAATAAAGTCATTATCCATCATTTGAACTATTTATCTTTTAATTATATGTGTTTCCCCAAACATTGCATTTATTTTGGGGTTCGGTGCATAAACCCTTAATTACCAATTTTCAGCAAAATCTAATAATATCTTAATTTCGACCAATCAAAGGCCATCACTCCATTACCATGGTAACCAATGCTTTTGAAACACTTACGACTGAGTTTGCAGTACACAAATACGCCATCATACCATTTTCAGCAAAATCAAACAATATCTTAATTTGGACCAATCAGAATACCATGCGGTTACCATGGCAACATTTTAACAAGAAATGTCGAAAAGACATCAAACTGGGTTTTTCTTCACAATTAACTAGTGATTTCTAAGTTCAAAGGGGGCATAAATCCCAGAACAATTGCAGAAGGAAAAATTCCTGACAATATGCACATCTACATATTGTTTCCTTGCTACATGCAAGTTTTATGAAAATCTGTTGAGCAGCGTAAGAGGAGTTGCACTTATAAGGATAGGGTCAAAAGACCTAGTGATTTCTAAGTTCAAAGGGGCATACCTCCCAGAAAAATTGCAGAAGGAAAAATCCCTGACAATATGCACATCTATATAATGTGTCCTTACTACATACAAGATTTTGTGAAATTCTGTTGAACAGTTTTAGAGAAGTTGCACTTACAAGGGTAGGGTCAAAAGACTGAGTGATTTCTAAGTTCAAAGGGGCATAACTCCCAGAAAAATTGCAGAAGGGAAAATCCCAGACAATATGCACATCTACATATTGTGTCCTTGCTACATACATGGTTTCATGAAAATCCCTTGAACAGTTTCAGGAGTTGCACTTACAAGAATGGTAGCCGCCCGTCCGACCGACCGCCTACCTTACAGCACCATTTCAATAACCGGAGTTTTCCGTGAAAACCCGGTTAAAAACCAAAAGTTGAATGCACATCATTCTGTACATGACCAGCAATGTTCATGTGAAGTTTCAATAGGATAGGAAAACTACTTACCAAGAAATGTGTCAGACAAGTTCACGGTAGAAGAAGAAGCAGAAGAAGTGCTAAGAATCAGAGGAAAAGAATAATGTTCCCCCACTCCATTTGGGGGACATAATTAAAATCCATACTTAGCTCTCATGACCTACTTATGCAGAGAGCTGTAACGATTCATACAAATCTGATAGGTCACCTACAGATCATTCCTAAAACTTTTGGCAAAATCTAGTCAGTGGTTTATGAGAATAAATTGTTTGTACGTTTAGCTTGTGACCGAATTTTTCAGTCAGTGGTGTAAGAGGAGATGTCATTTAAAGACATTGTCGTTATTGACCTATGACGGATGTAGAGTTATCCAAATAGCTCACTTTGGCACTTTGTGCCAGGTAGGCTAAAACACAGCATGGAGTTGATTTTTAATCATTTGTTTCCTCAAACTAGTACAAATATAGTAGAACATGTCTTAAGCGGCCACCAAAAAGGTCTAATTTGAATCTGTATGGCAGGTGGTAGCTTAATGCGGGTCAAAAGAAATGCAGAAAGCTCCTATAGGAGCTTTCTGCATAACTTCTGCTCTGCATTAACCTATTCCTTCATAGGCTATATTTAGGTCCAACCTCTTTGAATGAATCTACCCAAAAGGAGCATTTACTAGAGAAAAGGAAAATGTTAGAGAATTATGTAGTGTTGAAACCATTGTGATAAATAGATAGCAAATGCTCTATTTATCAAAATGGTTTCAAGAAGTGACTATTACAGAGGCGTAGAAAGGCGTATTTATGGAGGAAAGGGTTAAGCAACCACCTGCTTTTTAAGACTCCTAATTTCAATAACTGAATGGCCATTAAAGGCATGTTCTACTGTTTATTCAAAGCAAATAATTAACAAAGTATTTATGTTTGTTTAACCCTTTCCTCCATAAATACGTCTTTCTACGCCTCTGTAAAAGTCACTGTATGAAACCATTGTGATAAATATAGGAGCAAATGCTCTATTTATCACAATGGTTTCAAACTACAAAATTCTAAAATTTTACCTTCTCTAGTAAATGCTCCTTTTGGGTAGATTCATTCAAAGAGATTTGGGTCTTGAAATAGCCAATGGAGGAAAGGGTTAATTTCATGATCTAGCAATTGAAAAACGCAAGCCACTCAGCGTCTGCCCTCATTTTGGATAGGCCCAATTCCCATCATCTCGGAATAATTTTTCAGGTTCCTTGAAATCAGAAATAACGAGTGTCACCTACTTCTAGTTGAATAGTCTGACAAAATTTTGGAAAGACAAACTGCAGGTTACTCCAAACAAATTGGTCAGATTTGTACTCAATTTAGAGAAAATGTCACATATTGAGCGTGAACATTTTATTTCCCTCGGTTGGTTACCATTTGGCAAAAGAGAGGAACAGATTACTCTGTGCCATGTTTTTAAAATGATAAGTAGTCAATCTCCTGAATATATATGGGTCAACATTTTGTATGTCAAGATTCTATTTATTCTTATAGCACAAGAGCCAGAGAAAGTGGATCTTTGATACTAAATTCCAATAGTCAAAGGTTTTGGTCTGAAACAATTCTCATTCCGGGGATGTAAAGTACCTAGTTATAGTCTACTTTCAGTCCGAATGACCGTTCTGCCGACTGTACATTTACTCCCCTGGTCACTGGATCATTCGCGTACAATATTAAGCACTGCTAACATATGGTGCAATCATGTGGCCGCAGTACCGGTAAGCTGTTGAAATCACTACATTCTCATACTAAGAAACTAACCAGCCTTTTAGAAGGTTAAATGACACTTTGAACAGAGCTAAAGATAAAGGTGCATACTCGAATACTGAAATTGTCATTTCTCCACCAAACCCTATACTGTGACCACTCTCTAGAATCGTCTCGAAGAGATGATTCTAAAGTGTGGCCATAGTATAGGGTTTGGTGGAGAAATAAAGGAGCTATTCTTGAAAATGTTGAAATTTACTTATCTTATCTAGAACTCTATTTGTATCTTTAACATTATTTGTAATTTGCAAAATCTTTTAACTGTGATAAATATACGGTCATTATTTTTATAATGTTTTCAATAGTTGTGCCAAGTTCTCATACGTGTTCATCATCTCAATGTTAAAGTTCCGAAAGTAGGAGATCCTTTGAAAGCAATAATGTAAAAAGGCAAAATTGCATACGCCCCTGTGCACCGACTTTCAAGCGGTACTAAATTTTCAAAACTTATAACATCGAAACTAATGATTCCAAAGGACCAGAAAATATAACAACACTGAATTTACTATGGCTGTCATGATACACTAATGTATTCGAATTATTCGAATTTCATTTCTGGCGGTGAGTGTATCATATTCGCTACCCAATGAACTGAATATTGACGAATACAAATTATTACAAACATGTAGGAAATTGCAGAAATATAAAGAACAAGAGAGTCGTCACGGGTGACAAATGCCCCCAAAGTGTTTGACACCGAAATGCATTTTGGCGGAAAAACAATGCAGGTGTAACATGAAATTTTGATGCTGTTAAAAATGACACAGGAGTCAGTTCTTAACATTAGAAACAGAACCTTTGGATTATGATAGCTAAGAAAAGAGCCAAGCGTCAAAACTGAGTTAAAAAGGACCCTAAGTCATTCTCAACGTTAAAAAGGACCCTGGGTTGATTGTCAACGTTTAAGGTATAGGAGATATGCTCTGGACAAGCTTTTTGTATCTGGTAAGATATAGAAGATATGCTCCGGACTGTAAAATTGAGGTCAAAGGTCAAGGTCAAGGTCAGTGATCTGAAAATGGTACACGACTCTCCGCCATCCCAAGATGAACTCACAAATCAAATTTGGAATCCGTAGCTGGTAAGGTATAGGAAAAATGCTCCGGACAAGCTTTGTGTAAAATCTAGGTCAAAGGTCAAGGTCACAGTGACCTGAAAATGGTACGCGACACACCGTCATCCCAAGATAAACTCACACATTAAATTTGGAATCCGTAGCTGGTAAGGTATAGGAGATATTCTCTGGACAACCTTTTTTGTAACATTGAGGTCGAAGGTCAAGGTCAAGGTCACAGTGACCTGAAAATGGTACGCGACACTCCGCCATCTGAAGGTGATCTCACACACCAAATTTGGAATCCGTATCTGGTAAGGTATAAGAGATATGCTCTGGACAAGCTTTTTGTAAAATCGGTCAAGGTCAAGGTCAAGGTTAAGGTCATAGTGACCTGGAAATGGTACATGACACTCCGCCATCCCAAGATGAACTCACACACCAAATTTGGAATCTGTAGCTGGTAAGGTAAAGGAGATATGCTCCGGACAAGCTTTTTGTAAAATCGGTCAAAGGTCATGGTCAAGGTCACAGTGATCTGAAAATGGTACGAGACACTCCTCCATCCCAAGATGAACTCACACACCAAATTTGGAATCCTTAGCTGGTAAGGAATAGGAGATATACTCCGGACAAGCTTTTTGTAGCTGGTAAGATATAAGCGGTTTTTAAAATCGAGGTCAAAGGTCAAGGTCAAGGTGACCTGGAAATGGTACGCGACACTCCGCCATCCCAAGATGAACTCACACAGCAAATTTGGAATCTGTAGCTGGTAAGGTAAAGGAGATATGCTCCGGACAAGCTTTTTGTAAAATCGGTCAAAGGTCATGGTCAAGGTCACAGTGATCTGAAAATGGTACGCAACACTCCTCCATCCCAAGATGAACTCACACACCAAATTTGGAATCCTTAGCTGGTAAGGTATAGGAGATATACTCCGGACAAGCTTTTTGTAGCTGGTAAGGCATAAGCTTTTTTTAAAATCAAGGTCAAAGGTCATGGTCAAGGTCACAGTGACCTGAAAATGGTACGCGACACTCCGCCATCCCAAGATGAACTCACACAGCAAATTTGGAATCTGTAGCTGGTAAGGTAAAGGAGATATGCTCCGGACAAGCTTTTTGTAAAATCAAGGTCAAAGGTCAAGGTCAAGGTCACAGTGACATGAAAATGGTACGCGACACTCCCCCATCCCAAGATGAACTCACACACCAAATTTGGTATCCGTAGCTGATGTGACAAAGGAAATATACTCCGGACAAAATGTACACACACCCACCCACCCACCCACACACCCACCCACCCACACACCCACCCACCCACACACCCACACACACACACACCCACACACGCACGGTGCGATCACTATATGCCGCCAAAGCCTAGCTTTGGGGGCATAACAACATATTTTCACCATAAATAAACGAAATCTGAGCAAAACATTTCAGCCGCGAAACGTCTTGTTGCAGTGACACCAAGGGAGATGACTCTTAATGACTTCTTATATTTACAAATCACAACATTGGGTGTTGGTCCTGTTGGATTCAACAGGCTTAATAATTTTTCTCTTGCATTCACTTTTGCAGAAAAGTAGTCAAATGATTCAAATATACGAGTAGTCAAATGATTCACATATATATACGAAACAATTACCAAAACCAATTTTGTTCTGATAGGACTAATTCTTAGTTTTTACGACAACCGCAAACTGTTGTTTCGTAACAATGTCGAAGCCGAAAGAGATTGTTCAGACTCTAGCCAAATATAAAAGCGCCATCTGGAAACATTTCGGGTTTCTGACGGAATCAGAAGAAAAACACAACAATAAAATCACTGTAAAGTGTGCCACCACAAAATGAGGTAATATTGTCAGTTGTTGGCTCTAGCGGTTAATTATTGAAGCGCCCCAATGTCTGAACGTACCTAAAATTTATTGACCAAATTTATTTCAGTTCAGTCACGATTCACCAGAATAGACGAAACCAGCAGGCTATATTCAATTAGAAATGCACTGTAATTTGATGGTGCTTGAAAGGTGCTTGAATCTGAATCAGTATTATTTTTATGCCTATTGCCTAAAGACTACGGTAGGACTGGACCTGGACCTATTTACTTTTGAACAAGTTTCTAGTCAGTGTTTCTAGTTTATGTGACTTTTGTTTTAGTTTGCCAATTAAATATTCAAACTACTTTTCCCTTGTTTATCAGCACATTGTCCAGCAGCATTTTCAACATAAACTTAAAGTCCCAGATTCCTAATCCTAAATATGGACATGCTTTGGCTTAAGTAAACAAGAGGGCCAAGATGGCCCTTAATCGCTCACCTGATTACAGAAGATTAAAGATTTTTGCTAGGTAGCCCATGGGTATTAGGGCCTATATTGACATTAGGTACATTATTTGAACAATGTTGATAGTGGATCATGAGCAGTGGTTCTGCAGAACAAGATTTTCAAAGATTTAGTATATTGATGTTATCAAGACAATGATTCCGACCAATGAAGACTGGGCTAAAAATGTGCCCACTGGAGTGTAAACTAGATTTTTCTAAGATATGACCCAGTAACCTACTTTTTGACCTCACATAACCCACTTTCAAACTTGTTCAAGATTTTATTAGGACAATCATTCTGATCAATTTTCACGAAGATTTGGCTATAAATGTGACCTCTAGAGTGTTCACAAGGTTTTCCTACTATTTGACCTAGTGACCTAGTTTTTAATCCCACATAACCCACTTTCAAACTCCTTTGAGATTTTATCAAGACAATCATTATGACTAAGTTTCATGAAGATTGGACAAAAAATGTGACCACTAGAGTGTTGACAAGGTTTTTCTACTGTTTGACCTAGTGACCTAGTTTTTTACCCAGGTAACCCACTTTTCAAACCCCTCCGAGACTTTATCAAGACAATCATTCTAACCCACTTTCAAACTCGTTTGAGATTTTATCAAGACAATCATTATGACTAAGTTTCATGAAAGTTGGGCTAAAATTGTGACCTCTGGAGGGTTTACAAGGTTTTCCTACTATTTGACCTAGTGACCTAGTTTTTAACCAAACTTGACCCACTTTCGAACTCGTCCAAGATTTTATCAAGACATTCATTCGGACCACGTTTCATGAAGATTGGACTACAATTGTGACCATTAGTGTTCACAAGCAAATTGTTGATGACGGACGCCTGACATTCAAGTCTCCCAAAAGCTCACTCTGAGTAGTAGTGCAGTCTTATTAGCTTATGCCATATTTAACTGTATTCCTATTCATGAATATTTATTCGTATTCGTTACATTGTATCGTGATATGTATTCGTTACAAGGGCGTATCGTCCCTTTGTTGTGTCATCCATGATGAAACTGACATGATTCATTATTTAGTTCATGCATTGCTTTAACCCGTTACTTCATAAACACGCCTTTGCTAACAGAGTAGACCAAGATCAGATGGCTCCTATCGGAGCCCTTTGATCAGGATCTGCTCTTTTTGCTTATGATATAATGACAATGGCAATGACAATGACAATGACAAAACTTTATTCGCAATATAAGGCCTCCGGCCCAGAATACAAACTACTTTCTTCAACATAATATATGTAGTGTCAAATATTCTTAAAACATGGAAATATACATGAATATTCATTTCATTCGCTTGACAGATCATATATAATTATGTAACATTCAATTTTCTTCGCCATATCCGCAATCACTTTCTAGTACATCGCGTCGATGTCTTAGCAGCAGAATGTCCCGACTGCACTTACAGGGCATATGCAGGCACAGTCTAATATAGATATGATTCTACAGTTTCTGCCAGTGCCAATTTCCTGTGTCCATACGCTATCATAAATTAATCCAACTCATATTAATGATGTCATTATTTCTGACATGAATATGCATGATGGAAAGGGTTAATTATCATTATGTTGCTAAATTTTTAAATTTATTGTTATTGTAACCATGTTACTTGCATGAAATTGTAATAAATCTATCTACCTGTAACTATTTTTAGAACTACAATTATGCACAATCATTTCTATGTACATTTTTTCTGAGAATTAGAATAATTATGTACAACCCTTTCTATGTATCTATTTTAAGAACTATTTATGTACAATCGTTTCTATGTACTATAAATTTTCTAAGAACTAATTATGTATAATAATTTCTTTGTACCTATTTCTAACAACTACAATTATGTACAATCATTTCTGAGAACTACAATCATGTATAATCATTTCAATGTACCTATTACTATAAACTACAATTATACAATCATTTCCATGTACCTATTTCTAAGAACTACAATTATATACAATCATTTCTATGTAATTACCGTATCTCTATGAACTAGTTATGTACAATCATTTCTATGTACCTGTTTCTAAGAACTACAGTTATGTACAATCATTTCTATGTACCTATTTCTAAAAACTACAATTATGTACAATAATTTCTATGTACATATTTCTAAGAACTACAGTTACATACAATCATTTCTATGTACCTATTTCTGAGATCTACAATTATGTATAATCATTTCTGAGAACTACCATTATATATAATCATTTCTAAGAACTACAATTACGTATAATCATAATTTAATATACTTATTTCTGAGCCCTACATTTATGTATTCATTTCAAATGTGTTACCCAGTATGAAGTTAACATCTTAGAAAGTCTGGAAAGTTGTGAATTTGTTAACCAATTCCCGCATAGGATAATTATTTTTTTTAGATCCAACCACTTTGAATAAATCTACCGAAAAGGAGCATTAACTAGAGAATAGAAAAAATTGTGAATTTTGTAGTTTGAAACGAGTGTGATAAATAGAGCATTTGCTCCTATAGGAGCAAATGCTCTATTTATCACAATGGTTTCACAAAGTGACATTTACAGAAGCGTCGAAATGCATCAATATGCGGGAATGGGTTAAATACTTAGTCTGAAACGCTTTCAACACTATGCACATACTTCTGATGACCGATGCAAACAGTTTGGAGTCAAATGGCAAGCTGAGTAACTTGGCATCTCATCAGGATCCAAACTGTGTCACATTCTGACTGCATTTATAAAGACAACTGGAGAAAAGAATTGCAGACAAAAGTTTCTTACCTAGCAAAGGATTCGCATAATTGATAATATCCAATAATATTGCATTTATGGTCTCCAATTAAACTTTAAAAAGTGGGAACCTAAAATATAAGACCAATGCAAACAGTGTAGACCCAGATCAAAGGGCTCCTTAGGCAGCCCTTTGATCAGGGTCTGCACTGTTTGTCATAAAAATAATTCTCATCCCTGACAAAATTTTGACACATTTTTCTGTTTAATTGCATTCAGTAAGGGAGGAGCCAGTTTTAATTATTCAGCAGATTAAGGGTTAAGCGACCTTTTATGGCAACAGCACCTCTTTACTTACTCATGTACATATAGCAGACATCTGCAATGGTTTTAACACCCACAAGGGAGTCATATTTTTAGGTTTTGTGCAAAACTTACGTCAAGGTGCTTAGTGCAAACCATTCAACGCTGAATTTCCAAATGGGCTATTCCAAAATTCAAACAGGTCAAGCTTACTGTGAATGTTCTGGGATGTTTTCTGAAGAAAAGTGTAACATGACAAACAGTGCAGACCTTGATGAGAGGGCAACTCAAGGAGCCCTCTCATCTGGATCTACACTGTTTGCAAAGGAAATTAGTGATTCATTTCCCGCACTGAAATGATTAACTCTACCACATGAATTCCTAATATGATCTTTGATCTGAATGAGATGCTTGTTTGTTTGTTTGTTTTTTATATCGGGTTTTATGAAGCTTTAACAATATTTCAGTCATATCACAAAGACCAGCTAATTACAGGAATAAGAAGACCCGAGAGTGTTTTCTGTGCATGCAACAAATGGCATTGTTTCATGCACAGAAGATCACCCCGATAGAACCATACACCCGCGCAAACCAGTTAGAAAGCTTCCTCACATGAAAAATCTGAATGCTGGCCGACTATTTTTCATTGGAATATTGTTGGACTCGGCTTCCTCGTTTTTGAAACCAGAGATCGCAGTTGTATAAATTACCTCTAATTTGATAAGCATCTACACATTTCTAAATGCTTTGCAAGACATTTTCCCTTGTCAGAACAAATAGGCAAAATATGAAATGATAACGGAAGAGTTGTATTTAACCCTTACTGTGCAGGACACGAGTCAATAATGACCTTTGCAAACAGTGTAGACCCACAGATTTCTTTAGAAAAATCCCTAAATATTCACCATAAGCTTGACCTGTTTGAATTTTGGAACTGTACATTTGAAAATTCAGAGTTATAAGGGTGAACTCATACAAACAAATTCATACTTAACCCTTTCCCTGTTCTATTTTAATCTAAATTCCAATACCTACTAAATATTCATGGACAAATACTAACTAGAACTATCACTAAAGGTGATGAATACCCCCACACGGCAGCCTTGATTGCAAATCCAAGTTTTGAACATGTAACAGGACCAAATAACAAAAATACTCAAAGTTCAAATAGAGAAAATTCTGTAATTTATGCCAAGTATCAAGCGAATCAGGTTGAAATTGAAGGAGGAGTTCAAAGTACAAGATTTTGCCAGCCAATTTCATGGCCAAAGGTCAAGGTCAAGGTCACAGAGACCTGAAATTTGTGTCTTGCACATCTACTACTCCTGAGTAACATTTATGCCAAGTATCAGGTAAATCAGGTTGAAAGTGAAGGAGGAGTTCCCCGTACAAGATTTTGCCTGCCAATTTTAAGACCAATTTGAAGGCCAAAGGTCAAGGTCACAGAGATTTTAAATTTGTGTCTTGCACATCTACTACTCCTGAGTAACATTTATGCCAGGTATCAAGTGAATCAGGTTGAAATTGAAGGATGAGTTCAAAGTACAAGATTTTGCCTGCCAATTTTATGACCAATTTCAAGGCCAACGGTCAAGGTCAAGGTCACAGAGACCTGAAATTTGTGTCTTGCACATATACTACTCCTAGGTAACATTTATGCAAAGTATCAAGTGAATCAGGTTGAAATTGAAGGAGGAGTTCAAAGTACAAGATTTTGCCTGCCAATATCATGACCAATTTCAAGGCCAAAGGTCAAGGTCAAGGTCACAGAGACCTGAAATTTGTGTCTTGCACATCTACTACTCATGAGTAACATTTATGCCAAGTATCAAATGAATCAGGTTGAAAGTGAAGGAGGAGTTGGCCCTACCAGATTTTACTTGCCAATTTTAAGGCCTATTTCAAGGCTAAAGGTCAAGGTCACAGAGATTTTAAATTTGTGTCTTGCACATCTACTACTCCTGAGTAACATTTATGCCAAGTATCAAGTGAATCAGGTTGAAATTGAAGGAGGAGTTCCCCGTACAAGATTTTGCCTGCCAATTTCAAGACCAATTTCAAGACAAAAGGTCAAGGTCAAGGTCACAGAGACCTCAAATTTGTGTCTTGCACATCTACTACTCCTGAGTAACATTTATGCCAAGTATCAAGTGAATCAGGTTGAAATTGAAGGAGGAGTTCAAAGTACAAGATTTTGCCTGCCAATTTCAAGACCAATTTCAAGGCCAACGGTCAAGGTCAAGGTCACAGACTTGAAATTTGTGTCTTGCACCTCTACTACTCCTGAGTAACATTTATGGCAAGTATCAAGTGAATAGGTTGAAATTGAAGGAGGAGTTCAAAGTACAAGATTTTGCCTGCCAATTTCAAGGCCAAAGGTCAAGGTCAAGGTCACAGAGACTTGAAATTTGTGTCTTGCACATCTACTACTCATGATTAACAATTATGCCAAGTGTCAAGTGAATCGGGTTGAAACTGAAGGAGGAGTTCGCCGTACAATATTTTGCAGACAGACCGACCGCCCGCCCGCCCAACCGACCGCCCGACCGCCCGATCGACCGACAGGCTGATTCCAGTATACCCCCCTCAAACTCTGTTTGTGGGGGTATAATAATGAAATATGGAAGGTGAAACATTGTAACCTGTTTAGAAAGTAAAGAAACAGATCTTTCAATTTCCATTAGCAAACAGAGCAGACCCAGATCAGACGGTTCCTATACTCTGTTTGCCAATGCATGAAAATACATTTATATGAACACATTTTCACACCTTCATAAACAGAGTTAAGACCAAGATCACGGCAGGGCTCGAGCTAGAGGGTGATTTGGAAGAAAATTACTTCTCCCTGTTAAAATAACATAATTATAAGAAGTTACAAAATCAGAACCAAAACTTCTCCCTGAATCCCACTAAACTTCTCCCTGATATAGAGCTCCAGCTTGAGCCCTGATCAGCCTGCTGCTGTAGGAGCCCTCTTATTAGAGGCTGCTGTGTTTGCTCATAGTTAGGTGAACACTGCAATATTGATATGATGAGAGTAAGAAGAAATGTTATAACATTGCATCAAGCGAGTGGATCATTATATAATTCTCCAAGATTGCAAAGTAGATATAGTAAAGGTCCTCGGTTACATATTGGTGTGAGAACCATGGTAATGGACTTGAGAAATTAGGGAAAAGAATACTGCCAAAATGCCGAAAAAATGGATATGCCGAGGCACTTCAAATATAATAGTTTCCAAATGGCTATATTATTCCACCTTCCATATATTATCATAACTATTTTGTCAATGAATATTCAGTAGGTTAATGAAATTAGGTATAGATATAGAGCAGGGCAAGGGTTAACAGATCTCTAGACAACTAGCATGCAAAGAGCTAATCCACTTTAACCCTTTCCCTCATGTAAACATGTTTTCACACATTTGCAAACAGAGTAGACCCAGATCAGACGGCTCCTAGAGGAGCCGTCTAATCAGGGTCTGCTCTGTTTGCTAATAGAATTGGATTGATCTGTTTCTTTGCTTTCTAAAATGTCTACAATGTTCCACCTTCCATATTTCGCTAACTATTTGGTTAATGAATATTCAGTAGGTATTGAGATTTGGAATAAACATGGAACAGGGAAAGAGTTAATAGATCTCTAGAATGTAACTAGCATGCAAAGAACTTAACCACTTTAATAAATCTCTAGACAACTAGCAATATATCTCTAGACAACTAGCAATAGATTTCTAGACAACTAGCAATAGATCTCTAGACAACTAGCAATAGATCTCTAGACAACTAGCAATAAATCTCTAGACAACTAGCAATAGATCTCTAGACAACTAGCAATAAATCTCTAGACAACTAGCAATAGATCTCTAGACAACTAGCAATAGATCTCATTAGATCTCTAGACAACTAGCAATAAATCTCTAGACATCTAGCAATAGATCTCTAGACAACTAGCAATAAATCTCTAGACAACTAGCAATAAATCTCTAGACAACTAGCAATATATCTCTAGACAACTAGCAATAAATCTCTAGACAACTAGCAATAAATCTCTAGACAACTAGCAATAGATCTCTAGACAAATAACATGCAAAGAACTAAATCACTTCAATAAATCTCTAGACAACTAGCAATAGATCTCTAGACAAATAACATGCAAAGAACTAAACCACTTCAATAGATCTCTAGACAACTAGCAATAAATCTCTAGACAACTAGCAATAGATGTCTAGACAACTAACATGCAAAGAACTAAACTACTTCAATAGATCTCTAGACAACTCTTTCAACAGTCACTTAGCAGGCATACAGCCTATAACAATTGTGTAATTTACAACCATGGCCGTAAATGAGCTGCTATGTGGTGTTATTTCCTATAGCAGTGACAGCTATTATCACTGACCAACAGATCCTATTAGTTCTCGCTTTTTTTTATCATCCTCATACTAATAAATGTGTTCTGTATCAGTACTGATATATCGAATTTACCCTACATATTAGGACAATCAATCTTCTAGTGCTGAACAAATCAAATCTCAGCGCTTTTATAACTTTAACCCTTTACTCGATGAATACTCAAGTTGAAAATAATGATTACAGTAAAATGCAACCAGTAAAAACGGGCATAATTCACAGTGGCAAAGGCAGGTGGTAGCTTAATGCAGGACAAAAGTTATGCTATAGGAGCTTTCTGCATAAGCTTCATCCTGCTTTAAGCAACCACGTGCTTATAAAGACAGCCATGTTTATCAATGAATGGTTGCATTAGAGGGGTTTTACTGTATAATGAATATTTATAACATTGTTATTTATAATTACAAAATTTAATGAAGACAGGACAATTTTGTCATTTGCTGTGGCTGCAGTAACTGTAGAATCAGATGTACAATATTCGATCCATAAACAGAGCAATTTCTGACCCGAGTCTTCCCTGTTTGCAAAGACATTATCAACCCTTTCCTCCATAAATACGCCTTTCTACACCTCTGCAAAAATCACCTATTGAAACCATTGTGATAAATAGAGCATTTGCTCCTATAGGAGCAAATGCTCTATTTATCACAATGGTTACAAACTACAAAATTCTAAAATTTTCCTTTTCTCTAGTTAATGCTCTTTTTCGGTAGATGCATCCAAAGAGGTTGGATCTAAAAATAGCCTATAGAGGAAAGGGTTAAAAGGGCATATTTATGGCATAAAGGGTCAATGAAACTAATAAAGTAGCAAACCGAGTACATGTAGACTCTCATCAAACTGAATATTCAGGGAGTCGTTTGGTCTAGGCCGTCTGCTGGCACTATCAACATAGCTAGTAACCCTTTCCCTGTTCTATGTTTATTCCAAATTTCAATACCTACTGAATATTCATGGACAAAATAGTAATAATGAAATACGGAAGGTGGAACATTGTAGCCATTGTAGAAAGTAAGGAAACAGATCTTTCAAATTCCATTAGCAAACAGAGCAGACCCTAATCAGATGGCTCCTGTAGGAGCCGTCTGATCTGGATCTACTGTTTGCAAATGTGTTTATATGAAACAAAGGGTTAAGGTCACAGTGACCAGGATAAAAGGGCTTCTGTATACCACATCCCTGATATTCCCAGACGCCATAACCCTATCCTCATAAATGCGCCTTTCTACTCCTTTGCAAACAGAGCAGACCCAGATCAGATAACTCCTATAGGAGCCCTCTGATCAGGGTCTGATCTATTTGCTCATGAAATAATATAGATATGATTCTGCAGTTTCTGTCATCGCCAAAATTTACTATGTACAATTATAAAAAGAAATCTTATCAAATTATATATTCACAATGTTATTATTTCTTACATGAATATTCATGGAGTAAGGGGTTATGACCCCTCTGTAAAAGTCAGTTTTAAAAAAAAAAGATTTTTACACAGGGTCATAACCATTGTAGTAAATAGAGCAAGCTACACAATTCTAAAATGTTCCTTTTTTCTAATAAATGCTCCTTTTCAGTAGATTTATTCAAAGGGGTTGGGTCTAAAAATAGCCAATGAGTGAATGGGATATGAAAGCATTGACAATCTCTATCCAATCAGTGTGTAACAGAAGGGCATAGTGAACTAATCTTTGCATATATACATGTACTTGTACTTGTTTATTAATTATGTACATGTCACACCTCTGATTCAATATCATGAAATGATATTTTTCAACCCCGGTGCTAAATCTGACCTGATAATAAACTATCCTAGGTTTGAAGAATCTGTAACATACAGACACTGTGTAAATGACAAAGCAAATGACAAGGCATCAAATCAATGAAAACCAATCTTAGCATACCAAGGAATTCTTGTTGACCAAAAGCTGCTGTCTGCTTTAAACTTTTACTCTATAAATACGCCTTTCTATGCCTTTACAAAGTAGACCAAGGATCTACTCCATTTGCTTACTGAATTATATAGATCTGATTCGACTTCATTATTTTTTACATGAATATTCATGGATGAAAGGTTAACTCTGTACTCTATGAATTTTCATGTAAGAAATAATGTATGAATATTAATAAGCTAAATATTTATAGTGGCATATGAAAATGAGAAGTTTTGGCCTTGGTAAAAATTGTAGAATCAAATCTATTATGATTCCTTAACCCATTCCTTAACAGTTTATTTTTTTAGACCCAACCTCTATGAATAAATCTACCGAAAAAGAGCATTTACTAGAGAAAAGGAAAATGTTAGAATTGTATCGTTTTGAAACCATTGCGATAAATAGAGCATTTGCTCTATTTATCACAATGGTTTCAACGGATAATTTTACAGAAGCATAGGTGTATTTATGGAGGAAAGGGTTAAGCAAACAAGAACAGACCATCTGATCTGGGTCTACTCTATTTGCAAAGGCGCAGAAAGACGTATTTATAGAGTAACGGGTTAACCCTTTCCTTCATATAAATGCATTTTCAAGCATTTTCAAACAGAGTAGACCCAAACAGAGTAGACCCAGATCAGACGGCTCCTACAGGAGCCGTCTGATCCGGGTCTGCTCTGTTTGCTAATAGAATATATAGATCTGTTTCTTTACTTTCTAAAATGGCTACAACTTTTCATATTTCATAATAACTATTTTGTCCATGAATATTCAGTAGGCATTGAAATTTGGGACAAATATAGATCAGGGAAAAAGGTTAAGCAAACAAGAACAGACCATCTGATCTGGATCTACCCTATTTGCAAAAGCTCAGAAAAAAGTATTTATAGAGTAAAGGGTTAAGACCCTGTCTGCTTTAATCATTTATTTACCTGTTGCATATTGATGCAAGAAATATTGAAATCATGAATATTCATAAATAGAATATTTTTATAATTGCATATGTACACAAGACTGTTTGGTATTGGTAGAAGCTCTAGAGTCAGATCAGGTATAACTTCATAAGCAAACAGAGTAGATCCTGATCAGAGAACTCATATAGAACCATCTGATTTTAGTTTTCACCACGGCCAAAATTTCCTGTGTTCATGTGCTATCATAAAAAATGAACATTCATGGACAAAATAGTTATAATAAAATATAGAAGGTGTAACACTTAAGTCATTTTAGAAACTAAAGAATAAGATACTGGGTATATCAAATTCACTTAGCAAACAAAGACCCTGGTCAGATGGCTTCTACTAGGAGCCATCTGATCTGGGTCTTCTCTGTTTGCAAATACGTGAAAAGGCATTTAGTGAGAAAAAAAAGAGACAACATTTCTGATGTATAATTACAAAGATATAGAATTAGGTATTCTTTTGATGTTAGAAAAATCAAAGACAAGAAATCATTGAGAAGATCCTTTGAATAAAAAGACAGCAAATGTAATACTTCAGAAAACAAGAGCCGCGTGCGGCGCCAACGCTCATCTGATTTGGTGCTTGTCCAGCAAAAATTAAACATTTTTGAAAAATCTAAAGCGCCAAAACTCCAAGATTTTGAAATCAAAAGTTATGCTTCTTATGTAGGGGGCCTTCCCCTCAATGAGATCTACTAACCTATGAAGTTTTAATGTTGATACCAATCATACTTTTCGAGTAATGAGCTACATTAAAGTTTTTGCACACCGCAGACGCTGACAACGCCAACGCCTACAACCCAATGATCACAATAGCCTTCGAAACAGACAAGCTAATAATTATAAAACTTACGTCAAATTCATTATTGTTTTCACTAGACAAACAAAAGGATCATGGTGAATCTGTATCGCTGACCTGAGACAACAGCTAGGTTATGGACTCTACTGAGTGTGTAAGAGTAAAGTGCTCCCCCAATTAACGTCACCTCTCAACAACTGTTCCCTCCCTTAAAGACAGCGTCTATTTTCTCTCCCCCCCACCTCCCCCCCCATGGCAACAGTACTCTTGTCAAATTTGAACATAAATACGTAATGATTTTCATTCCGTTTTTCTCTAGTTTTCCCAGAAGGAAACGGTGAATGAAGTAGAACATGATCTTCTGAACATTTCTACTCCTAGTGGACCTAATCGCACACGTTCATTTTTCAACTTGCGGATTGCGCTTCATGGACGTAGGAATACATTTTGTTATGAATTCTACACAGGTCTGTCTGTCTGTTAATCTGTTTATCTATCTACCTATTTATTAAATCATCAACCCATCCATCCATCTGTCAAAAAACGTCTGTGTTAAGGGGTCATTTCACCGAGAAATCTTCCCGGAAGACTGAGCTGCGATCTCAGAGCGTGGCTTGGTCGCCGCAGGTCGCACGTAGTCGACAGTTGACCGAGGGTTGGTCGTGCCTTGGTCTCCCATGGTCGCACATGGTCGAGAATTGGTCTCCCGGAAAAACAGATCCTAGCTTGGTTTTTTGACATGTCAAAAAACCGAGCCTCGACCTAAAAGTCGCACAGAGAGCGTGAAAGGAGCGAGCAAGATCGAGGAAAGAACGCATTGGTCGTGACACGATCGATATCAGAGCAGGGATGAGCGAGGTTCAGTCTTCTCGATCGAGAACTGGTCACGCGAATGGTCATGCTGCTCGACCCCTGCTCAATCCTCGCTCGATCCGTGCAATCCAGCTTCGCCCTTTTGCGATTAAGCCTCGCTCCGCGCAACCAGCCCCAGACCTTCCCTAGACCCGTACGTTCCATATTATTTCCATTGGCAACCTCTATGCGCTTAAGCTTCAACCAAATAAGATCGACCCTCGATTAACTTGCGAGTCCATAATTAGTGTCCATCTTTGCAATTGTAGGCCCCACCCTGGCCAAAAGTTGGTCAAACATCTCCGGGGGCATACGGAGATAGGTCCAGTAGGTAGCTTCATCTCCCAGCCTCAGTTCCGCAATGAGGGAGGTGTGCTGACCATAATGTTCCCCCTGGTGTTAACGCAGCCAGGGAGCAAACCAATATTTCTTCTTGGTATACTTCTTCCTTCTCCCCCTCTTCAGCATGGTTAGCATAACCAGAGTCTTGCTGCAATTTCAGGGCATGGTGCTGTAATACAATAGCATGATGCAGAGCGATTGGGTCCATGTTATCCCTTCGGAGACTGGTGAAAAACTGATGGTCGGCCACCCATCGCCGAGCATTGTATAATGATCGCAGGGGATCACGTGCAAATCCGTGCGACGAAATACAACGTGCGCGTAGCTCGGGCGAGACTCTGTCGAGAAAAGATCGAGAATTGGTCGTATGACCGAGGCTAGAACGTTCGAGATCGCATCTAAATCGTATTGATCGAGGGTACATTGCAACTCGTACGTAGCTAGATCGGTCGGGAACGAGTCTTGATCGGCCGAGGTCGCAGGCTTGCGAGGATAGATCGCCGAGAGATCGAGGCAATGTCGCAGATTGGTCGAACAGAACGAACCTTGGTCGTGTCAAGATCGCTTCAGATCGAGTGGATAGACGTAGGTAGAGCGTATATAGAGCGTGTGTAGAACGTATAGGACGTATATAGAGCGTACACATCGAAGGTCAAACAAGCTAACATCGAACATAGAAAATAATGGGGTAGGTCGCACGGTTTTTGCCCGCGACTATGGGAAAACCGAGCTGCGATGAAGGTCGCGTGCGACTTTTCCAGGTCGTACTCGGTGAAATGACCCCATTAGTGTTCCCTCCCAACAACAACACCCTCACCACAACGACACTTTTATGTGTTTCCGAAAAGTGTCGTTGTTCGGAGTGAGCACTGTATTAGTCAAATGGTTTAACCCTTTCCTCCATAGGCTATTTTTAGACCCAACCTCTTTGAATAAATCTACCGAAAAGGAACATTTACTTGAGAAAAGGAAAAGTTTAGAATGTTTTACATTAGTTCTGAAACCATTTTGATAAATAGAGCATTTGCTCTTTAGGAGGAAATGCTCTATTTATCACAATGGTTTCAAAAAGTGACTTTTACTGAGGTGTAGAAAGGTGTATTTATGGAGGAAAGGGTTAACCCTTTCCTTCAAATAAATGCTTTTTCATGCCTTTGCAAACAGAGTAGATCTAGACCAGGAGGCTCCTGTAGGAGCCGAGCCTTCTGATCAGGTTCTCTTCCGTTTGCCTATGGAATTATAGATCTGACTCTACAGTTTCTACCAATATCCCATATACCATTATAAAAGTTCAGCTAATAAATAGTCATGTCATTATTTCTTACATGAATATCTGACAGGGAAAGGGTTGCCTGGCAGCCACGGCTTTTAAGGAATTACAATAATTTTAGTACTCTTGGCAAATGGTCATCTAAGCAATATTCTGACAAATATGTGCCTTAGAGACACGTACAGATCACATAACTGTATTTAGCTTCATCCCTGGTGGACATGATCAGAGCTACAGATAAAGGTGCTTACCGGAATACTAAAATCGTCATTTCTCCACCAAACCCTATATATCCAGTATAGGGTTTGGTGGAGAAACAAAGAAGTTATTCCTGAAAATGATTTAACCCCTTCCCTCATATAAATGCATTTTCAACTTTTCACGCATTTGCAAACAGAGTAGACCCAGATCAGACGGCTCCTAGAGGAGCCTTCTGATCAGGGTCTGCTGTTTGCTATTGGAATTTGATAGATCTGTTTCTTAACTTCCTAAAATTGCTACAATATTTCAACTTCCATATATCATTATAACTATTTTTTCCATGAATATTCAGTAGGTATTGAAATTTGTAATAAACATAGAACAGGGAAAGGGTTAACTTACGCATCTTATCTGGAGCTCTGTTTTTATACCCAATTATGGCCTGAAAAGCTATGGTAAGGGTCTCCTAAGGAACATTCCTGCCAAAGTTCACTGAAATCCAGCTGCCACTTTCGAAGAAGAAGTTTGATACTGTCACCATAACTATATAAGGGATATTACCCCCACTACTCCTGTTGGCCATGTTTTTTCAACCCTTTCTACCATGAATATTCATGTCAGAAAATAGTAACATCATGAACATTAATTAGATTAATTTGTTATAATAGTCATTGGGATCGGACATTTTGGCAGGGACAAATTGTATCACAAGCAAACAGAGCAGACCCTGATTAGACGGCTCCTATAGGAGCCGCCTGATCTGGGTCTACTCTGTTTGCAAAGGCGTATATAATTATGGAGTAACAGGTTAACTCTTTGCACACTAAGCCATTTTTCATCTGCAACAACTGTCATTTGCTTCAGTTTTTGAAATGATTTTCTCAAATTTCTTTACAAAACTTTGGTCAGGGTGTAAAACAGTTTGGATTCTGATGAGACACTGCATTATGTGGCATCTCATCTGGATCAAAACTGATTGTATAGGTACATAGTTTCTCCATTAGCATACAAAGAGTTAATCCTAGTGGATTAACCCTTTCCCTCATACAGACGTGTTTTCAAGCATTTGCAAACAGAGTAGACCCAGATCAGACGGCTCCTAGAGGAGCCGTCTGATCAGGGTCTACTCTGTTTGCTATTAGAATTTGATAGATCTGTTTCTTTACTTTCTAAAATGTCTACAATGTTCCACCTTCAAGAATTCCTTATAACAAATTTGTTAATGACTATTCAGTAGGTACTGAAAATTGGCCTAAATATAGAACAGGGAAAGGGTTAACCCTTTCCTTGTCCTATATTTATTCCGAATTTCAATAACTCATACATGTGATAACCTGTTGAAGCATGTCAGGTAGATTTTGGAAATTTGTCAGGTAGATTTGATTTTTGTCAGGTAGATTTTACGGACACGACGAAATATATGGAGATGAAAAAATTATCTTCTGGATACTTACGTTTTTTATACCTTTTCACATAATCATTCATACCTTACCATAAAAACTGTTACAGTATTACCCACATACCATACCATGCCATGCCATTATAAACCTTACACTACACACATAACATTTACACACACTTTCCCTCATATCAACGCCTTTTCATGCATAGGAGCTATCTTGTCAGGGTCTGCTCTGTTTGCTTATGATATTGGAATGATTCCACACTTTCTGGCTTGGTCCAACAAAATCAAATGTCCATGTGCTGTTATAATAATAAATCTACCTTTACAAACCATACATTATACAGACTACATCTATACACAGCCATGGCATCATCTCCAACCCTTACAATGCCTAGATATCAATAACCCCATTAACCCTTTCCTTCATATAAACATGTTTCACTGATTTGCAGAGTAGACCCAGAGGAGACAGCTCCCATAATTAAATAATGCCATGAAAAAAATTGAGACTTATTACTGTTTATCATAATGAAAAATATATTCCATTTTATCTCATTTTATTACAGTTTCAGTGCTTTATAGGCTTATTTTATAACCCTTATTTGGCTATATTCCCAATGGCAAAAAAGTGTGTTTTCTCCAATTTTTGGAGGAAAATTCGCAACCTCAAGTCAAAAAAATCTATGAAAAAACGTTACAAACCTCAATTTATTCAGTACAATCGGTCTGGGGACGAATCTTTCGTACTTTTTGGTATTGCCGGTTTGCTGAATAAAACTAAACTGTTTATCATTCAGAATATTCGGATATTCTTTACTTGCTGTTAACGGTCGGAGTGCATACTGCTTTTTGAAGCTATGATAACCTCACTCCCCTGGTCTTAATTTTGTCTCCTCGCTTGAGTAATAATAATGCGTGCCGCATGTGTATTTGTGGACAACGTCCCCTATATCAGAGTTTATTCTGGACTCAGTGACAGATGGGCTAGTGAAGAAATGTACTGCCCTCGATTTCAGTCTTTCTTTCGGACATAACTGCTTCGTTTTCGTATAGAAAGTCCAGATAATCACATTTGTTAACAAAATGTTTTTCACTTTCGTTTTCGACTCGCGCGAGAGACTATGTGATTTTGATATATAAATTAACCAATCAAATCGCGTAAAAACCTTCACACCAGATGCTGTATCTGAGGGACGTCACTACCGGAAATAAATTTGCAGTCTCCAAGCAACAAGTAGCGACTCTCTTTCGCGACCGTGAAACGAAAACAAGACATCCCGATTTGAATTTAGATTAAATTATCTATTTAGGGACGGGGATTTGGGGTTTTGTGCAGCGGCATTGCCTTAGGATGGAATTCAGTCTGATTTGTATGCGTGCATCCCGCAAAGGCGCATGCCGCTATTTGCATGTTGACACGACTGGTTCCCGAAAAAAAAATTTGTTAACTCCAGTACAGCGCAAACGGGAACCAACTTGTGATTACATAATGCGGGTGTTCTCCGCGTGGCGGGGGAACCATACCAAAACAGGCCAATCGTGGATCACAGCATGCTAAAGGGGGTTTTTGTGTGTAGAGAACTAACAGATAATCTAACCCAGGGAGGAAAATATAGGTCACTAAAAAAAATGCCGTAGCAGAATCGGTAAAACGGTAGAAACGTATATTGAATCGGTAGAACGGTAGACCACCTCTGAAAACGGTAGAATTCACCTACCGTCGGTAGTTATCACATGTATGATAACTACTGAATATTCATGGACAAAATAGTTACAATGAAATTATGGATTCTAGCAAATTCCATTAGCAAACAGAGCAGACTCTGATCAGATGGCTCCTATAGGAGTCGTCTGATCTGGGTCTACCCTGTTTGCATGTGCATGAAAAGGTGTTTATATGAGGGTAAGGGTTAAACAATTCTGGTAAAGGGTCACTCGCAAAATCAAATAAAAATCTTCCCAGTGGTTTCAGAAGAGAATTGCGCTGTCTCGATAGCTCACGATCAGCACTTCTTTCTCAGATTAGATAAAAAATAAAATTTAAACAAGGAGCATTTCTATGCAATTATTTCGAAATCAGTCCATTACACTCAGAGAAAAAGACTTTCAAAACTGTCTACACAATCATATAAAGAAAGCTAGCCCTGCGTCTGGTCGCCAAGTTTTTAACAATCAAGATAATCTGAACAAGATCTTGATTCACAGTTACCCAAGGAACATTTCTGTGAAATAAGTTGGACCTTAGCTGCATCCCTGGAAGTCTTGATTTGACCAATCATGATAAACTGAACAATCTTGGTACAGAGTCACCAAAAGCAATTTTCTTTGAAATTATTTTGAGATTGGGCCAGTGGTTTCCGAAGATTTTTCCTTTTGGCTGCCAAGGCAACCAGAGTTAAACATGGAATGGAAATCTTTTAACAACTTTAAAAAGAATACCATGACAGGAACATTTAAGTTTAATCTACTGCCTGTCAGCAGTTTCAGGAGATGTCTTTTGCAGGAAAGATTAACAGAGGAGATGTCTCCTTACCCATTCCCAGATAACTATGTGACCATTTTATCACTTTATACCCTTATAGGGAATGTTCATTTGGTAACCAAAAATCAATACAGCATGTGCATCAGTACCCATGTTATTTCAAAACAGTTTATTGGAAAAAATACATTATAATTGACACCTGCCTAATTTAAACCACTTAAACTGCATCCTAACTCTAATTAACCATTTCCCTGATCAGTATTCATGAAATTCATGACATCATGAATATTTATTAGCAGTATTTTAACCCTTTCCTCCAATGACCATAAATACGCCTTTCTACGCCTCTGTAAGTCACTTCTTGAAACCACTGTGATAAATAGAGCATTTGCTCATATAACAGCAAATACTCTATTTATCACAATGGTTTCAAACTACAAAATTCTAATAGGAGCAAATGCTCTTATATTTATCACAATAGTTTCATAAAGTGACTTTTACAAAGGCGTAGAATGGCGTATTTATGGAGGAAAGGGTTAAACTCCACCCGGCCAAAATCAGGGTTGCAAGAGGCCACCTGACTGGAATAGGAATTTGGCAAAAACTAGAACACTGACCATTAGTCAGAAAGGGCCACACAATGGTATAAACATTCTCAGCATGTCTGGTGTATATCAGATGAGAAATGTTTGAGTTAAAGAACAGCCAAAGCTAAAATGGCAAATTTTGAATAATTCAAGGAACATAGCTCAGGGGTGTCTGATAAGATTTACGTGTTAATCGAACTCGGTCAAGATTTTACACCTATGAACATTCTCTGGAAGTTTGGTGAAGATCAAATGAAACTGTTTGAGTTAGAGAGTGGACAAAGAAAGCATGATGGACGGATTGACGGATGGACTGGCAGACAGGATTATTACTATTGAGCATCCACAACAAGGTGTGGGGCCCTAATTATACAGCTAATTTACACCTAGTAAAACAGTAATGAAGTTCAACACTGACTTTTCAGAGTGGAATAGCTCAATGATTACTATAAGAGTCCACTCAGTACAGTTTGCTAGAGAATTTTGAAGGACAAACACTGCAGACCCCGATAAGAGTTTTCCTCTAGGAGCCCTCTGTTTTCAACACAGTGTATGGACCATCAGTGTTGGGAATCAGACCCAAAATTTTACTTCTTTTTACATTCAATCATCGGCACATGTTCGCGATTGATCATCAATAAAAAATCACAATTAAGTTCTAATATGGCGGGTTTATTTGAGTATGGGTAAAGGCCAAATAGGAGTCATCTGTTTGCATTCAATACATATGTATATCCAGGCCAGTCTAAAACATGATCTTTGATACCGTTCTAAATCTTAAATTACAAAATGATTCTATTCAGTTCAAACAATGTAACAAACAATGTACAAAAGCCTAATCAGACATTTGGCTTTGTATGGTTTTTAGGTGGCGAACGCCACCTTTTGTTGCCACACTTCAGAAGCTCTAGGGCCGGTTTAACACACCACGGATTTTGGTATAATTATTGTTCTTTCGTTACTGTTTGGTCTCCATGTATAACCCATTCCCTCATACTCACGGCTTTTGACCCCTCTGTAATAGTCACTTTGTGAAACCATTGTGATAAATAGAGCATTTGCTCCTATAGGAGCAAATGCTCTATTTATCACAATTTTCGGTAGATTCATTCAAAGAGGTTGTATCTAAAAATAGCCTATGAGGCAATGGGTTAAATAATCAACGATGACCTATCCTTCATCGAACATTACATCGGAACTTTCAATGCGTGATCCCCAAGCACTGCTTTAAATCGGCACATCACTAGTGATTAACTTTAGATTAACTATAAAGAGTCCAATCAGTATGTATGAAAGGTTTAAACTTGCTAGGATTTTGAATGACAAACAGTGCAGACCCTGACCAAAGGGCATTCTAATCTGGGTCTTCACAATTTGCAAATGACAGTGCATGAGCGTCCCACTCTCAGAAGGGTTCATGAAGATTGTAAATAAACTTTCTGATATTAGAGAGTAAGAAAACAAGAGGGCCAGAATGGCCCTGAAGCGCTCACCAGACAATCAGAGGAGAAGATTTTCAAAGTTTTCACTATATGCTTTTATAGAAAACTAGCCGGCCCTGGGGCGGGCCAATTTTGACCCCAGGGACATAATTTATATAACTTTTGTAGAGGACTTGAACATGATGCTATGAGCCAAATATGATATCTGAGAACCTTTCAGTTTCAGAGGAGAAGATTTTCAAAGTTTTCTCTATATGTTTCTACTGAAAACTACCCACCCCTGGGGCGGGGCCAATTTTGACCCCAGGGCCATAATTTATATAACTTTTGTAGAGGACCTGAACATGATGCTCTGTGCCAAATATGAAAGCTGAGCGCCTTCCAGTTTCAGAGGAGAAGATTTTCAAAGATTTCACTATCTGTTTCTATTGAAAACTTCCCACCCTTGGGGCGGGGCCAATTTGAACCCCAGGGCCATAATTTATATAACTTTTGTAGAGGACCTAAACATGATGCTATGTGCCAAATATGCAAGCTGAGAGCCTTCCAGTTTCAGAGGAGAAGATTTTCAAAGATTTCACAATTTGTTTCCATTGAAAACTGCCCACCCCTGGGGCGGGGCCAATTTTGACCCCAGGGCTATAATTTATATAACTCTTGTAGAGGATCTGAACATGATGCTCTGTGCCAAATATGAAAGATGAGAGTCTATCAGTTTCAGAGGAGAAGATTTTAAAGATTTCACTATTTGTTTCTATTCCGAAAACTACCCACCCCTGGGGCGGGGCCAATTTTGACCCCAGGGTCAAAATAAATATAACTTTTGTAGAGGACCTGATCATGATGCTATGTGCCAAATATGAAAGCTATTCGCCTTCTTGTTTCAGGAGAAGATTTCACTATATATTTCTATTGAAAAATGCCCACCCCTGGGGCGGGGCCAATTTTGACCCCAGGGCCATAATTTATATAACTTTTGTAGAGGACCTGAACATGATGATCTGTGCCAAATATGCAAGCTGAGAGCCTTCCAGTTTCAGAGGAGAAGATTTTCAAAGATTTCACTATTTGTTTCCATTGAAAACTGCCCACCCCTGGGGCGGGGCCAATTTTGACCCCAGGGCCATAATTTATATAACTTTTGTAGAGGACCTGAACATGATGATCTGTGCCAAATATGCAAGCTGAGAGCCTTCCAGTTTCAGAGGAGAAGATTTTCAAAGATTTCACTATTTGTTTCCATTGAAAACTGCCCACCCCTGGGGCGGGGCCAATTTTGACCCCAGGGCCATAATTTATATAACTTTTGTAGAGGACCTGAACATGATGCTCTGTGCCAAATATGAAAGATGAGAGCCTTCCAGTTTCAGAGGAGAAGATTTTCAAAGATTTCACTATTTGTTTCTATTGAAAACTTCCCACCCCTGGGGCGGGGCCAATTTTGACCCCAGGGTCATAATTTATATAACTTTTGTAGAGGACCTGAACATGATGCTATGTGCCAAATATGAAAGCTGAGAACCTTCTGGTTTCAGAGGAGAAGATTTTCAAAGGTTTACTATATTAACTTTCAACCCCTGGGGCGGGGCCAATTTTGACCCCAGGGGCATTATTTATATAACTTTTGTAGAGGACCTATAGGTGATGCTATGTACCAAAGATGAAAGCTGAGAACCCTGTAGATTCAGAGGAGAAGATTTTTAAAGGTTCAAATTGTTGACGCGGGACGACGGACGACGGACGACGACGGACGACGGACATCAGGCGATCACAAAAGCTCACCCTGAGCACTTTGTGCTCTGGTGAGCTAAAAACTGTCTACATAAATTTTGCTGGACATCAAACTAAGCAAAATTACCCAAAAGTAGTATTAACTAGAGAAAAGGAATTTTTTGGTTTAAAACCATTGTGATAAATAGAGCATCCTATAGGAGCAAATGCTCTATTTATCACAATGGTTTCAATAGAGTAACTTTTACTGAGGCGTAGAAAGGCATGTTTATGGAGGAAAAGGTTAAGATTTCCATCAAATTAGGTAAAGCTTACAGGAAAATTCCAAAACATTGAGAGCAGAACAATAATAAGAGCATTGCATGCAGCGTTGCACACGCATAAAGTGTCCCCAAGAGCCCTGTCAAAACAAAGACATATAAAAGCTTATAGTTCGGTTTAAATTTGAAGAATTAGAGTTTCCTCTTGCTATTGGGATAGCAATCAAAGTAGCATACAAATATTTGCTGTTTTTTATTATTTGCATGCTTAGCAGTGGGTTCATTCACAACTTGAAACCTATGCAAACAGTTTGGTACCAGATCAGGCCCAATAAAAAGTGGGGCCTCATCTGAGATCCAAACTGTTTGTCACTTAGGCTAAACTTCTGCTAAAAAAACAGTTTGAAAATGTTGCTGACGACAATTGAGCAGACGACAAACATTACTTAGCATGCAAAGAGTTAAAACTAAAAATTCATAACACTAATAGGAAATCCAGTTTAATTTTCAGAAATCAGTTACAATGTACCTCATCAACTCCTACAACACTCAATTTTCAAAAGGACTATTCCAAAGTCCAAACAGGTCAAGCTTACCATGAATATTCAGGGATTTTTTTAAAAAAGAAAACTGTAATATGACAAACTGTGCAGACCCTGATGAGAGGGCTCTTCTAGGAGCCCTCTCATCTTGGGTCTACATTGTTAGCAAAGGCCATTAAAGACTTGTTTCCCGCACTGAAAGGTTGTGGATAATTCATTGATCAACATTCTCAGACATCTAAATACAGAGGCCCAGATAAGATGTGTAATGTAAACATTTTCAAGAATAACTCCCTTCTTTCTCCACCAAACCCGATACTGTGACCATTCTTTAGAATCATCTTGAAGAGAAGATTCTAAAGAGTTGTCACAGTATATGGGGTTTGGTGGAGCAATGACAATTTTAGAATTTAGGTATGCACCTTTATCTGTAGCTCTGTAAATACATTTATCACATAATCTACCATGTGGGAGTGCCGTATTTCGCAGAATTGCACTAGTGCATTTTTAATGCAAATTAGCAAGTAAGCCAATTGTAGCGCTCATTTCAAAAGCGTAAACCAATCATATCACTCCGTGCCGGTTGTCCGTTGTATTACTATGCTGTTTGTAAAGCAATGGCACAAACAGCCGTTGGCTAGTCTGTTTTATTTTCTATGACATTTTAAAGATTATGTGATAAAAAGAATCTTACATTCGTGCTCATTATACATTGTTTTTATGAAACTCGTTTACTATAATGAATATGACACACGCTTTATATTGTAAACTCGTTTCATAAAAACAATGTGTAATGAACACTCATGTAAGATCCTCCATAGAAGACACAGACATTACAAGAAGGGGAATAATTCAGTTTGATCAAATAGACTTCATTGCTATAGTAGTGCCACTCCAGTGCTTTTTTCTATTTTTAGAGAAAGGGTTGAGGGTCCCATAGAGACGGGTAAAATCATGTCGAAGCAATGAAAATGGGGGAAAACTATTATTTCCAATTCATTCAAAGATTTACAGCTGTCTAATCTGGGCCTGTACAGCTTGCCTGTAAGAATCTGTGGAAGATGGGAAGTTGTCATCTGTATAAAGAAAGCACTCTTAACCCTTTACTCCATGAATATACATGCCAGATATAATGACATCATGAGTATCAATTACATTGATAGCATATGGACAAAGGAATTTTTGGCCATGGCAGAAACTTTAGAATCATACCTATAAGCAAACAGAGCAGACCCTGATCAGATGGCTTCTATAAGAACCATTTGATCTGGGTCTACTCTGTTTGCAAAGGTGTAGAAAGGCATATTTACGGAGTAATTGGTTAAACTTTGACAACGATGATAAAACGATGTATAAAAATTCACCTGTTCCCTGTTCTCATCTCTGGAGACGGAAAGCAGCAAATTGGTGGGAACTGGAGACCCTCTCACCGTGGCAGCATGGAAGTTTGATATCCTGAGGTGTCGTGACACGTCCATTGCTGTAGACACAGTAGCCGTAGCAGTTAATCCAAGAAAACATTGTACACCAACCTTCTCTTGTAGAACCTAGGTAGATAAAGAAGGAAACTAGAGCTATTACTGACAGTGATAAATACTTAATCTGCTGAATAACTAAAACTTGCTCCTCCTTTTCTTAACCCATTACACCATAAATACACCTTTCTACGCTTTCACAAGCAGAGTAGACACAGATCAGACAGCTTCAAAAGGAGCCGTCTGATAAAGATCTGCTGTGTTTGCTTATGATATAATGTAGATATGATTCTGCCACAGTCAAAACTTCATGTGTCTATGTCCTATCATAACAATTAATCTAATGATGTCATTATTTCTTACATGAATATTCATGGAGAAAACGGCTAATATTAACCGATTAGAATATTATGCCCATAGGACATGAATGCCCCTGGCAATATTGTCTCTGAATCAAGCCTTTTTCATTAATGTTAAAGTGAGTGAGTTAGGTTTTACGTCCGACCAACAGTATTTCAATTATTTGCAGACGGCAACCGCTTGAGACAAGTTATAGTGCTGCTTCACTGGAATCCCCCTGCCGCGGGCACATGGCAAGGGCACCCCATCCAGTCACATTATCCTGACACCGGGCCGACCAGTCCTAGAACTACCCTTTTAATGTCAAGCTTCGACCAGGGAGCTACTAGTACCAACTTTTAACAACTTTTGGTCTGTCGCGGCAGGGGATCGACCCCACGACCATCCGTACCGCAGGTGGACGCTCTACCACTGAGCAATGCACCCAGACTCATTAATGTTACAAGGCAGTCCCATAACTTGTATTGTATTAAAATAATAATGTTGTGGGGAGGGAGAGATGAGGGTAGAAGACAACAAGAGCTCCGTGTGTCGGAGCATTATATGCCCGAACTGACCTCAAAATCAATAGGGGTCATCTACTGGCCATGACCAATCTTCCAACTAATTATGAAGACAGCACACCTAATAGTTACCAAGTTATTGAGCAAACATCTTTTTTAGAGTGAAGGTCATTGTGACCTTGACCTTTGACCAACTGACCTAAAAATATATTGGGGTTATCTACTTGCTATGACTAGCCTCCAAACTAAATATGAAGACAGCACACCCAATAGTTATCAAGTTATTCAGCAGACAAGATTTTTTAGTTGAAAGTCACTGTGACATTGACCTTTGATGAACTGACCTCAAAATCAATAAGGTCATCTACTTGCCATGGCCAATCTTCCTACTAAGTTTGAAGACAGTACACCTAATAGTTGTTGAGCAGACAAGTTTTTTTGAGTGAACGTAATTGAAAGTCACTCTGAACTTGACCTTTGACAGACTGACCTCAAAATCAATAGGGGTCATCTTCTAGCCATGACCAACCTTCCTACAAAGTATGAAGACAGCACACCTAATACTTGTTATTGAGCAATTTTTTTTATGAGGATCACTGTGACCTTGACCTTAGACAGACTGACCTCAAAATCAATAGAGATTGTCTACTGACCATAACAACCTCCCTACTAAGTATGGAGACAGCACACTTAATATTTATCAAGCTATTGAGCAGACATGTTTTTTTAATAGAAGGTCACTGTGACCTTGACGTTTGACTGACTGACTTCATAATCAACAGGGGTCATCAACTAGCCATGACCAACCTTCCTACTAAGTAGACAGCACACCTAATACTGATCAAGTTATTGTGCAGACAATATTTTTGAGTTGAAGGTCACCATGACCTTGACCTTAGACAGACTGACCTCAAAATCAATAGGAGTCATCTACTAACCATGACCAACCTTCCTACTAAGTATGAAGACAGCACATCTAACACCTACTACTTATCAAGTTATTGACCGGACAAGATTTTTGAGTTGAAGGTCACCATGACCTTGACCTTTGGCCTCAAAATCAATAGGAGTCATCTACTAGCCATGACCAATCTTCCTCCTAAGTATGAAGACAGCACACCTAATACTTTTCAATTTATTGAGCAGACAAGATTTTTGAGTTGAAAGTCACTGTATCTTTGACCTATGACTGACTAACCTTAAAATCAATAGGGGTCATCTACTAGCCATGACCAACCTTCCTACTAAGTATGAAGACAGCACACCTTATACTTGTAAAGTTATTGAGCGAATAAGATTTTTGAGATGAAGGTCACCATGACCTTGACCTTTGACAGACTGACCTCAAAATCAATAGGGGTCATCTACTAGCCATGACCAACCTTCCTACTATAAAGTATGAAGACAGCAAATGCAATAGTTGTCAAGTTATTGAGCGGACAAAGATGTGGTTAATGGATGGACGGACAGACGGACGGAAGGACGGACGAGCGCCATACCACAATATGACCGAAGTTACCTTCAGGCGTATAAAAATTGCTAGTTGCCAGTAGATGTGTGACTTGTTACAGGTAGCTGCTTAGTTCATAGATATGACTTGTTATATGTACTTGCTTAGTTCACAGATGTGACTGTTTACATATAGCTTCTTGGTTCACATGTGACTTGTTACATGTAGCTGCTTAGTTCACAGATGTGACTGGTTACATGTAGCTGCTTAGTTCACAGATGTGACTGGTTACATGTAGCTGCTTAGTTCACAGATGTGATTTGTTACATGCTGTTGCTTAGTTCACAGATATGGGACCCTGTTTACATGTAGCTGCTTAGTTCACAGATGAGACTTATTACATGTAGCTGCTTTTTTTTTTTACAGATGTGTGACTTGTTACCTGTAGCTGCTTAGTTGAAAGATGCTTGACTTGTATGTAGCTGCTTATTTTTGAGATGTGCGACTTGTTACCAGTAGCTGCTTAGATAACAGGTTTATGGTTTCTTACCTTGCACAGTCTAAGATATGATGGCCTAAAGTTATGAGACCACTCTGACAGGCAGTGAGACTCATCTATACACACAAACGCCACTGGAGGAAGTGAAGACAAAGCTGTTAACAGGGACATACTACCCCCAGCGATAGCCTCTGGGGACACTAGTAGGAACTGGGCATTCCCTTCCTTTACTGCTGTTAAAACCTTCTCTCTCTGAGCTGCAGTCATGTTGGTGTGCAGACAAACACCATTCACACCATTTGGAAGTCCTGTTACCTAGTCAAATTAACAACAGGAGACATCATTTTATAAATCTAAAACAACGGCAAATTTTAACATAATTCACTAAACTTAACGCCTTTTTATGCCTTTGCAAATGGAGCAGACCAAGATCAGATGGCTCATGTAGTAGCCATCCGATCAGGGTCTGCTCTATTTGTTTATCCCTCTCCTCCATAAATACGCCTTTCTACGCCTCTGTAATTGTCACTTCTTGGAACCATTGTGATAAATAGAGCATTTGCTCCATAGGAGCAAATGCGCTATTTATCACAATGGTTTCTATACTACACAATTATAACATTTTCCTTTTCTATAGTAAATGCTCCTTTTCAGTAGATTCATTCAAAGAGGATGGGTCTAAAAATAGCCTATGAGGGAATGGGTTATGACATGATATAAATCTGATTCTACAGTTTTTGTCAAAATAAACTTCCTTGAAAACTTTACATTATAAAACTTCAGCTGAAAAATATTCTAGATGTCATTTTTCATACATGAATATTGAACAGGGAACGAGTCAAATCAGGGATAGACTCTTCGCATGCTTAGAAATTGTTGTCAGCTACTACTTCTAAAGTTAAATTTTGATCTTACATTTGCCTTCAAATATATAGTGAGAGTGTGAAACAGTGAGCTGTCACTAGCAGGTAAAGACATGCAAATTTGCAATTAGCATGCAAAGACTTATATATAAGACTGCTAGCATGTTAAGAGTTACAAATTGGCTACTCGCATGCAAAGACTTACAAATTGGCTACAGGCATGCAAAGATTTACAAATTCAATGCTAGCATGTAAAGTCTAACAGAATTAAACCAATTTTTGGTGGTCACGTTAAAGTGGTTTTACTGAACTATATATAACAGGCAAAACATGATCTTGAGCTTTTCTTTACCTGATCTTCCATTAGCGAGACTAAGGGTGAGATTACGAGAGTGAAGCATGACACTGCCTTGGAGTACAGGTAGGCTGGCAGCTGATAACACAGGGACTTGCCTCCCCCTGTTGACAAGACTACAAGGGTTGAAAGTCCTGAAAAACATCAAGTGCACTACATTAACCAAATCCCTCATATAAACATGTTTTTACGCATTTGCAAACAGAGTAGACCCAGATCAGACGGCTCCTAGAGGAGCCGTCTGATCAGGGTCTGCTCTGTTTGCTAGTGGAATTTGATAGATTTGTTTCTTTAGTTTCTAAAATGGCTATTATGTTCCACATGTGAAATAAACATAGAACAGGGAAAGGGTTAACCAAATCCTTCATAAATACATGTGTATTCGGGGTACGGACAACTTCCCCATAGGGTGATTACCCCATAGGACTATTCCCCCCTGGATGATTGCCCCCTGGATGACTGCCCCACAATAAAACTGCCAAACTGGGCAATTCCCCCATGGTTATTAAAAATCCCTAAAAAGTGTTTTTAGTTTTCTTTTTTTATATTATAAAATTATCTGATGTTTTTGAAGGCTAAATGCCATATAATTTTATTTGTGCTGAATAAAATATTGTATTTGTATGTCCAATTTTACCTAATGCTCCTAACTACCCCCATGGTAATAAAAATCCCTAAAAAAAGTGTTTTTGAATGCTAAAAGGTCAGATAATTTGCTTTATTTTTTTCCTTGATGCCGTCTGATCTGGGTCTAATCTGTTATCAGATGCCTCAAAATGTGCTTACATAAGGGAAAGAGTTAGTCCAATTAAAGGTTGATAAAGACATTTATCATTACACAATTGTACAACTTCAAAAGCATTAAGTTGCACAAAAGCATGAACATGCACAATTATTATAAATAATAATGTGTTAGTATTACATTATCTTTAGCTAATGAATCTTTATTATCAGACATTAAGCAAACAGGGTAGACCCAGATTATATAGCTTTAAATTTGTTTTGGGTCTAATCTGTTTCGATGAGAAGGAATTAGAAATGTTTGTTCACACAATTTATGCTTGTTTAATATACTATATGTGCTAGTATTACATTATCTTTAGCTAATGACTCTTTATTATCTGACATTGAGCAAACAGGGTAGTGCCAGAATGAGATTATATAGCATTAGGTGGTCATACAATTTATGCTTATAAATACAATATATGCCATATGTGCTGGTATAATATATTACATTATCTTACAATGATGTGCTTTACCTAATGAATATTTATTGTCATTGAGCAAACAGAACAGAAACTGATCAGAAAGCTTTGTCATGAATATTCATTAATATAATATTAAAAATAATATGATTTTATTATGAAATATTATAATAAAATACATTGAGTGTATGCAAGAAAATAAAATCGATTAACTTTTATTTATTGTTGTTGATATTTCTATACAGTGTCCCGAAATGAAACAGAATCTTAATTTATTACTCTTTTAATTTGGACATACAAACCACAGTGTAGCTCCTATTAACTCTTATAGCAGTGACCTGTCACCATTTTCTCTTACTGTCGTTTTGTGTACGTTTTTGAGAGACTAATGACTGATCATACAGCTTGCATTGTGATGAGACGCTATCTTAATCAGTGCCTAATCAGGATCCAAACTGTTAGCAAATACCAGTTAGGTTGCACTTAGCAGGCAAAGGTATTAAAGAATTATTAATTCTTCATTTAAGTTGTACAAAAATGTTCTTAGTGTGTACTTTCTAATGGGGATTATGCCCTTACTTTAGGTTTACATGTCCAAATATTTGGAGTCAATACAATACATACAAGAGTTCCAATTGGTCTACACAGCTTTCTACTAATTTATTTTCATCATATAATTTATTAAATTTTACTTATATATTATTTTTTTACAAAATAATAATATATTTTCTATATTGAGGGGCAGTCACCCTATGGGGCAATAATCCTAAAGGGTTATTATCCTAAGGGGCAATTGCCCATAGGGCAATCATCCTATGGGGGAATCACCCTATGGGGGAATCACCCTACACTCGTGTATTCATGTCAGAAAAAAATCACATCATGAACACAGCCTAGATAAGGTGTGTATATAAAAAACATTTTAAAAAATAGCTCCAAGAGAGTCGTCACGGGTGACAAATGCCCCCAAAGTGTTTGACACCGAAATGCATTTTGGCGGAAAAACAATACAAATTTAATGCAGGTGTAACATGAAATTTTGATGCTGTTAAAAATGACACAGGAGTCAGTTCTTAACATTAGAAACAGAACCTTTGACGATTATGATAGCTAAGAAAAGAGCCAAGCGTCAAAACTTAGTTAAAAAGGACCCTAAGCCATTCTCAACGTTAAAAAGGACCCTGGGTTGATTGTCAACGTTTAAGGTATAGGAGATATGCTCTGGACAAGCTTTTTGTATCTGGTAAGATATAGGAGATATGCTCCGGACTGTAAAATTGAGGTCAAAGGTCAAGGTCAAGGTCAGTGATCTGAAAATGGTACACGACTCTCCGCCATCCCAAGATGAATTCACAAACCAAATTTGGAATCCGTAGCTGGTAAGGTATAGGAGAAATGCTCCGGACAAGCTTTGTGTAAAATCTAGGTCAACGGTCAAGGTCACAGTGACCTGAAAATGGTACGCGACACACCGCCATCCCAAGATAAACTCACACATTAAATTTGGAATCCGTAGCTGGTAAGGTATAGGAGATATTCTCTGGACAACCTTTTTTGTAAAATCGAGGTCGAAGGTCAAGGTCAGGTAAAATCTAGGTCAAAGGTCAAGGTCACAGTGACCTGAAAATGGTACGCGACACACCGCCATCCCAAGATAAACTCACACATTAAATTTGGAATCCGTAGCTGGTAAGGTATAGGAGATATTCTCTGGACAACCTTTTTGTAAAATCGAGGTCGAAGGTCAAGGTCAAGGTGACCTGAACATGGTACGCGACACCCCGCCATCTGAAGGTGATCTCACACACCAAATTTGGAATCTGTATATGGTAAGGTATAGGAGATATGCTCTGGACAAGCTTTTTGTAAAATCGGTCAAGGTCAAGGTTAAGGTCATAGTGACCTGGAAATGGTACATGACACTCCGCCATCCCAAGATGAACTCACACACCAAATTTGGAATCTGTAGCTGGTAAGGTAAAGGAGATATGCTCCGGACAAGCTTTTTGTAAAATCGGTCAAAGGTCATGGTCAAGGTCACAGTGATCTGAAAATGGTACGCAACACTCCTCCATCCCAAGATGAACTCACACACCAAATTTGGAATCCTTAGCTGGTAAGGAATAGGAGATATACTCCGGACAAGCTTTTTGTAGCTGGTAAGGTATAAGCGGTTTTTAAAATCGAGGTCAAAGGTCAAGGTCAAGGTCACAGTGACCTGGAAATGGTACGCGACACTCCGCCATCCCAAGATGAACTCACACACCAAATTTGGAATCTGTAGCTGGTAAGGTAAAGGAGATATGCTCTGGACAAGCTTTTTGTAAAATCGGTCAAGGTCAAGGTTAAGGTCATAGTGACCTGGAAATGGTACATGACACTCCGCCATCCCAAGATGAACTCACACACCAAATTTGGAATCTGTAGCTGGTAAGGTAAAGGAGATATGCTCCGGACAAGCTTTTTGTAAAATCGGTCAAAGGTCATGGTCAAGGTCACAGTGATCTGAAAATGGTACGCGACACTCCTCCATCCCAAGATGAACTCACACACCAAATTTGGAATCCTTAGCTGGTAAGGAATAGGAGATATACTCCGGACAAGCTTTTTGTAGCTGGTAAGGTATAAGCGGTTTTTAAAATCGAGGTCAAAGGTCAAGGTCAAGGTCACAGTGACCTGGAAATGGTACGCGACACTCCGCCATCCCAAGATGAACTCACACACCAAATTTGGAATCTGTAGCTGGTAAGGTAAAGGAGATATGCTCCGGACAAGCTTTTTGTAAAATCGGTCAAAGGTCATGGTCAAGGTCACAGTGATCTGAAAATGGTACGCGACACTCCTCCATCCCAAGATGAACTCACACACCAAATTTGGAATCCTTAGCTGGTAAGGTATAGGAGATATACTCCGGACAAGCTTTTTGTAGCTGGTAAGGCATAAGCTTTTTTTAAAATCGAGGTCAAAGGTCAAGGTCAAGGTCACAGTGACCTGGAAATGGTACGCGACACTCCGCCATCCCAAGATGAACTCACACACCAAATTTGGAATCTGTAGCTGGTAAGGTAAAGGAGATATGCTCCGGACAAGCTTTTTGTAAAATCAAGGTCAAAGGTCAAGGTCACAGTGACATGAAAATGGTACGCGACACTCCCCCATCCCAAGATGAACTCACACACCAAATTTGGTATCCGTAGCTGATGTGACAAAGGAAATATACTCCGGACAAAAGGTACACACACCCACACACACACACACACACACACCCACCCACACACCCACCCACCCACACACACACCCACCCACACACGCACGGTGCGATCACTATATGCCGCCAAAGCCTAGCTTTGGGGGCATAAAAATAGCTCCCTTCATTTCTCTACCAAACCCTATGTTGTGACCACTCTCTAGAATTGTCTCAAAGAGAAAATTCTAAGAGTGGTTACGAGAAATGAGAATTTCAGTATTTGAACATGCACCTTTATTATATACCTGTCAGTTTCTTCAGTAAAATACGATTGTATTCGATCATGCAATACAACCTCTCAGATAAATTTTCCGTATTGCACATGTGTGCAATACAAGATCCGTAGTTGCAAATCAATGCGCCATTCATTAATCATGAATGGTCGGTTTTCTGTTTCTGAATAAAAGGAGTTCGAATATTGTTTTTCTTTTGTGTTCTTTTATTAACCCTTTCCCTCATATAAACGTGTTTTCACGCATTTGCAAACAGAGAAGACCCAGATCAGACGTCTGATCAGGGTCTACTCTGTTTGCTAATAGAATTGAAAGAACTGTGTATTTAGTTTCTAAAATGCCCAACCTTCCATATTTCATTACAATTATTTTGTTCATGAATATTCAGTAGGTATTGAAATTTAGTATAAACATAGAACAGGGAAAGGGTTAAGACAGGAATATAATAAATGGAATATTACACGAAGTGACAATATGAAGGGTAGTATCACATTCGTGGGTGTTTGTCATGGTATTCTCACTCACTGCTTCACGGCTCGTGAGAATACTACGGCCAAACAACCACTCATGTAATACAACCCTTTATATCGTCTCTTCATGTAATATTCCCTATTTATCTATTGCTATGTGAATAATAATTTTCATTAATTTTTACAATGGCATGTCATCGCTGTAAGTTTTTGCCAATGCAGAAATTGTAGAACTAGATCTATATTATCCAGTAGGCCAACAGAGCAGACCTGACCAGACTGAGACAGCTCCTACAGGAGGCATCTGATCTGGTTCTACTCTGTTTGCAAAGGTGTGAAAAGGCGTTTATATGAGGGAAAGGGTTAAATGATTAAATAATACTAACCACATAGAATTCTCATCACTGCCTCCTCCTGACCAGGACGGAATGTGTCAAACCCAAATTTCTTCAAGCCTTCCGTGACAAAGTCTGGGGTTTCTGAAATGACAATTAGCTATCATATGAGATAATCAGTGGACCTCAGGTTGATGCTACATGAGAGCTTTGGGCAATATGGTTTCAGGAGGAGATTTTTAAAGTTTGCGTTATATATTTCTATTGAAAACATGGCACACAAGGGGGTGGGGCCAATATTAACCCAAGAGACATAATGTGTAAATAAGAGCACCGCATGTGGGTGCCAACACTCATCTGTTCAATTGTAGCCCTTGTGACGGTGAACAAGTGTATAAAGTTTTGCATGAATAATAAAGAAGTAACAGCCCTAGGCCATATCGAGGGCTTGGTGCAAAACTATTCTAACTCCTTCACTTTGTGAAGGAGTTAGAATAGTTTTGCACCAAGCCCTCGATATGGTTTCTGAGAAGAAGATTTTCAAAGCTTCACTCTACATTTCCATTGAAAACCTGGTATTCCCAGAGTGGAGCCAATACTAACCTTGGCATCATAATTTGTTCAAATTAATTCTAGTCATAATTTGTTCAAAACCTGGAAAAGGACCTCAAGATTAAGCTACATACCAAATACGACAGCTCTAGGCCATCTGGTTTCTGAGGAGATTTTTAAAGTATTTACTTTTAGGTTGCAAAGTTATAAATTTATCTCGTACACAATTACTATATACATGAAGTCAAATGATTTTACCAAACAGTAAGGCATACATAGAAACAAGGCAGGCAAAAATAAGGATATAACAATAAGGCTAAATTGAATGTAGGAAGTGAGCTGACCCTTTCAACCCTGCATTTAAAGAGTGGAATAGTCCAACAGTGTTTAATCCTTTCCCTGTTCCTTGTTTATTTCAAATTTCAATACCTACCGGATATTCATGGACAAAATAGTTATAATAGAAATAAAATATGGAAGGTGCTATATTGTAGCCATTTTAAAAAGTAAATAAACAGTAAATAAACAGATCTTCGTATTCCATTAGCAAACAGAGCAAACCCTTTAGGAGCTGTCTGATCTGGGTTTACTCTGTCTGATAATGCATGAAAATGTGTTTATATGAAGGAAAAGGTTAACCATAGAGTCAAATCCACATGAAAGAATTAACTTGCTAGAGGATTCTGAATAACAAACAGTGCAGATCCTGATCAGAGGGCTCCTAAAGGAGTCTAATTGCTTTACACTGCTTGCAAATTGGGTTGAAAGGGTTAAACTAGCATTTGCAAACAGAGACAGGTCCTAGTGGAGTCTACGGATTAGATTCTGAACAGTTTGTCATTGGGTCAGGAAAGTTTATCCTTTTATAATTAATGGAAAAAATATTGGAACATTTAATTGAGAAAGTTCAGCGTTCAACAGTTTAAGCCTTACAGTGCGGGAAATGAGTAACCAATGTCCTTTGCAAAGAGTGCAGACCGAGACAAGAGGGCTCCTAGAAATGATTGAACATATGTTCGTGTCATGTTACACTTTCCTATAGAAACTAGAAAATTGTGTCTGTAAGACACAGTGATGCCCCCGTGTGGGTGCTTGCCTAGCTGTACGTAAAATTCCTAAGTCATTTGACCTTGACCTTGGGCTTGCGGGCAGCATGGGCCGGGTGCATAATGAAAGTATGGGTGGTGTTGAATGTGTATATGCAATTCCATGCCAATAGCTTTAGCGGCTAGTGAGATATAAGACGATGAAAAAGTGTGACAACCAATTGCACTTAAAATTCCTTAGTCATTTGACCTTGACCTTGGGCTTGCGGGCAGCATGGGCCGGGTGCGTAATGAAAGTATGGATGGTGTTGAATGTGTATATGCAATTCCATGCCAATAGCTATAGCGGTTAGTGAGATATAAGACGATGAAAAAACTTGAACCAACTGAACATAAAATTCCTAAGTCATTTGACCTTGACCTTGGGCTTGGGCCGGGTGCATAATGAAAGTATGGGTGGTGTTGAATGTGTATATGCAATTCCATGCCAATAGCTTTAGCGGCTAGTGAGATATAAGACGATGAAAAACTGTGACAACCAATTGCACTTAAAATTCCTTAGTCATTTGACCTTGAACTTGGGCTTGCGGGCAGCATGGGTCGGATGCGTAATGAAAGTATGGATAGTATTTAATATGTATATGCAATTCCATGCAAATAGCTACAGTGGTTAGGGAGATATAAGGCTATGAAAAAACTGCACATAAAATTCATGTCATTTGACCTTGACCTTGGGCTTGCGGGCAGCATAGGCTGGGTGTGCAATGAAAGTATGGATGGTGTTTAATGTGTATATGCAATTCCATGGCAATAGCTAAAGTGGTTAGGGAGATATAAGAAAAAACTGTGACAAAACACTGCACTGCACCAAGTCATTTGACCTCCACCTTGGGCTTGCCAGCAGCATGGGTGGGGTGCCAAATGATAGCACAGATGGTAATTGATGTGTATGTGAAGTTTCATGTGTATAAGTGTAGAAATTACTGACTTATAACACTTGAAAAACTGTGACATCCAACTGCACCTAAAAGCGTGACACACAGACGGACGGACGGACATGTGCGAAACATAATGCCCCCTGACTATCGTCAACAGGGGCATAAAAAATGCTAAATATTCACCATAAGCTTGACCTGTTTGATTTTTGGAATAGTCAAAAATTGAAAAGTCAGCATGGAAGGAATAATAACATTTCAAATACTTGCCTGGTAATTGTTCCTCATTTTCACAATGTATGATAGGGGCCATTGCTGGCGGTGCCTGCCAAGGTTCTCGTCTTGAGCGCACCACAGTAGACTGTATGTCCAGCTCTATATCCTCAACAGGTGCCTCTCCTGTGGGCTCTGATTCAGAGGGACCCTCAGTGCTCTGGGCAACTGAAAGAACATAACCCATTCCAATCAAATGACAGTCGTCATGTGCGTTTCAGACATTACATGGTATTCACCTTTTGGCTCATAGTGTGATAACATGTCCTAAATTTTCGTTTGTTGTTTTGTGTGATTTGGGCCTTAATTGTGCAAGTACTGTGAAAGCATAGCTTCCTAGAATAGTTGACCCGAGCTCTTTGAATAAATCTACTGAAAAGGAGAATTTATTAGAAAAAGGAAATTTTCAGAATTGTGTAGTTTTTAAACAAATCTGATCTATTTATCACAATGGTTTTATAAAATGACTTTTACAAATGGCATCAGTAGGAGGGAATAAGTTAAGCAGCTGATTTATAAGCTTATCACAACAGTTAGACATAAGAATACCTAGGCTAAAGAGTGAGGGAGTGATTGAGGGAGTGAGTTAGTGAATGAGTGAGAATGAGAGAGAGATAGATCTCTGATTCTCTGTGTATGTCTTCCTGTGGGATGAAAGGTAACCCCAAACTATACATCCAAGTGACAAGCCTGTACAAATATAGAGGGATATTGAGGGACTTTTGCTGGATTTAAATGAAAAGAGATGTTTGTAAAACATGTATACCTGCCACACACCCTGACCTTTGACCTTGTGACCTCAAAAACAATTGGAGTCATCTAGTGGTCGTGACTATCACCACAGCAAGTTTGAAGATCCTAAGCCAAGCCCTTGAACAGTTATTGATCGGAAACCATTTCACCAGCTCAGGTCACGGTGACATTGACCTTTGACCTAGTGACCTCAAATCAATAGGGGTCACCTAATGGTCATGATTAATCACCACAGCAAGATTGAAGATCCTAAGCCAAACCCTTGAGCAGTTATTGATCGGAAACCATTTCACCAGTTAAGGTCATGGTGACTTTGACCTAGTGACCTAAAAAACAATTGGGGTCATCTAGATGAGATACTTTTGCTGGACTTAAATGAAGAGATGTTTGTTAAACATGTATACCTGCCACACACCCTGACCTTTGACCTACTGACATCAAAAACAATTGGGAGTCATCTAGTGGCCATGACTAATCACCACAAGTTTGAAGATCCTAAGCCAAACCTTTGAGCAGTTATTGATCGGAAACCATTTCACCCTTAAGGTCATGGTGACCTTGACCTTTGACCAAAAAACAATAGGGATCATCTAGTGGTCATGACCAACCACCACAGTAAGTTTGAAGATCCTACGCCTGTGTACATGTTTATCCATTATATCAAAGTTCAAGGGCATGTAACTCCTTACAACGCAGACTGATGCTAACGAAATTGTGTCATGCACATCTACACTTCATAGAATCCATGTCAAAAAAAATTCATTGTAACCTGTAGATGTATTTTGTGTCACAAGCTAAAGCATACCCCTACAAAACAGTGTGCTACAAATCTTGGCATGGACTAGAACTATCACTAAAGGTGATATATACCCCCGCATGGCAGCTTTGATTGCAATTCAAGTTTGTGACACCAACTACCCAGGTAACAGGACAAAAACACAAAAATACTTGAAGTTCAAGGGGAGATAATTCTGCAAAGCCCAGAGCTAAACACATGAAAATTGTGTCGCGCACATCTGCTATTTGTGGTTATTATATATGGAAAGTATCAACTGACTAACTTTAAAATTGAAGGAGGAGTTTGTGACACCAATCCTCATGTTTCAAGCCAAAATGAAAAAAATTACTCAAAGTTCAGGGGGAGATAATTCTGCAATGCCCCGCACTGAACACATGAAAATTGAGTGTTGCAGATCTAGTAATCATGGTTATTATGTATACCACTTATACACTGGATAACTTTTAAACTGGAGGAGGAGTTTGGGACACCAACTCCACATTTTTCATGCCAAATTAACCCTTTCCCTGTTCTATGTTTAGTCCAAATTTCAATACCTACTGAATATTCATGGACAAAATAGTTATAATGAAATATGGAAGGTGGAACATTGTAGCCATTCTAGAAAGTCAAGAACCAGATCTATCAAATTCTATAAGCAAACAGAGCAGACCCTGATCAGACGGCTCCTCTAGGAGCCGTCTGATCTGGGTATACTCTGTTTGCAAATGCGTGAAAACACGTTTATATGAGGGAAAGGGTTAATAGAAAATAGTACAAGGGGATATAATTCTGCAATGCCCAACAGTAAACACATGAAACTTGTGTGTTGCACATCTACCATTTTTGGTTATTAAGTATACCAAATATACATTTTGCAACACCAACTACCCATATTCAAATGCAGATGGGCGGACGGACGGACCGACCGCATGACCGACCACCCGACCGTCAGACAGGCTGATTCCAGTATACTCCCTCAAACATTGTGACCATAGGACACAGATGCCATCTCTAGTGATAATGTCTCTAAATCAAGCACTTTTCACAATATGTTATATAGTGAAGGAAATTTAAATGTCCGATAACTTTGGTAAAAATAGAGCAAAAGTTTCATTCTTAAGGACATCTACACATCAAGGTTGTTCATATGTGAAAGTTTAACCAGTTCCCTCATAGGTTATTTTTAAATCCAACCACTTTGAATAAATATACCGAAAAGGAGCATTAACTAGAGAAAAGAAAAACTTAAGAATTTTTAAGTTTGAAACCATTGTGATAAATAGAGCATTTGCTCCTATATGAGCAAATGCTCTATTTATCACAATGGTTTCAATAGGTGATATTTACAATGGCGTAGAAAGGCGTATTTATGGAGGAAAGGGTTAAAGTAAATCCTCCCATTGGTGTATGAGGAGTTGGACACATAATCCTCCCATTGGTGTATGAGGAGTTGGACACATAATCCTCCCATTGGTGTATGAGGAGTTGGACACATAATCCTCCCATTGGTGTATGAGGAGTTGGACACATAATCCTCCCATTGGTGTATGAGGAGTTGGACACATAATCCTCCCATTGGTGTATGAGGAGTTGGACACATAAGATTTGCAGGGATGTACGGATATACATATGGACGGATACTTAAGAGCAAGGCTATATGCCTCCCATCATTTGGGGGTATGAAAAATCAACTGATTTATCATCCAACCGACAAGGTGACTTCTATACATCTCACAAATAAATTAATTTGTTTGTGGTAGTAAATGTCAATACCTGATTTTGTCTGTGACTTGGACTGACTGGCCTGTGGTAGTTTGTTTCCTCTTGCAATCATAGCTGCCTCCTGCATGCTGGGAAAATCTTCATCTATGACTGGTTCCTTCGCATAGTTACTTGCAGACTGTTTTCCTGTTAATTGCAATTTGACATCACATTTAGAAATATTTCTATCAGTGTAGGCCCTGATCAGATGACCTTTTTCTTTTTTTTTTCTTTTTCTACGCCCCTGTTCAAGTCACTTTTTGAAACCATTGTGATAAATAAAGCATTTGCTCCACAGGAGCAAATGCTTTATTTATCACGATGGTTTCAGAACTACAAAATTCCAGTTTCATTTTCTCTAGTAAATGCTCCTTTTCGGTAGATTCATTCAAAGAGGTTGGATCTAAAAATAGAATATGAGGGAATGGGTTAATCAATAAAATTCACTATAACTTCAAATAGATGATATTAATAAGAAAAATTGAACATAACGAACACCATGTTTTATGATGTTTTAGAATATAATTATGCGTTTATTGTATACACAAAATTTATCTCATTGAATACAGGACATGCATGCAGTGGCATTTGAAATCAGTGTAGACCCAGATAAGAGCTCTCTGACCGGGGTCTGCACTGTTTGTCATTCAATATATCTAGCAAATTTAAGCTTTTCATAGTAAATGAAAACTGATGAGCCTTTCCTCTTTGAATATGCAGCATTCAAAGGATTTAATGTTAAACCAGAAAACTGACTCGGTCAGAGAGGGCCCTGCAGACGATCTTTTGTTGAATATGGCATTTTTGATAAATCAAGGGCAGATAACTCTGGACATGGTGATCTCATTCAACCCAAGAACTATAGGTGTCTTCCTCTCATAATACTTAGCATATGCTCTTAACATGAACCAACTATGTGAAGTACTGTTTGAGTTATCGTGTCACATCAAGTGTTGACAAAAGTTAATGGCATTTTCAATGATAACTCTAGAAATAGTGATCTGATTCCACCCGAAAACTATAGGTGTCTTTCTCTGATGATACTAAGCATATACCCTTAATATGAAACCAATATCTGAAGTACTGTTTGAGTTGCTGCGTCACATCGAAATTGTTGGCAGAAGTTGATAGCATTTTTGAAGAATCAAGGGCAGATAACTCTAGACATAGTCCGATTCAACCCAAAAACTATAAGCATCTGCCTATAATGATACTCAGTATATGCCCTTAATATGAAACCTATATGTGGATTACTGTTTGCGTATAATATGAAACCATATATGAATTATTGTTTGAGTTATCACGTCACATCAAAATTGTTGACAGCATTTTTGAAGATTCAAGGGCAGATAACCCTAGACATAGTGATCAAATTTAACCCAAAAACTATAGGCGTCTTCCTCTGATGATACTAAGCATAAATTATGGCCTTAATATGAAACCAATATATGAATTACTGTTTGAGTTATCGCATCACATCAAAAATTTTGACGGATGGACAGACAGAAAATGTGATTCCTATAGGGCTCCTGCATTAAAAACTCAAGATACAGTAAAACCTGTCTAAATCTGACATTCAATTTAGTATAAATATCTGTCTAGAGATAGGGGCAGCTAAATGCAGGGTGAAAGTCATGCAGAAAGCTCCTCTAGGAGTTTTCTATATGACTCTTACCCTGCATTAAGCAGCCACCTGCCTAAAAGTATTTAAATTCTTCTCTACTAGATTTCAGGTTTAGAGAGGTTTTACTGTATAAGCTGTTTAGTACACTGTTAACACCATGAATGCAAGACATGCATACACTGGCATTTGAAAACTGTGTAGACTAAAATCAGACAGTTTCTGGTCTTGGTCTGTCAAGTTTGCCAAAAAAATCCAAACACAATTTCTCATAGTACAGCTTTGATACAGTTGGCTACAGTCATCGATTTTATTGTTTCAGTTCTAGTAACTTCAAAAGCTTACAAAACAGGGTCATACCTCTTCGATATGGTTTCCTTAACCCTTTCCTTGTTGAAAACTCAAGAAATAATGACATTATGAATATTTAAAGAAAATAACTACAGTTGACTTGTATCTCTATTTCACCACTTGACTAAGCCAAAACAAGGTTTTCAACCATCCATTTTAAGTGATTTAGGAGGAGATGTCTTTTAAAGGAATTGATGACAGACACAGACTGACACAGGGCGATCCAAATAGCTACATACTCAAATACTAAAATCGTCATTTCTCCACCAAACCCTATACTGTGACCACTCTTTAGAATCGTCTCGAAAAGATGATTCTAAAGAGTGATCACACTATAGGTTTTGGTGGAGAAATAAAGTAGCTATTCTTGGAAATGTTTAAAATTACGCTTGTTATCTGGAGCTCTGAGCACTTTGTGCCAGATGAGCTAAAAGCAGGTTCTGTTATTACTCCTGTTATGTAAAAGTCTGTATACCTGGGCATTTATTGGCCCAGTGTCCCGGTTGGCCACACTTAAAGCAGGCGTCCCCATACGACTTGCTGCGTGACTTCATCTTTTCCTTCCACATTTTCCGTTTGTACTGCGGCCCTGTAAGATGCCTGCCTTTACGCTTGTACGTCTTGATCTTCATGTTAAGTTTTATAAAATTGTCATTGGACACAGCCTTAGCCCTGAAATGTACAAACTTGTGAGAAAATCTTCACATCCAATTGGAGGATTTTTCAGTTGGTAAATTCTTCAATCAATTGTCAAATCGTAATTTCACAAGTCCGACAAGAAGCTGATCAAAAGGCTTGAGGACACAAATGTCCATGTTTATTTAAGACTTATTAAGATAGCTATGCAGAGTAATAGATAAAGGTGCACATGGAAATACTAAAATCATCATTTCTCCACTAAACCCTATGTTGTGACCATTTGTTAGAATTTTCTCGAAGAATTTATTCTAAAGAGTCACAATTTAGGGTTTGGTGGAGAAATAAGGGAGCAATTCTTGAAAACGTTTAAATTCAACATCTTATCTGGGCATCTGGTTATGGCATGTAACAACTGAGAACATATTACAAGAGGTGCATATGTTTCATGAAGATTGGACAAAAAATGTGACCACTAGAGTGTTCACAAGGTTTTTCTACTGTTTGACCTAGTTTTTAAACCCACTTGACCCACTTTCGAACTCGTCCGAGATGTTATCAAGACATTCATTCTGACCAAGTTTCATGAAGATTGGACTTAAATTGTGACCACTAGAGTGTTCATAAGGTTTTCCTACTATTTGACCTAGTGACCTAGTTTTTAACCCAACTTGACCCACTTTCGAACTCGTCCGAGATTTTATCAAGACATCCATTCTGACCAAGTTTCATGAAGATTGGACTACAATAGTGACCACTAGAGTGTTCACAAGCTAATTGTTGACGACGCACGCTTGACGACGCACATTCAAGTCTCCCAAAAGCTAAAAAAAAGCAGTGAATAGTCAAGCTAAATAAGTTCAGTACAGGTTGATTCAACCTTTGTTCTATTAGAACCTGTCTTGTACTCTATATCTGAGCCTTCCATTACTCTGAACTCCCAGTAAATAAATAAATCTTACCTTGAGACAGGTTTCTTCATTGGCTTGTTGGCTATACCAGATTCCTCATCCTTACAAAACACAAACATATATTCTCAATAAACCATTAACTTTCTGCATTCTGATCAAATGTCGTCTGCAAAAAAATTGTCATCTGCTTCAAATCTAAAAATATACTTTTCCTTCATTTCTTTCCAAAACACATTGTCAGAGTGACAAACAGTTTGGACACTAATGAGACACAGCGTTACAAATGATCATCACAAAGTAGCCAGTAGAGTAATGATGGTTAACCCTTTACTCCATGAATATTAACGTAAGAAATAATTATATCATGAATATTAATTAGATTAATTTGTTATAATAGAACATGGACACAGAAACGTTAGCAATAGCAGAAATTGTAGAATCATTTCTGTAGTATATCATAAGCAAACAGAGTAGACCCTGATCAGACGGTTCCTATAGGAACTGTCTAATCTGGGTCTTCTCTGTTTGCAAAGGCGTATTTATGAAGCAAAGGGTCAAAGAGAAAGTCACTACATTAAATGCATATTTTTCAAAATAAACTTGGTATTTGTTATGTTCAATCATTATTATGAAGATTGCCAATTTAAACTTATGTCGATAAACCCCTGGGATAAAAATTAACCGTTTTCATCAATACTTATAATTTTTGTTCTACAACAAAATATCATCGGCCTTAGTCGAACAGTTAACGAAATTAAAATGCAAGGTGAGTACATACAATATTTCAAAAAACATTTCTCCCTTTTTTTAACCCATGTCCTGTTGTATAATTACATAAAAATAATATATCTTTACTGTCTACAAATATTTCTCTGTGCAATCACTGTTGTGGAGTACACTGGTTGCACAATCAACATGTAAATAGTGCAGACCCTGATGAGATAGCTCCTGTAGGAGCTGTCTGATCTGGTTTTTCACTATTTACGTATTGATGTGAACAGCAAGAGAAGGGTTAACCCTTCACTTTATTAATATTCCTGTAAGAAATGATGAATATTAGCTCCTTTAAATGTTTATAACGACACAAACATATGAATGTTTTGGTCATAGCAGAAACTGAAGAATCAGATCTATATTATATCATAAGCAAACAGAGCAGACCCTGATCAGATGGCTCCTATAGGAGCTATCTGATCTGGGTCCAATCTGTTTTCAAAAGCATAGAAAGGCGTATTTATGTAGAAAGGTTTAAATGCTCCCGAGGGTGTTACAAATTTTTTAAAAGGAGCTTCTTGCATTTTGCACACAGGTGATTGCTTAATGTAGAAAGAAAGCAATACAGAAAGCTCATAGGGGAGCTTTCTACATTGCTTTCAGTCTGCATTAAGCTACCACCTGTAATAAGAATTATTTATGGAGTTTGACTGGGTGCTCTGATCATTACTGGGAAAACTGGGCATGACCTCTGGTTCATCTATCGCTAGGCTGTAGGTAGATCCTTGAAATCCTCTATGCAACTACTGGTCCATGTTGTAAAGAATCAAGAACAAACTTGGGGATAGATGAACCAGAGGTCATGCCCAATTTTCCCAGTAATGATCAGAACACCGTATCAAACTCCATAAATAATCTTTTGTAGAAGTAAATTCAAAATCTATATTTACAATTTCAATGAAATTTGACCAACCAGTGCCTTCAAAAAGTTTGTGAAATATGATTAAGTGCCTAAATAAACCTTGTATATATAATGTCTTTTTGAAAATAACAAAGGGCCATAATTTAGGCAAATAACAGGCCAATAATTATTGTAATGGTATTTGAGGTACATCATTTGCCTAAACAAAAAATGTATTTGAACTAATTTTCAATTAACTCTAACCAACTAGTACCTACATATGGCTTCTGACAGATAGATTTCATATATATAATAGCCATTTGAAAGTAACAAAGGGCTATAACTCTTCTATCAATAGGTGGGTTGTAACATTATTTGTTGTGCATCATCCACTGATCCATATATACACTCCCACCAACTTTCAATGAAATCTGACAAAGCTGTTCTAAGACATTGCTCCAGACTCACAAATTTATATACAAAATTACTATTCGAAAGCAACAATTATCCTATTAAAGAGCCAGAACTACTCTACTAATTGGTGGAGTATAGCAGTATTTGGTCACAGGGTGTAACATTTTTGAAAGATGTTGGGAATGAAATAATATAATAATAAGAAGTATTATGATTTATGAATATATTTGACTTGAAAAAGACAATATGTGTTTAGACCTTTGGAACTATTTAGTTCCCTCTGTAGGAGCCTGCTTGAGTATGAGTTCATTCTCAAGCATCTGATTGGTCAGATTTTGAGCTTCAGGTACATGGAAATCATACTCAAACAAACTCAGACTCTGAAGTTTTATAACGTCAGGGCCAGATAACCTGAAATAGACAGAATGTGTTTCGGCCTAAGGAACCATTTACTTACTTCTGTAGGAGCCTGCACTTTCCTCCTTTTTGCAGCTTGCCCACTCTTCCCAGCAGTTTTCCTTTTGCCCTTGTTTCCCTTCTTTACTTCATCTTCATCAGAAGCTTCACCATCATCATGTTCTTCATCTGCACTCATGCCTTCAAGAGACTCTTCAGATGTATGTTTTATTTTCCTACCTGGAGTTGATTTATTAGTTTTATTTAATCCATCATCTGTTTCAACCACAGAGGGGAGTCTTTTAGCTGCCACTTTAGAAATTCTAGTTCTTTTCTTTGTGATTTTTTTATAACTTTCTTCATCAGCTAAATTTTCATCTTCATCAACTAATTTTTTATCTTTGAATTCGTTACTTTTTTTAATACCATTTCCTTTTTCATCATCTCCAACATCATCTGTACCCATGTTGTCCACTGAATGTGAGATCATTTTTGTCTTTTTGGACATTTTAGATTGTTGTAAGTTCTTTTTGTCAGATGCTGTCCCAACAAAATTACTTTTTAACATATCATCAATAATTAAGCTTTTCACAGGCATATCCCATGAGTGTTTTTCTATGTCTGGGTCTGGCATGTCATTTGAAACGCTTTTGATTTCTTCCATGCATTCCCCATCTACTTCATCATAATCTGGTTCCCAGCCTCTTTCATCCTGATTCTGTTTTTTGTATTTGCCCACTAGAGATGAAAGACCCTTAGGCAGGACTGGTTGCCTGTGCTTGCTGTTTTGAAATCTACCTACCACCACACTGGATTCCTCCACAGGTCCTTTTGCAGGCTTTGTTTTGGCAATCTTCAGAGCCTTCTCAAATAATGATGTTCCAGCTTTATTTGGTTTGTGAATGTCTTTCAGTATAGAAGATCTCTCTGTATGAACTGTATCACCTAGGTATGAAAATATAATTGATAAAGTAAAACCCCTCTTAATTCGGATGTTCAAATTAGTATCAGTTCCGGTCTGTAAGACAGGTGTCAGCTTAATGCAGGATTAAAATCATGCAGAAAGCTCCCATAGGAGCTTTCTGCAAGATTTTGATCCTGCATTAAGCAACAATTTATGTCAACTGAATGATTTCTTTCCGAAAATTGGGTTCAGAGGGATTTTATTGTAGTAGAATGAATCACTAATAGACTGCCATTTGTTTACTATCTATCTTTTCATAATGCCTAACTCCGCTTTCACGCATTACTTGTATGAAAGGTGCACACTGTGCGAGAATAAAAGCTATAAAATTATGAAAATGAGACTTCAAAAGTGGGAGAGAGAGAAAGAGTACAGTGAGATAGGTGTTAAAACAAGGTGAGGATCAAAATCAGATAAAACACAAGATTCCAGACATTCAGGGGCGGTTTGAAATAAGAGAGGTCGATAACACTGATTTGAACCCCTCTAGGTCTGGCTGCATTACTGCAGATACTGGCAAGCTGTTCCACATGACCACTGTACAAGGGAAAAACGAATACTTAAAGTAGTTTACAGAGGTATGAATCTGACAAAAAGATAAGGGGTGCATATGGCAAGTCATTCTCACAGGCCTCAGGAGATACGATGGTAATGGGACGGCAGAATCAGAATCAGTGTTGCCACAAACTAGAGGAAACAAAATTCCCCGACTTTTCACTTACATATGTAATTTCCAATCACCCCCCCCCCCCCCCCCCCCCCATCATAAACTCCATAAACATGCTTTTCTGCAAAGAGAGTAGACGTAGATTGGATTGCTTCAACACGAGTAAAGGATTAACATACACAAAAAGGTTTTCTAAACTAAAAACCAGAAAAATTACTTGGAATGTCTCATCAAGAATCTTAATTCTACCAATTTAAACAAGGAACGGAATGTGACAGATCTGTAAATTTAATTCCTAAAATGGCTACAATGATCCACCTTCCATATTTAAGTATAACTACAGGTTTGTTTTTGTCACAAAAACAGATGTCTCCCCCTCCCATCCTCTTTCCAATACACAAGTGTAATGTCTGTAACTCCAAACTTATCAGGGTCTAATGTTTAAGTCATCAGGGGCAATAACTCCAACATTGTCAGGGGGAGACAATTCAAAAGCCCCAGGTACACAAAAACACATGCTAGTCAACATTCTTGTGAAGTTTGGTGACTCTAGTACTAGTGGTTTCAGAGATACATGTGACACATAGTAAAGTTTCTCTTATTTAAGTCATAAGGGGCAGTAACTCCAAAGTTATCAGGGGGAGACAATTAAAAAACCCAGATGCACAACAACATATGCTGGTGAACATTCCTGTGAAGTTTGGTGACTCTAGCCCTGCTGGTTTCAGAGATACGTGCAGCACAAAGTTTCTCTAATTTTAAGTTAACATATCAGGGGCAGTAACTCAAGAATTATCAGGGGGAGACAATTAAAACAACCCAGGTGCACAACAACTCATGCTGGTACACATTCCTGTGAAGTTTGGTGACTCTAGCCCTAGTGGTTTTAAAGATATGCATGACACAAAGTTTCTCTAATTTTAAGTAATCATATCAGGGGCAATAACTCCAAAGTTATCAAGGGAAGACAATTCAAAAATCCCAGTTGTACAACAACTCATGCTGGTCGACATTCCTGTGCAGTTTGGTGACTCTAGCCCTAGTGGTTTCAGAGATATGCACGACACTAAGTAAAGTTTGTCTAATTTTAAGTAATCAGGGGCAGTAACTCCAAAGTTAACAGGGGGAGACAATTAAAAAAACCAAGAGAAAAACAACTCATGCTTGTGAACAATCCTGTGAAGTTTGGTGACTCTAGCCCTACTGGTTTCAGAGATACGCGCGACACAAAGTTTGTATAAATTTAAGTATTCATATCAGGGGCAATAACTCAAGAATTATCAGGGGGAGACAATTCAAAAACCATAGGTGCACAACAACTCATGCTGGTGAACATTCCTGTGAAGTTTGGTGACTCTAGCCCAACTGGTTTCAGAGATACGCGCGACACAAGTTTGTGACGGACAGACAGACAGACGGACACCCAGACGGACGGACAGACAGACAACTCTGGCAAAAACAATATATCTCCCCATAAATGGGGGAGACATAATTATTTTGTCCATGAATATTCAGTAGGTATTGGAATTTGGAATAAACATAGAACAGGGAAAGGATTAAAACATTAGTCACTGTATTCACCTTGATTTGAAGGTATGTCATCTGCCTGCATCTCCTCTGTGCTGCTCTTTGATTCCTGTGACTGATTCTCGCTCAGGGCATGTGAATGGTCCCCGATGCTTTCCTCATTGGAGAATGGGGTTGGTAATGGATCACCCCAGGGGAGTTTAGAGACCACTTTCCCTGGTCTGGGAGTATCAGGTTTCCTCCAATGTGAAGAGCCCAGTTTCATGGATGTCTTTGAATACAGACGAGCAAATTTATTGAATTGAGATCTCCCCGCTAAATGAAGATTCTAAACAGTGGTCACAACATAAGGTTTGGTGAAGAAATGATGATTTTAGTTAAATTTTAGTATCTGAGTATGCACATTTATCTGTTGCTCTGAGTGACAATTCTAAAGTCCCATTATATTTTATGGGAAAGAATTTCTGCACCCATTTAGCTGTCAAATGGCTACAAATGAAGTTTTGCCTAGACATCATTTTACAATCTGTTTGCTCATGAACGACACAGGAAATTATCACGGAATAAGCAGATAAATCTATACTTTAGCGATTATTCGACGTTACCATGAATCATGTGACAATGGAGTATAACTTGTATAGAAATTCTTTTCTAAATTTGAATTAGTACAACCAAACAAGAAAGAGAAACAAGAACTTGTTTTAATCCTATCCTTCATATGAACGTGTTTTCACACATTTGCAAACCGAAGAATTTGAAAGATATGTTCCTTTACTTTATAAAATGGCTATAATGCTGCACCTTCCATATTTCATTATAACTATTGTGTCCATGAATATTCAATAGGTATTGAAATTTGGAATAAATATAGGACAGGGATTAAGGAGACAATGTGTCTTGATTTGGGCCACTGTCTCTTTTGTTCTTTACTATTCTCCTTTGATAACAGCTTTGCATACTGATTCAGCCATGTCATTCACAGCTTTTATGTCACCATTTTTGTTCACTTTGAATACAGATGCCATGTGACGATCATGTGACAGTAACTCATTTGCATTTAGTGGATGATCTGTCCAACTATGGATGAAACATCCTTCAAACATTGTGACTGGTTGGTTAGTGATTTACTAGTGGTCTTTTCAAGTTTTAACATAGAAAAAAGATGCTAAAATATAATGGGACTTTAAGAGAATAAATACAGCCACTAAACCATCCTGGCTCTGTGGGTTCTGGTGTTTTCCTCTGATTAGCCCTGATGTATTTCCGTTCTTTATGACAAACAAAATACCATGTAAGTATACTTGTGGAATGTACAGTCAGAACGATGTAGTGTCCAACTGTTGCATTGGTCAGCCTGGGCGCAGGTAGCCACGCCTACCACAGCAGCAGGCCGCTGCCGCTCGCCCAATTAATGTATGCATGTTCTGTTACTTGTTTGGTAGTATATGTTTAGAGACTGAAGAGATTAGATTTGTAAATAACGAACACGGTGACTTTATTATTATATCCCACCTTCAGACACAGATATTACAAACCCTATAAATGGGACGTTCAAATTAGAATCAAAGAAGGTCTTTAACCCATACCCTGTTCTATATTTATTCCAAATTTCAATACCTGCTGAATATTCATTGACAAAATAGTTAGAATGAAATGTGGAAGGCAGAACATTGTAGCCATTTTAGAAAGTAAAGAAACAGATCTATCAAATTCCATTAACAAACAGAGCAGACCCCGATCAGATGGCTCCTATAGAATATGTCTAATCTGGGTCTTCTCTGTTTGCAAATGTGTGAAAAGGTGTTTATATAAAGGAAAGGGTTAAGACAGCTCAATGCTGGGTGAAAGTCATGCAGAAAGCTCCAAAAGGAGCTTTCTGCATGACTTTCACCCTGCATTAAGCAGCCACCTGTCTAAGCAGCCTTTAAGCAGCAACCTGTCTAAACAGCATCATTAAGCAGCCATCTGTCTAAAAAGATCTGAATTCTTCATTATCAGAATTCCAGTTTAGACGGCTTACCTTCTTAGATTGCTTACCTGCTTTCCCTTTAACATCATTGATTGCTTGAACATCTTTTCACTCAGACTTTTTAGAAAAGGATTGTTTGTTTCCTTCTTTTCAGCTATTTTCTCTACGGTGCTATCTGTTTTATTGACTCTGTCAAACTCCGCACCCCATACAGTTGTTTCCGCAGTTTTATCTGCTCCATTGGACTGGCTGTCAGCAAATTCTGAACTGCCCTCATGCTTTGTTTCAACATGAATGTCATTGCTCCGTTCCCTCTTCAACTTGGAATATTGTAAATAAGTGTCTGCAGAAATATATAAATACATATTGATAGAAATTGATTGGCATCATGTGGAGAAGGTATTTTCAGTGCTTTGCAATCAATGTAAACTGAGACCATTTCCCATAAAAAAGAATCAGCATTCAGAGTAACCAGAGAAGACCATGATCTGGGTCCATGCTTATAAAGCTTTTTAGTTGACTGAGTTTGTTCTCAAGCTTTTGATTGGTCAGATTTGAGCCAAAGGCTCAAATCTGACCAATCAAAACCTTGAGAACAAACTCAGACTCAACTAAAACGTTTTATAAGCATGGATACTGTAGGGACCATCTGATCAGAGTCTGCTCTGTTTGCTTATGAAATTATAATAGATCTGACTCTCAAGTTTCTACAAGTACCAAATTTCCTGCGTACATGTGCCATTATAAAAACTCAACTTATAAAATATTCAGACCGTCATTAATAACTAATAATGAATATGCAACAGGAAAAGGGTTAAAATAAGACAGTTTGCAATGCTTCTTGTTTTGGTCAGCTACTTTGTCTTACCTTGGATGTCTTTTGGGGCACCATCAATATCATTCTGAAAGGGAGAAAGAGATAAAAACAGACTCAAAACTAGAAAATTGTGCCTATAGGACATGGGTGTACCCCTGGAGGCAATGTCTCTAAATTACTTGGTTTCATCTGTATACATTTGCATTTTTAACCCTTTACTTCATAAATATTCATGTTAGAAATAATTACATCATGAATGTTAATTAGATTAATTGTTTTAATAGCACATGGACACAGGAATTTTTGGCCATTGCAGAATCCTATTTCATAAGCAAACAGAGCAGACCCAGATCAGACAGTTCCTATAGGAGCCGTCTGATCTGAGTCTGACGCAGAAAGGCTTATTTATGGAGAACAGGGTTAATGTGGGTAAAACAATGATTTTAGGACTAAAGTATTCATTTAATGATCAATTCTAGTGAAACTCAGGCAATGCATTGTTAAACAAGTGGGTCATGATGGCTTTGTATCATTCTATCATAAACATGTACCAACATTTTTCGCTTCCGAATTTCAATGGAAACACAAGCTGCAGATTTTACAAAAGATGATTTCAAAACGTTTTAGCTTCTGTGACCTACTTTTGTATTAAAGCTGTGATAGAAGTTCAGGTACGAATCATTACTGTAAAGTTTTATTAAAATCAAGTTGGTGGTTTAGATATTATGCAATTTACTGGGATCAGTTTTATGTAACTTTGATTGAAGATGACCTAACCCTTTCCCTGTTCTTCGTTTATTCCAAATTTCAAAACCTACTGAATACTTATGGACAAAGTAGTTATAATGAAATATGGAAGGTGGAACAATGAAGCAATGTAGAAAGTACATAGATCTATCAATTTCTATTAGCAAACAGAGCAGACCCTGATCAGACGGCTCCTATAGGAGAGTCTACTCTGTTTGCAAATGCCTGAAAATGTGTTTACATGAGAGAAAGGGTTAAGGACCCAGAAGTTTGGTCATATTCCATTCAGTGGATATCAGCGGGAGTTGTTTAACCCTTTTCATGCATTTGCGAACAGTGTAGACCCTGTCAATACTGATTTTTCAGAGTGAATAGCCAATCAATGTTCAACTACACCACTCAGTATGAACAGATTAAACCTGATAGATGATTTTGAATGACAAACAGTGCAGACCCTGATCAAAAGACCAGGTGAGATAACAATTACACGAGTGATTCAAGTTCGCTTTAAATCCAGTAAGAATTTGAAACAAAATCTCATTTCAAATGGAGTGAAAACAGTGAGTGATTTATTATCTCTTAATTAGCCCATTGCCTCATAGGCTATATTTGGACCCAACATCTTTGATTTAATCTACTGAAAAGGAGCATTTACTAGAAGAAAGAAAACTTTTAGAATTGTGCAGTTTTGAAACTTTTGTGATAGGAGCAAATTCTAAAAAGTTGTCAATACGAGAGAATGAGTTAATGTTCATAAACAAAAAGACATCAATTTCCTACTTGATCACTGGTAAATGTAAAATGGTTTGGAACTGTTTTCAGTCAGATTTCAGTATATTTACTGGGGATGAGTTTGTAGCAGTGAGTTGACAGGCAGCAAAACAAGCAATATCATTATGTGCAAGCAATTCCAGGACTCAAGCTGGAGCTTTCCATCATGGAGAAGTTTGGGCTTGATTTTGCATCTCCATATATGTTTTATATATTTAAACCTCATCTGAAAAAGGAAGAAGTCTCCAGGGTTAGGGTGACTTATATCTCAAAAATCACCCTCTAGCTGAGCCTGGAGCTCTTGTTAAAATTTGGCATTCTTTAAGAAGTGAATTCCAAATTTCAGTCATGTCACATTCTTGTAATAAAACATTATTACTGAATTATCATTTGACTTACTTTTGCAGGTTTATGTCCATTTTCTTTGATAAAGGAAATTTCCCATTTTTTCAGCTTTTTCTTTAATTCCACCAATCCTGCCATTCTAGTAAAGAAACGATATACATGTACATGTGAAAATCTGTAAGGAAAACAAAAAAACAAGAGAAGCAACCTAAAACAATAAAGTTTCGACTCAATGAACTATTTGTAGAAAATATATTTGTTTTAATGGACCCTTTCAAATTTGACATTGGACTGTCTCATGCCGATTCTGGGAGGGTATTTTTTCCATACACTGTAATATATGGCAAACGGTACAGACCTGCTCAGAGAGTCTCCATCAAGAGTTCTATTATCTGTGTTTAACCCTTTCCTCCATAAATACGCCTTCCTACACCTCTGTAAAAATCACCTGTTGAAACTATTGTGATTAATAGAGCATTTGCTCCTATAGGAGCAAATGCTCTATTTATCACAATGGTTTCAAACTACAAAATTCTAAATTTTTCCATTTTTCTAGTTACTGCTCCTTTTTGGTAGATTATTCAAAGTCGTTGGATCTAAAAATAGCCTATGAGGTAATGGGTTAAACTGTTTGCAAAAGCTATTCAACTTAATTGATTACCACATTGTATGGGTTAACCCTTTCCCTGTTCTATGTTCATTCCAAATTTCAATACCTGCTGAATATTCATGGCCAAAACAGAGCTCCAGATAAGATGCGTAAATTTAAATATTTTCAAGTATAACTTCTTTATTTTTCCACCAAACCCCATGTTGTGACCACTCTTTAGAATTGTCTCTTTGAGATGATTCTCAAGTGTGGTCACAACATAGGGTTTGGTTGAGAAATGTCAATCTTAGTATTCGAGTACGCATCGTTATCTGTAGCTCTGCCAAAAAAGTTACAAGATATAGAAGGTAGAACATTGTAGCCATTTTAGAAACTAAAGAAACAGATCTTTCAAATTCCATTAGCAAACAGAGCAGACCCTGATCTTGGTCTACTCTGTTTGCAATTGCATGAAAACATGTTTATATGAAGGAAATGGGTTGTAAATAACTAGATTTATCAGAATTTAGCAGAGCATGGTAAAAAGACCACTTTGTTCAAGATATATATCAAAACAAAAACAGACCATGATATGACTTAACCCATTTGCTCCCATGATCCAATATAAATTATGGGACCTAGGCAAACAGTGTATACTCTGATCAGATGTCGCATAATAGTTTGGTTAATTATACACAGAAGCGATCACCGTTTGCAATCAATGTCATGTCGATTCACCAAAATAATGGGTCGTAATCGGTATTTATGAGCTGATTTAGGGTGTTTGAAGACAATTTAAGGGTTCAATGGTCACATTTCAAATATTTTTTCAAGAATTCTGAAAATGTGTGTGTGATACTGAACTAAGTGTGTGAGCGTGATTTAAATGTAAAATTCGTGTGACACGCGCAAATTGCGTGTGCCTTGACAGGTTTGAAAATATGTTTCACTGCGATCAATTTGATTGCTAAATGCACTGAAACTGGTCCACTTCACAATAATAATAATAAAATAAGATAATATGAATTTCAAGATGAAAATTACAAAAACGAGAAAAAATCAATTTGCAGATTAGTACAACAGTAGATCTACCTATTCCATTTCAGTTTGGTGACTTAACAGTTTAGTTTAAATGTTTTGTGGAAGCTAGACTTTCATAAAATATTAAATAAAACTGCATCAAGTAATCTGCAAATACATCTTCATCATTTGTTTGGATTACAAAAGGCTAAATTGTCATGAAGAGACGAACACTAATTAGGTGATGATAGCACCTCTGGACAAGTGTGTTCTCTATATTTCAAAGATGGGCAATAAACGGAGTGGGCTTTAAACTCCTGTGTCCAATTCAACAGGGAAAGGGTTATGTTGGACGAACTGGCAGGTTGGCGAAACGTGCGACAACCGCATTTTGCTTTATGACAGCAAAATGGCCGCAAAGCGCCGCACATTTAATTACGACAGAACGGTCTACTGCTACTTGCATTTCATAGCATTACGTGAATACAAATCTTACACAGTGCAACTAATAACAGATTTGTTGAGGCTAACAATGATAAACAAGCTCACATACTCACATAAAATATAACTTCTCTTTAAAAATAAAAAAGTTACCCCATCCACTTACCTTTGACAGAATTTCCCGCCACATTCGATCAAGCGCTTGATGATGATGATTTGTCTACAAGCGCTTGAACGACATTGATGTAATGAAGAGCCGATGTATTATTTGTAAGTATCTACGTGTTATTCCTTTCCCTCATAGAAACACCTTTTCACAAATGTGCAATCAGAGTAGATCCACATCAGACGGCTCCTATAGGAGCTGCCGGTCTGGTATGGGTATGCTCTGTTTGCTTATGTCACTGATAATTCTAAGGGAAGAAAAGTTAATGGCCTCTACCGGGATTCGAACCCCTGACCTCTGGAATACTACAGTCCGACATTCTAAACATGTTGCTAAACAGTAAAGGGTTAAACCAGCAAGGCTGTTGGAGATGCCTTACATAGGCCGATCACTACACTCCCCTCCCTCTTAACCTTTAGGAGCCAGGCACATACCCTGCAAACGGGGATAACCAGATTGCCCCTTGACTTTATGGCTAGATTGCACTTTACTGGTACGTGAACTGCGCATGTGCATAAACAAATTTTTACAATCCGACGTAAAATAAATCTTCTTGTATCTGTTCTTATTCTACTCAGATGTTACAGAAGTTGTCAAAGCTCCAATGGTGCAAAGTTGTCAAAATGCTCGTACACGTACCGGTAAAGTGCAGTAGTCCCGACTTTACATACATCCCCACATACGAACCGGATTATCCTCATTGCGAATGAAGTAATTCTAAGGGAGGAAAAGTATTCAGTTTCATTTTGACTCACCTCAACCAAACCCCGATTTTATTGCCAATATTTGATCTTGCAAGCAAAGCTATGTGCCAATCAATAGAATTTACAATTTTTTTTCCAAAGATGTATAGGTTCCCATGGCACAGAGCTCCGCTTTTGATGCAGAATTTCTCAAAATGGAAAGTTCTACCAAATCACACGTCTAGGATGAGATGTTGCAGCCGGCTATACAAGTGCAAAACACGACTGACACACAATATGCATTCATTCTATCCGAGAACTATCTGTCAGTGGAACATGTTGCCCCTCACCGCCCATGAAGCAGGTACAGTCGACAATTTCAAAACAATTGTCACTGTGCCTGTTGTCATGTCAATAATCTCTTCAGTATAAACAGCAATCAGTGTATATAGTTTTAAACCTGACTTTTTATTTTAGCACTATTTCACTTCTGACTGAAGCTTATATATTATACACCCGAAATTTCATTCCAGCGTCAATACATAATCTTCAATCTTGAAGGAGTATTGTTTGTTTAAAGAAGAAGAAAGGAAAGCAACCTGCAAAACAATTCTGTGGATTGTTTGGGAACACCTACCGCAAGATTTTAAAAGAAAACCGAAAGCTGTCCAAGTTATTGATTATTTACTTTTCTCCCTGTCATTTGCGCTTCGACTGTAGCCATTTTGTATTTGAGCTTAAATTGCAACATCTCGTCCTAGACATGCGTTTTGGTAGAAATTTCGACGTTGAGAAGTTCTGCATCTAAAGCAGAGCTATGTGCCATGGGAACGTATACATCTTTGGAAAGCAAAATGTAAATGCTAGTGATTGACACATACATGTATAGATTTGCTTGCTAGGTCAATTATTGGCGAAACAATCAGGTTTGTTTGAGGCGAGTCAAAATGAGACCATGAATATGGCGAGCGGAGATCCACCCCATTTCTTAAGTATATAATTATGTAATCAATGGCTTCGACCCAGAATGGATTTTTTTACATGGGCGGCCATTTGGGGGTCCAGCTACTCTTCAGACCCCTGTGAACTGGCCCGATTATGAAATTGTTGTTACTAAGGCTGATTGTTTTGTGAACTTGATATGAATAACTTCCGAGACATGCATACAATGTATGTATATATCTCTGATAACCTTAAGTAGTAAATTGTATAAAAGTTTATAAAAAAAAAACCTTCTATTGGATGTAATTCACAGTAACAGGATCGATAAGAGTCTGGTACATGTAACTGGGGAAATTAATCAGTGGCTAGAGTGTTGGCATCGTAAGGCATGGTCCTGGTCAGGCCACTGTCTTTTCATGACTGAGTTACCCAGTTAGAATTCTGCACCCATTAACCCATTCCCTCATTTTGATGACTCTGGAAAAGTCACTTTGTGAAACCATTGTGATAAATAGAGCATTTGCTCCTATAGGAGCAAATGCTCTATTTATCACAATGGTTTCAAACTACAAAATTCTAAAAAAAATTCCTTTTCTCTAGTAAATGCTCCTTTTCGGTAGATTTATTCAAAGAGATTGTATCTAAAAATAGCCTTTGAGGTAATGGGTTAATAGGACTATAAACATGCATGATTTACGTGATTTGTGGCGAGTTCTTCATGGAAAATGGGATTAGTGTAATGGGGTTGGGTTTTATTAAAGTTTTTTACAGGTAATTAATTGGTGGGAAATCAATAAGTCCCAGATCATGACACTGGCTCAGTAGCTCAGTCAATGGTGTGAGTGCTAGTCAGAGACCCTGGGTTTGATTCCTGTTTAACCCTTTCCCTCATGTAAACGTGTTTTCACGCATTTGCAAACAGAGTAGACCCAGATCAGATGGCTCATAGAGGAGCCGTCTGATCAGGGTCTACTCAGTTTGCGAATAGAATTTCAAAGACCAGTTTCTTTACTTTCTAAAATGGCTACAATGCTCCACCTTCCATATTTCTTATAACCTTTTTGTCCATGAATATTCAGTAGGTATTGAAATCTGTATAATAAACACAGAAAGGGTTAAGACAACTGTTTCCCCATTTTCCCTATTGCTTTATACAATGGCTGTTTATTTTCCCTACTGCTGTTTATTTCATCTGTACCCAACATACATGTAGATACACCTTTTTCTCACCTTTGCAAACAGAGTAGACACACATCAGACAGCTCCTGAAGGAGCTGTCTGATCATGGTTTGCCCATTTTGCTTATCATAGTTATGATATTATAATAGGTCAGACTGTGCAGTTTCTACCAATACCAAAATATCCTGTAATTCATATGCAATTGTAAAAAGTCAGCTAATAAATATTCATGATGTCAATTTTTTCAACAGGGAAAGGGTTAATCTGATCTGCATGAGGTACATCAGTCAAAGCAAGTTTAGACGATGGATACAGCAGTTCAAAATGACATGAGAGAGCTTGATGAAGACGAATTGTCAGCATATTCATCAGAAACCAAAATGAACACCTCTGAAAGTATCTGCAGTAATGGGAAACAAGCACATTTGGATGACAATCGCTTCCATCAAGAAGGAGCAGTAGAGGATAGAACCCAATCCTGTCAACTTCATGATTCCTGCCATCCAATAAATGGCTTAGAAATTGATAGCATAAAACTAGAAACATTTAGAAGTGGACAAGTTATAAGACAGCTTTGTGTTGTTGAAGATGATAGAACTGAAGTACTGGTAATTGAAAACGATAAATTCAGTAGGGACAAATCATTCACAAGTACTTGTCAGCATGAATATGATGCAGACCAATCAGTATCAGAAGAAATCGAGTTGTGTCCAAGTTTTCCTAGATATGATAAAACCATGAATGAACATTCAGCTACAAGTTTTGATGCCCTTTGTAGAATCACAGACAAAGACACTGAATTAACTGGATGCTCTCACGTTGCTGAAAATATTCCTGTATTAAAGGAAGAGGATTGTGAAACACTTGTGACCAACACTGTCAAAGCTCGTGCTGATGAAACGAAGTTGTTAAATGCAATGATACGGACATTTGAGACAGAGGAACACTTGTCAGTGTCCAGCCTTGTTGCAGATATTAGAGAGCTACACAATCAGTTAACCAGCCTGACAACAGATATTAAAGACGACAACTTTGGTTTGCAGTTGCTGTTCAGCGAAAAGCAAAGAAAAATTGGTAAACAAATTTCTTGACATTTTGCATGTGGTAGCTATTTTAATTTGTATGCAGTAAAGATTTTTAATTTTCAAAGCATTTACCCCACAGCTATTGTAATCACTCGAGCAAAGTAACATTGAACAAAGCCATGAAGATTGAATAAATTGAACACTTGTAGTCTGCTTGACTTAGTTGGGGCAATGGTTGTTGGATTCCATGCATATGTGCTGCCAATTTTGTCTGAGTCATAGTTTCACTTTGTGTTATAAAAGTACATATTGCACAGAAAAGGCATAAGGTGTATCACATACGAGAACCGTAGTTACAAGTTCTGTATGAAGGAAGTAAATTTTGTTTGGCATACATTTTTACATGCATATCTGGGTCTACACTGTTTGCAAAGGTGTGGACAAGTGTATGTATGAAGGAAAGGGTTAATGAGAACTCTAGTTTTATTTAATTGATTTGAAATAAAAAAGATGACACCAAATGTTTTGAAAGTGTTCCATGCTAAAAGGTCTTCAAAAGATAAAAAAGACTTTTTTTGCAGTATTTATTTTTTACTTTCAGATAAAAGCAAGTCTGCCAAAAAGAGAAAGAAACAACAGCAAAAATGGACGACACTTGCTCCTCACAAGCCAAACAATAATTCAAGATTTGCTCAATGCTCAGAGGTAACCATAAGTGAGGGACTAGTTACCATGATAATCATTTATGCTGAGCCAGAAATGCAGAGATAAAATTCCATAACCCTTTCCCTGTTGAATATTCTTGCAAGATAATAATCATCATGAATGTTTAATAGCTGGGTTTTTATAATGGCATATGCACACAGGGATATTTGGTTTTGATATAAACTGCAGCATCAGGGTCCATGCTTATAAAACTTTTAGTTGAGTCTGAGTTCGTTCTCAAGTTTTTGATTGGTCAGATTTGAGCCTTTGGCTCAATTCTGACCAATCAAAAGCTTGAGAACTCAAATCTGACCATTCAAAAGCTTGAGAATGAACTCAGACTCAAATAAAAAGCTTTATAAGCATGGACCCAGATCTATAAGCAAAGAGAGCAGACCCTAATCAGGAAGCTCCTGCAGTCTGCTCTGTTTGCAAAGTACAAAATGCTTGAAAATACATTTCTGTAAGGGAAAGGGTTAATTATTTAATATACTATTACATGTACATTAATTATTGTATATACATGTGTTGTAATGAGGCACATGTGCTGTACAAATTGCTAATAAAGATTCAGTTCTGTTCATTAATTAAAAGAGAAAATAGGGTGAATTAACTCTTTACTCCATTAATACGCCTTTTAACACCTTTTACAAACAGAGCAGACCCAGATCAGATTGCTTCGATATAGGAGCTGTCTGATCAGGGTCTTTTCATTTTGCTTATGAAAAGATATACATGTAGACCTGAATCTACAGCTTCTGTCATTATAAAAAAATCTTTTGCTCATTGTGCCATTAAAAAGATTCAGTTAACCCATTACCTCATAGGCTATTTTTAGATCCAACCTCTTTGGATTAATCTACCGAAAAAGAGCATTTACTAGAGAAATGGAAAAATTGAGAATTGTGTAGTTCTGAAACCATTATGATAAATAGGGCATTTGCTCCTATGGAGCAAATGCTCTATTTATCATAATGGTTTCAAAAAGTGACTTTTACAGAAGCGTAAAAGGCGTATTTATGGAGTAAAGGGTTAATTAATATTCATGATGTTATTATTGTTTCTTGCCCAAATATTCATGGAGTAAAGGGTTATAAAGGTTATACAGAGCAGGGTTGCTCTGCGTCAGGGAAAAGTCGGGGAAATTTTTTTTTTCCAAGGTCAGGGAATTGTCGGAAATTTGAGATCTGTCAGGGATTTTGAAAATATAGGCAAATGTCAGGGAATCGTCAGTGAATTTTAAAAAAAAAATGAGATTCAGTGCCATATATTTTGTACTTTCTCAAAAATGTAAAAAATCATGACAGAAAGACCAAACATCACAATGTAACAAGTCAGGGAAATTGTCAGGGAATTTTGTTTCCTCTAGTTTGTGGCAGGGCTGTATGTAAGAGGCATGCAGATCAATTCCATTAAACATTACAATGTGATTTGCACCATTTTTAGCTCACCTGGCACAATGTGCCAGGTGAGGTATTGTGAGGGGGCAGTGTCCGGCGTCATGCGTATGTGCGTCATGCGTCGTCAACAATTTACTTAAACATCTTCTTCTCAGAAACCATAAGGCCTAGATCTTTGATATTTGGTATGTGCTATCATCTAATGGTCCTCTACAAAGATTGTTCAAATTATGACCCCCCAGACCAAAAATGGCCCCGCCCAAGGGCGTATCAGTTTTTCATAGGAAAATCTTTAAAAATCTTCTTCTCTGAAACGGTAAGGCCTAGTTATTTGATATTTGGTATGTAGCATCATCTAATGGTCCTCTACAAAGATTGTTCAAATTATGACCCCAGGCCAAAAATGGCCCTGCCCCAGGGCTTATCAGATTTTCATAGGACAATCTTTAAAAATCTTCTTCTCTGAAACGGTAAGACCTAGTAATTTGATATTTGGTATGTAGCATCATCTAATGGTCCTCTACAAAGATTGTTCAAATTATGACCCCCGAATCAAAAATGGCCCCGCCCTGGGGCTTATCAGTTTTTCATAGGAAAATATTTAAAAATCTTCTTTTCTGAAACCATAAGGCCTAGATCTTTGATATTTGGTATGTAGCATGATCTAATGGTCCTCTACAAAGATTGTTCAAATTATGACCCCCGGACCAAAAATGGTCCCGCCCCAGGGCTTATCAGTTTTTCAAAGGAAAATCTTTAAAAATCTTCTCTGAAACTGTGAAGCCTAAACCTTTGATATTTGGTATGTAGCATCATCTAATGATTTTCTACAAAGATTGTTAAAATTGTTACCCCCACGGCCAAAAGTGGTCCCGCCCCATGGCTTATCAGTTTTTATAGGTAAATCTTTAAAAATCTTCTTTTCCGAAACTGTAAGGCCTAGGCCTTTGAAATGGTATGTAGTATCATCTAATGGTTTTCGACCAAGATTGTTCAAATTATGACCCCAGGACCAAATTTGCCCCGCCCCTGGCATCATCTAAAGTTCTTTTTATTAAGATTAGAATTATGGCCCTTGGTTTCATATTGGCCCCAATCTGAAGCTGACTTATTTTTACATAGAAATACAGTGTATGCATAAGTCTATAGTAACCAGGTGAGCGATTTAGGGCCATCATGGCCCTCTTGTTGCAAATGTATAACTGCGGGTCACTATTAACCCTTAAAAAATCACTCCTTTAATATTTATATATAAGAAATAATGTCATCTTGGATATTAACCATTCCCCTCATATAAACGTGTTTTCATGCATTTGCAAACAGAGTAGACCCAGATCAGATGGCTCCTAGAGGAGCCGTCTGTTCAGGGTCTGCTCTGTTTGCTAATAGAATTTATTGATCTGTTTCTTTGCTGTCTAAAATGTCTACAATGTTCCACCATCCATATTTCTTTAACTATTTTGTTAATGAATATTCAGTAGGTAATGAAATTTGACCTAAATACAGAACAGGGAAATAAGATGAATTTTTAAATGGTATATTAACATATGGTATTTTAACCCTAGACTCCATAAATACGTCTTTCTATACATTTGCAAACAGAGTAGACCCAGATCAGACGGCTCTGATCAGGGTCTGCTCTGTTTGCTTATGACTTAATATAGATCTGATTCGAAACTTTCTGCCATGGTTAAATATTCCTGTGTACAGCTTTGATATGTGTGATGTCATTATTTCTTACATGAATATTCATGAAGTAAGGGGTTAGCATTATGAAAGTTTTGCCATGGCAGAAACTGTAGAATCAGATCTATATTATTCCATAAGTAAGCAGAGTAGCTCCTGATCAGACAGCTCCAACAGCGGCCATCTGATATGGGTCTACTCTGTTTGCAAAGGCATTAAAAGGTGTATTTATGGAATTAATAGTTAAGAATTGATCCCTTTGGTACTACTGGATATAGTCTTCCTACATTTTTCTTCAGACTTTTCAAATGATGGTCAGAGTCATTTATATTTAATCCTTTCCTTCATATAAACACTTTTTCATGCCTTTGCAAATAGCATAGGTCCAGATGAGATGGCTCTGGTAGGAACTTCTGTTCTGGGTCTGCTCTGTTGGCTTATAGAAGTATATAGGTCTGATGCTACAGTGTTTGTCTCAACTAACAATTCCCTTTCAAATTTTAATCTCTTAAAAATTAAGTTAATAAATATTCATGCAGTGATCAATTCATACCTAAATGTTCATAAACCCTGTACTCCATAAATACACCTTTCTATACCTTTGCAAACAGAGTAGACCCAAATCAGACAGCTCCTATAGGAGCTGTCTGATCATGGTCTGCTCTGTTTGCTTGTGATGCAATATAGATATGATTCTACAGTTTCTGCCTTTGCCAAAAATTCCTGTGTCCATGTGCTATTTAGTATTATAATAATTAATCTGATTGATATTCATGATGCCATTATTTCTTTCATGATTATTCATGGAGCTAAGGATTAAGGAATGGTTTAGAAAGATTATTGTAGAAAAAGTTGTTCAATTCCAAACAAACTCTACCAGTACTTTTGATTTCAAATTTTCAACTATATCACATGTTTAAATTCCTAAGAACCTCATGTAATGAGCATGTTTTCTTTCCCAGGATCTGGTATTCGGTCGAGAGACTGAGATTGACACTAGCCTTACATGCCCCGTCTGTTTAGAGCTATATTATCTGCCACGCTCTTGCCACCCATGTGGGCATATCTTCTGTGATCCATGTCTACGCAGACTGACCGCCAATGGCTGGGAAGAAATACCGTGCCCACTGTGTAGGGCAGTCATACAGTCATGTGAATTGCAGGAAGGTCAGTAGTGCCTGGTCATTACTTACTATGGCACATCAGTATTACATAACACTTTCCTCGATAAATATTCATGTAAGAAATAATGACTTCATGGATATTTATTTCTTGAAATTTTATAATGGCATAGTTACGTACACAGGAAATTTTGGTATTTTTAGAAACAGCAGAGTTGGATCTATTATAATTAGTCCCCCATCAGCCACCAGCATGGGACTATAGGTTTTAGTACTTCGTAAAACATAATCTGAAATTTGTCCTGATGATATATCTTCAAGCCCTTGAGTTAGGATTTCAAACTTTCTTGTGTGAATACATATTGGAAAGGTAGAGTGGTACATACTACTCTGGTGTCTTCATCGACCTTGACCCTGACCTCAATTTAATTAAAAGTTTGTCAAGAAATTGTCTGGAGTATAGAAATGCTGAAAGCAGTCTCTGGTGGGAGATGATGGATTGCTTGTTTGATATTAACCCATTCCCTCATAGGCTATTTTTAGTTCCAACCTCTTTGAAAAAATCTACCGAAAAGGAGCATTAACTAGAGAAAAGGAAACTTTGTAGTTTTGAAACCATTGTGATAAATAGAGCATTTAATCCTTAGGAGCAAATGCTCTATTTATCACAACGGTTTCAAGAAGTGACTTTTACAGAGACGTAGAAAGGCGTATTTATGGAGGAAACGGTTAAGTAATCAGAACAGCCCCTCATCAGACAGCCCTTATAGGAACCATTTGATCTAGGTCTACTCTGTTTGCAAAGGTGTGAAAAAGCATTTATATGAGGGAAAGGGTTTAAAAGAGTTGTTTGTTAATAACGGTTGGACTGTCTGCAAGTTTACAACTTTTATTCCTCTCTAAACCGGACTTTGAATTTAGCATAAATATCGGTCTTGGAAAAAGGTGGCAGCTTAATGCATGGTGAAAGTCATGCAGAAAGCTCCTCTAGGAGCCTTCTGCATGACTTTCACCGTGCATTAAGCAGCCACCTGCCTAAAAGTTTCTAAATTCTTCTCTACTATAATTCCGATTTAGAGGGGTTTTACTGTATTAATTTTTTTTTCATGAATATTAATGAAAAGAATTTCTGTAATGCCATATGAACATAGAAATTGTTATCTATGACAGAAACTTCTTTATGTAATTATTAGGCAATTTAAAACACGTTGCAAGTAGAGACGTTCACTTTAATGTTTAATTAATTAGAATATCGCAAATATTTTATTGACATATATTCTCTTTCAGACTTTGATCGAATCCTCAAGGGAACACATCCAGACATCTATGGGTTACGGGCTACCTTTGAGAGGCGCTCAAAATTCCGTCATTACAAACTTCCATTTACACCTCCAGTACCTCTAGGAAGACGTCTTGTTCGACATTTACGGATCAACAGTAGAAGCCGTCAATCCGATTCAAGCTGGATGTCACATGATTGGTTTAAGTTTTTGTTGGGCTGTACAGTTGGAGTGTGCACATCCATGCTTATAATGTTGCTGAATCGTGTGAAATCTATCAATGATGTTCGTGATGTGAATATCATGTTTTTATCGCTTATACTTGGTGCTTCTTTGACAGTGGTGGTGTTTAAGTTGTTCAAAATTTCATGAACATATTGATGTTGATCAAAATGTGTCACAAAACCTGCTATTAGTTGGTATTATACTAGATTGGTTTATTTTAACCAATTACCTCATAAGCTATTTTTAGATCCAACCTCTTTGAATAAATCTACCAACAACGAGCATTTACTAGAGAAAGGGAAAATGTTATAATTGTATAGTTTTGAAACCATTGTGATAGATAGTGCATTTGCTCCTATGGAGTAAATGCTCTATTTATCAGAATGGTTTCAAAAAGTGACTTTTACAGAGGCATCAATATAAGGGAATGGGTTAACTCTTTCCTTCATATAACTGCTTTTTACGTCTTTGCAAACGCAGTAGACCCCACAGTAGCCATCTGATTAGAGTCTGCTCAGTTTGCTTATGAAGATATACTAGATGTGACTGTACAATTTCTACCAATACCAAACAATCCTGTGTGTAGGCAATACAGTATTACCAATGAGAAGCAGAATAATTTGGCTTCTCATCTGAATCCAAAATGTTCATCAGACTCGCTCCTACAAGCCTAATCGAGTGAATGGTATTACAGTGAACCCTCATTACATTGGAAGTGTTTGTTTCCAGACAGTTTGCTGGTATAACGAGGTTGCCGCTATAACGAGTTTAAATATGAAAAGAACCATATGGCCAGTTTTAAACTAGTACCAACAGTTGAACGCTTAATGCAGAACACAAGAAGTGCAAAAAGCTCCCTTTGGGAGCTTTTTGCACTTCTTGTGTTCTGCACTAAGCGATCACCTGTCTTATTGGCATTGCACCTATTTATTTAATGGTTGTTTCAAAGACTTAACGGTAATTTTGTTTCAATACATACTGCCGGTATATAACGAGGGTGCCATTGTAACGAATGCCGGTATAATGAGGGTTCACTGTAGATTAAAAATTCAGGTAAAGCAAGAATGCAAACTGTGTGCCTATGGGTATCATGTTGAGACTTATTGGCCCAACAAAGAAAAAACTCATATAGAGAGAGGGAAAAAACAGAAAAGGGAGATAATCCAAATACAAGTGATGATAAGAGTTAAAACTGCTCATTTACCCTTCACTCCATAAATGCCCCTTTCTATGCTTTTGCAAACAGAGTAGGCCCAGATTAGACGGCTCTCGTCGGACCAGGGTCTGCTGTGTTTATTACTTTATAAATTCCTCTGCTTGTGTGCTACAGTAACAAATCTATTCAATATTCATGATGTCAATACTTGTTACATGAATATTCATAGAGGAAAGGGTTAATGTGCTGGAGCTGGTCATAAGTCACATTGTCGGTGTTTCGGAAGGTTCCTTTTCATATGACGCTAGCTTTTTGCACCAGTTTACAGAGCCACAGGTAAAGGTGCGTACTCATGTACTAAAATCATCATTTCTCCACCAAACCTTATAATATTGTGACCACTCTTTAGAATTGTCTCTTCGAGATGATTCTAAAAAGTGGTCACAGCTAGAGAAAAGAAAAACTTTATAATTTTGTAGTTTGAAACCATTGTGATAAATAGAGCATTTGCTCCTATAGGAGCAAATGCTCTATTTATCAGAATGGTTTCACAGAGTGACTTTTACCGAGTCGTCAAAAGGCGTCAATATGAAGGAATGGGTTAACTGGCCCACAAGGCACTTTGTCAGTATAAAATCTTTTGGCTTTAAACTTCACATACAGATAGATCTCATGGAGGAGAATTGTGGCGCACAAGAACCATAACTCTGTCATCAGTAATTTTGGAATTATTGTCTTTCGTTATTTTATACCTTTTTTTTTCGGTCTGGGGTATAACTTCAAAAGTGCAAAAGCTATTGAGTTCAGACTTCTAAGTGCATTGCGCATTAGTAGTTTTTGGAGTTATTACCATTAGCGATTTACTTCAAAAGTACAGGCATTAGATCTCATTGAGAAGAAGTGCTGTGCACAAGAACCAAAGTTCTGTTTTCAATATGTTTGGAGGCATTGCCCTTTCTTGTTTTATATACTTCATATTATTTTCTGGGGCATTACTGTAACCCTTTCCTTCATATAAATGCCTTTTGCATACAGAGTAGACTCAGATCAGATGGCTCCTATAGGAGCCGTCTGATCTGGGTCTGCTCTGTATGCTTATGGAATTCCATAAATCTGATTATATTAAGTTTCTACAACAGTGAAAAAAATCCCTTTTTCCTGTCCCATTTTATTGATTTTGTTCATGAATATTCACGAGGTGAAGAAAACTTGAATAATTGTTTAATAGGGAAAGGATTAATTATACTACATGTATTGACTTCAAACACTATATAATAACACATATAGATCTCAATGAGGAGTGCGGTGCACAAGACCCATAGTTCTGTCATCAGTATCTTCTGATTTATTGCCCTTGTTAGTATTATAGTATAACCCCTCTAAACCGGAATTCACAGGTGGCTGCTTAATGCAGGGTGAAAGTCATGCAGCTCCTAGAGGAGCTTTCTGCATGACTTTCACCCAGCATTAAGCTGTCACCCGTCTCCAAGACCCGTATTTATACATGTACTAAATTTAATGTCGGGTTTAGATGAGTTTTACATGTATACTGATATTTTGTCAGAAGCCTAATTAAGTGGATTTGTTTGGGTTGGTCCAGAATGTCATTTTGTAAACTTATATTCTGCTTGCCAATTTATATATTCATATTTGACAAATACAGTTAAGTTTCTGCATCTATCTTCAGTCTTTTATATAATTTTTTTACGTTTCCCTTTTTCAGCTGTATCAAACCAGAATGCAAGATTTGGGTAGTTCATATTTGGAAGTTGTATAAAAGTTTCATACACAACAACTCAATGACAGTTGTAAGTGAAACAAACTAAATTATCATGAGTGAAATTGTATTTGAGCGGTGGGGTGGGGGAGGTTCTTCCATTTGATTTTAACCCTTTAGTCCATACACCTTTGCAAGTAGAGTAGACCTAGAACAGATGGCTCCTGTAGGAACAGTCTGATCAGGGTCTGTTCTGTTTGCTCATGAGACTCTACAGTTAATAGAGTAAAACAAGTTCTAATTAATATTCATGATGTAATTATTTCTCACATGAATATTCATGGAGTAAAGGGTTAAACAGACTTACATAAAACAAATATGATCCAATGACAAAGCCCTGTTCAGGGGTATGCAGCACTTCTATGGTTAGTGTAGTTTTAACCTTTAGCCTGCTGCGGGTGAATCTGAAATCATTAGGATCCAAACTATTTGACACCCAGCTTAAGTCTTTGAAACAAAATGGAAGAAAGTTTGTTGTGAAATTATGAGAAGACAATTTCTATTTATGAAATCTTGCTTAGCAGACTAAAATTTAAAACCCTGTTGAAGTAGGTCAAGAACTTTATGCCATCAGCTTTTATAACCCTTTCCTTCATATAAATGTGTTTTCACGCATTTGCAAACGGAGTAGACCCAGATCAGACGGCTCCTAGAGGAGCCATCTGATCAGGGTCTACTCTGTTTGCTAATGGAATTTGAAAGATTTGTTTCTTTACTTTCTAAAATAGCTACAATGTTCCACCTTCCATAATACATTATACTTATTTTGTCCGTATTATTCAATAGGTATTGAGATTTGGAATAAAAACAGAACAGGGAAAGGGATAAACCCCTTGATACAGGATGTCATGGGATTGAAAGAAACACAAGAAACATTTTGGACTGAAGTCTATTATATTGTACATTACAAATATACACCAAGTATGCTATACCTTAATATCAAATCCCTTCAAAAACGAAAATAATACCAGTAAAAATATCAAGTTGTTTCCGTCTTCGAGTATTATTGATAGATAATAATTGGAAGTAATAATTAAGAAAATATGATCGAGTATTATTAACCCATTCAACACTATAGACCAAGATTTGATGACCATAGTAAACGGTTTGAATCCAGTAAGACGCTGCTCTCAAGATCCAAACTTTTAACCCAATCCCTCATAGGCTATTTTTAGCCACTGCCTCTGTTTATAAATCTATTGAAATGGAGCATTTACTGGTAAAAAGGAGCAAATGCTCGACCATTCTTCATCAAAAAATGTACTGCAACAATATTTGCTGTCGATAGTTACTTAGTGTTGAAAGGATTAAGGACTGTTCCGCCATATCGACGCCTCTACAAAAGTCTCTTTTTGAAACCATTATGATAAAAAGAGCATTAAAATTTTGCTCCATAGAAACCATTGTGATAACTAGAGCAAATGCTCTATTTATCACAATGGTTTCAAAACTACACATTTGTAAACATTTCCTTTGCTCTAGTAAATGCTCCTTTTCAGTGGATTTATTTAAAGAGGTTGGATCTAAAAATAGCCTATGACGATGGGTTAATTTCATACACAGCATGGTCATGAGTACAGCTGTCTCTTTAGGCTGTGGCTTATGCAAACAGTGTAGACCCAGACATGTCATCTTGTCAGAGAATTATTGTTTGATCAGGGTCTAAACTGTTTTTATCTGTTCATAAAGAAAATAATAATCTGCAAATACTTATGAGTGTATAACAGGGTAGACTTATCATTAGCCATGATAAAGACCTTTTCTGATATAGCTTAACCCTTTTCTGTATATAATATATACACCTTTTCATGCCTTTGCAAACGGAGTAGACCCAGATCAGATGGCTCCCATAGAAGCCTCCAAAAAATATTTATATGAGGCATTTAATCAGAGTCTGCTCTGTTTGCTTCTGAAATTATAACTCTACAGTTTCTACAAATACCAAACAGCCCTACATACATATGCAATTATAAAAGCAAGAACATCGCATGTGGACGCCAACGCTGATCTGTTCAGTTGTAGCCGCCAACATTGAAGTTAACGTTAATGTTTAGAACGATAAGTTCAACGAGCTAAAAATCAACTAATATATATAGCCATGATTTCATTACCTATTACATGAATGTTCATAGAATAAAGGGTTATACCAATATCAGACAATTGTATTACATGTATGATCAGGATTCAAACTTTAACCCTTTACTCCATGAATATTTATCCATGTAATAATGATGTCATAGATTCATTTTTATGATAGCACATGAACATAGGGTATTTTGGCCTTGGCAGAGAGTGTAAAATCATGCAGATCTACGTTTTGTATATCATATTTAAAGCAAACAGAGCAGACTGATCAGACGGCTCTGTTTGCAAAGGTGTAGAAAGGTGTATTTATGGAGAAAAGGGTTAGTATACTCTGGTCTTTTTGATATTCTGATCAAGATTCAAATTTACACCAATCTGTGAAATAGACAACAGTTAATCTTGAAATTCTAACAGACATCATTATCAGACTATGCTTGAGACATGCCAAATGAACTGGAATGTATAACTGAATGATCTGTTACTCAAAATGGTATTTTACCCGTTATACATGATCTTGACCCTTGAGCTGTCAACCTGAGTGTTGTGCATGTATACACTTGCCTATGGTGATCGCAAAATTTGTTAACCCTTCCCTGTTCTATGTTTATTCCAAATTTCAATACCTACTGAATATTCATGGACAAAATATGGAAGGTTGGACTTTGTAGGCATTTTAGAAACTAAAGAAACAGATCTATCAAATTCCATTAGCAAACAGAGCAGACTCTGATCAGACGGCTCCAATAGGAGCCGTCTGATCTGGGTCTACTCTGTTTGCAAATGTGTGAAAACATGTTCATATGAAGGAAAGGGTTAAGCCGTGAACCTGAGTGTAGTGCATGTATACACTTGCCTATGGTGCTCCGAAATTTGTTAATACTGAAAAATCTCAACATCCAAGAAACAAGATGCATACAGGCTAACAGCTGAGTGAACTACTACAAGGCAGTGTTATGTAAAAAAGACAAATTAGTTTTCAAAATTCAAGCAACTGAAATTTAAAGATGACACTTAGCAGTTCATTATGTTTGATTTAGATTTTGATATATAAGAGGTATGATTTTTCCGTTTGTAATGAGAAGATTTTGAAATAGTGGAGTCTGACCTCAACTAAAGTCATGTTCATCGAGTAATGGCTGTAGAACAATTCCCAAACCAACATGTATACAGACATTTCAAATGTTACTTCTCAACCCTTTACTCCATAAATATGCCGTTCTGCACCTTTGCAAACAGAGTAGACCCAGATCAGACGCCTCCTACAGGAGCCGTCTGATCAGGGTCTGCTCTGTTTGCTTATAACATAATATAGATCTAATTCTACAGTTTCTGCTGTGGCCAAAAAATTCCTGAGTCCTTATGCTGTTGTAAGAAAATAATCTATTTAATATTCATGCCATTATTTCTTACATGAATATTCATGAAGTAAAGGGTTAAGACTTTCTTAACCTTCTCCCTCATGAATATTTATACAAAATATCACGAATATTAATTAAATGATTTTTTATATTGGTCACTGAACAAAAAAAATCCTACCATAACAAACTGTAGAACCAGATCTATATTATGTCATAAACGAGCAGAGCAGAACCTGTTCAGACGGCTCCAACAGGAGCGGTCTAATCTGAGTCTTCTCTGTTTGCAAAGGCACGAAAAGGCATTTTTATGAGGGAAAGGATTAAGCATATACATTAAGCACATGAATTTAAATTTATTGAGCACAGAATAGGAAAACAATAACAAATTACAATTATTGACGACGTAATTACCACACTGATAACAAATGTATCTAAATTTAAAATACCTATAGTTTATTATTGATTTCATTTAATACCCAGAAATTTTATTTCATGACAATTCAATCCTCCAAAGTTTTATAATCAAGCGGGAATAATTTGCACATAATGTAAACTCTGAAAAGCAGATATGTAATAAGCAGCATTAACAAAAAGTGTAGGAGTGGAGTTGTAAGCATTGAAATTTGTACAGAAAACCTGTCTTGTGTGAACACTTCTTACTAATATATAGGCAGAAGTCCAGATAAGATGCGTAAATTAAAACATTTTCAAGAATAACTTCTTTATTTCTCCACCAAACCCTATGTTGTGACCAATCTTTAGAATCGTCTCTTCGAGACGATTCTAAAGAGTGGTCACAACATAGGGCTTGGTAGAGAAATGATGGTTTTAGTATTTGAGTACGCATGTTTATCTGTTGCTCTGTATATAGAGGAGTCTCAAAAAGAAGGGGGGTTACTTAACCCTTTACTCCATGAATATTCATGTAAGAGCTCATGACATCATGAATATTAATTAGATTAATCTTTATAATGACAACACAAGAATGTCTGGCCATGGCAGAAACTGGTCAGATCTATTATAATTTGGTAAGCAAACAGCAGACTTTGATGAGACCGTTCCTATGGGAACCATCTGACCTGGATCTACTCTGAATTATAATATTTGACTCCTCCCTCTATGAATATTAATGAATCAAACCACCACCAAAACAACATGTTTTATCGTAGAATATGATTTTTATGGCAAACAGTGCAGACCCTGATCAGTGGGCTCCTACAGGAGCCCTCTGATCTGGATCTACCCTGTTTGCAAATGACTGATATACTTGTTTCCCACATCTACAGGGTTAAGACAGATTTTACTGTACATAAGCATCTGTCTTTTAAGCAAGCAAGTACAGTAACAGATTACTTATCCATTTGCACCCAGCAAAACATGCATAATAATAACACAAATAAAATTTGCCACGCTGTCAACCAAATTAGCACAATTTTTTATACACTGTATTCACTCACGAAATGCCCCTATGAGGAGAAGAACTCAAAAAGTGTTTAGCTTCATTCTAATCCTATAGCGATACTCTGTGATTATCATGTACAAAATATTATACAGCAGAACCTGTCTTAAGGGACTATTCATTTATTGAGCATAGGAGTCTGAAAAAGCAAGTGGTTGCTTAATGCAGGACAAAAGTAATGCAGAAAGCTCCTATGTGAGCTTTCTGCATTACTTTTGACCTACATTAAGCTACCACCTGCCTTACAGACTCATAATTAGACTTGCTTTTGATGGTTGCTCAAAACAGGTTCAACTGTATGTTTAAACCAAATGACCCCACTCTAATAAATGCCCCCTTATTGGGGGTGGGGGTGGGAAACTAACAATGAAATAAAAACAATTAAAATCTTGTATAATAACCATTAAATAAGCAAATAAATATGAGTTTTTCCAAATACAAAATACTGGTGTTCGCTTAATGCAGACTATAAGCAATGCAGCAAGCTCCCCTAGAAGCTGCATTGCTTCCATTCTGCATTAACCCATTACTTCATAGGCTATTTTTGGATACAACCTCTTTGAATGAATCTACCGAAATGAGTATTAACTAGAGAAAAGGAAAATTTTAGAATTTTGTAGTTTGAAACCATTGTGATAAATAGAGCATTTGCTCCTATAGGAGAAAATGCTCTATTTATCACAATGGTTTCACAAAGTGATCTTTACAGAGTCGTCAAAAGTCGTCAATATGAGGGAATGGGTTAAGCAATCACCAGTGTACAAAATGCAAGAAAATCCTTTTCAAAATATTACGCCCACAAGGGACTTTTATTAGAGACAATACGATACCTGCAAATGATTCTCACGAAATACAAGCAATTTATTCCTGTATCAATACTCCTTGTTCATGCATTAACCTTTTCCCTATTCGACTATTCAATAGGGAAAGAGTCTAACCATATAAACATGGGATCAGACTGTCATAAGTCTGGATCCTGATGAGACGCCAAGTTTCTCCGCGTCTAATCTTGATCAAAACTATTTTGTAAAGGTTATCACGATTTCGTTTCATTAATTGTAGTTATAGTTTTGTAGTAAGCTCTTGATACACCTTGAATTCAGTTTTCTTTCAGCATACATGTACCATACATTTGTGCTGTAACTGCCATTAAGCAAACGTGATATGTAACACACACAGATTTAACAAAAAAAAATAAAATGCAAAGTTCACAAATTACCAGGATTATTATCATCTGGGTCCATGCTTTTGATTGGTCAGATTTGAGTTCTCAAGCTTTTGATTGGTCAGATTTGAGCCAAAGGCTCAAATCTGACCAATCAAAAACTTGAGAACGAACTCAGACTCAACTCAAAGTTTTATAAGCATGGACCCTGAACTTATCTAGTACATATGCTTAGGCCTATAAATCTACTCCAACATACATATACTCATGATATAAATTTGTCATTTAAAAAATATAATTCCATTTCGTACCGAACTTTAATAAAGAATTTAGACCCTTAAGAGATTCATGCAAATGGAATATAACACAGCACTAATAACTCTTTCACTGCCAATTATTATCATCTGAAAATTAGTAACAAGTTTTAAATGATGTACGCATAACAGATTGCTGTTGTAGCAGATGTCTGACCAGGGTCTGCTCTGTTTGCTAATAACGTGACATAGATCTAATTCTACAGTTTTTGTCAAAGCAAACCATTCCCATCAAAATTTTACATTATGAAAATTCATTTAATATATATTCATCATGTAATTATTTCTTACATGAATATTGAACAGGCAAAGGATCAACAGTACCAGCTGTAAGTGATGTAATGAAATTAGACAAAGTAAGAGAAAATTACCAAATATATACAGTAAAACCTCTCAATAACGACCACTAAATTGTGTTAATTAGTTAGTATTTAGGGCAGGTGGCTGCTTAAAGCAAGGTGAAAGTAAAACAGAACGCTCCTGCAGGAGCGTTCTGTTTTACTTTCACTTTACTTTAAGCAGCCACCTGCCTTTAACACAAAATACTTTTAAGTAATTTAGTGGTTGTTATAGAGAGGTTTTACTACATGTAGTCCAAATATGTAAAATCCTGCACATTTATACAGATTATCACCAGATATAACAGCAAAGCATCTTTAACCCTTTCCGCGCTGAAGTTCTTATTGTCGTCTGCAATCCAAGTTTGTTAAATCATTTAGTAAAATAAGGAAATGAGATAAATAAATGCAAATTTCAAAGGAATAAAGCACACATATAGAAATAGAGACTGAGACAAATAGTGAAGTCCCTGATCAGACCCCGCTCTGAAAAGGCAGCGTCTGATCTGGGACTGCACTATTTGTTGTGGTGCATTTATGCGACTGCGGCGGTGAAAGGGTTAAAAGGACCAGTTAACAGACATGCAAGCACTCATCATACTTACAGCTTAAAGCTCATCATACTTAAAGCTTCAGCACATAAAAAGAACACCTCAACGTCTTTAATATATTACAATGTATAATGCTACACATGTTCAAGAGTACACCTGAAGTAGTTCCACCATACATAGGTCTTTAATCCTTTACTCCGTGAATATTCATGTAACAAAATAATGATAGCATGAATATTACTAATTTAGATTAATTGTTATAATAGCACATGCATACAAGAAATTTTGGTCATGGCAGATACTGTAGAAACATATCTACATGTATATTAAATTATGAGAAGACCCTGATCAGACGGTTCCTATAGGAGCCGTCTGATCTGGGTCTACTCTGTTTGCAGAGGCGTAGAAAAGCGTATTTATGGAGTAAAGGATTAAACAAAATCAGTCAATGCAACAAAGTCTCAAAATACATGTTGCATTTATGGAATACACTCTGTAAGGGTAAAAACTATTCCTGTAAATGCTGTTAAAAACAAGACATAAATCCAGATACTTTCATGGAATGACTGATACTTCATTTTCGGCGTGAAGAGCGATCTTAGGATGTGTAAACACAAACCTTGGATTAACCCTTTTCCTCATATGGATGTTTTTTCACACCTTTGCAAACAGAGTAGACCAAGATCAGATGCACCTCTTGCTCTGAAATTGCACAAAATATACTGAAAATTTGCAATTTCAAAGTCTAATGATCAAAACATTTTGAGTGAAAAAATGGACAGATAAAATAAATCTCAAAATTGTTTAAAATTGAATCACTGTAAAAACTACATTGAGTCTAGTCTGTAACAATTACATTAAGTCAATGCTATAAAATACACTGAGTCTAGTATGTAACAATTACATTGAGTCTTGTCTGTAACAATTACATTAAGATCTAGTCTGTAACAACTAGAATTATCACTGAATATAATATAAGCACCCCCCCCCCCCCCCCCAAAAAAAAAAATGGTTTCAAAAAGTGACTTTAACAGAGGCGTCAAAAAAGGGAATGGATTAAAAGAAAATGATGACACCACACGGCGGACGACAATGGACTCAGAGTGATTCTAATACAGTAGTTTAGATGCTAGGTGGGCTAATTATAATCAGGCTAGAAGATTGTAGCGACGTGCACCTCTTCTCTTAATCCATTCCCTCATATTGACGCCTTTTGAAACCTCTGTAAAAATTACTTTTTGAAACCATTGTGATAAATAGAGCATTTCCTCCATAGGAGCAAATGCTCTATTTATCACAATGGTTTCAAAACTACATGATTGTACCTAATTCTAAAATTTTCCTTTTTCTGCAGTAAATGTTCCTTTTTTCAACGAGGTTGGGTCTAAAAATAACCTAGGAGGTATTGGGTCTTAAAATAGCCTATGAGGTAATGGGTTAATGATGAAGCCCCTTATGAAAGTTTTTTTTTTTAAATCCTGCCTATAATTCCTGAGAAATAGCACAGACATGAAAAACCAACAGACCAAGCAACCGACATGTTGACTCCTACATGCGCTCCCTAAACTTTATTTGTGGGAGTACGATAATATCAACCAGAGATACAGATAGGATGCGTATATTAAAGTATTTTTAAAAATAACTCCTTTATTTCTCCACCAAACCCTATGTTGTGACCACTCTTTAGAATAGCCTTAAAGAGACAATTCTAAAGAGTGGTCACAACATAGGGTTTGGTGGAGAAATGACGATTTTAGTAATTGAGTATGCTCCCTTATCCGTTGCTCTGTTAACAATGACTACATGTAACAGTTCTTAAAATGTATCATAATCTTTCACATTGTACAGTAAAATCTCTACAACAACCAACCCCCAAATATTAACGCTTTCCAGCATATAAACACTTCTTTCATGCCTTTGCAAACAGAGTTGACCTAGATCAGACACATCCAATAGAAGCCCTCTGATCTGGGTCTACTATGTTTGCAATGCTTGAAAAGGGGTTTATATCAGAGAAAGGGCTAGACATAACCATGCCCATTCATTTAGTGGTTGCGACAGAGAGTTTCTACCGTATTTCACTGAACACCGGAATCATTATTCAACAATTACAGCCTGACCATCAATTACTCATCCATATCTTTGACTACAGCTGTGAGGAGATCTTGCATGTCTTTGGCCCTCTTCTTGCCAGTTTCTAATACTTCTTCATGATTGGCCACCTGAGTGGAGTCGTACTCCATCACACACTTGTTAGTGATCAGTGAGATTCCACACACCTCCATACCACAGTGATTTGCTACTAAAACCTCTGGAACTGTACTCATACCTGAAAAAGAAAATCAACCTGAAAATAATTAACACATTCCCTAATATTGACACCTTTTGCCACCTATGGAAATGTCACTTTTTGAAACCATTGTGATAAATAGAGCATTTGCTCTATTTATCACAATGGTTTCAAAACTACACAATTCCAAAACATTTCCTTTCTTCCTAGAAAAGCTCCTTCTCGGTAAATGCTCCTTCTCGGCAGATTTATTTAAAGAGGCTGGGTCTAAAAATATCCTAAAAATATGGGTTAACCTCAACAACAACAAGGTAATGAAGGCCCTGTACTGCTCTTTACCTGAGACAGCAAGTAAAAGTAAAGTACCTAGTTATAGTCTACTTTCAGTCCGAATGACCGCTCAGCCGACTGTACATTTACTCCCCTGGTCATTGAGTCATTGGCCTACAATATTGAGCACTGCTAACATATGGTGCAATCATGCAGCCGCAGTACCGGCGAGTGACCCTCACAGGTACCCATTTTAACCCCCTGGGTGGGGAGGATGTGCGGGTGGGAAGACACGGAAAAGCATCTCTGATATTTCCGGGAGGGACCGGGATTTGAACCCCGGACCTCCGGACTGATAGTCAAGCGCGTTACCACTAGACCACCGCCACCTACACTAAGTGATGTGAGTATACCGGTGAAAAATATTGGTTAACCCTTTCCTCCATAAATACACCTTTCTACGCTTCTGTATAAGTCACCTGTTGAAACCATTGTGATAAATTGAGCATTTGCTTCTCTAGGAGCAAATGCTCTATTTATCGCAATGGTTTCAAACTACAAAATTCTAAAATTTTCCTTTTCTCTAGTTAATGCTCCTTTTCAGTAGATGCATCCAAAGAGGTTGGATCTAAAAATAGCCTATGGAAGAAAGGGTTAACTCATGTACCTGTAGCATCAACGCCAGCCACTTTCAGAAATTTGCACTCTGTGACGGTCTCAAATGATGGTCCGCCAAGGAAGCAGTAAACGCCCTCCTGTAGGAAGTCCTTCATACCCAGCTTCTCCCCAACCTGTTTAATAAGCTTACGCATCCTGAGACTGTAGGACTGAGAGGCAGGTGGGAACCTGGGACCAAACCTGGGAAATTGTAAAGTAAATACCATTTATGCTTTTTGTATACACACTTTATCACCAAAACAGGGCTTTAACACTTACAACGCTAAATTTTCAAATGGACTATTCCAAAACTCAGAGAGGTCAAGCTTATGGTGAATATTTAGGGATTTTCCTAATGAAAAGTGTAACATGACAAACAGTGGAGACCCAGATGAGAGGGCTCCTCTGAAAGCCCTCTCATCTGGGTCTACACTATTTGTAAAGGACATTAATGACTCAAGTCTCACACTATAAGGGTTAACCCTTTCCTTCATACAAATGTTTTGTCATGCCTTTGCAAACAGAGTAGACCCAAATCAGATTGCTCCTCTGTAAGCCATATGAAAAGGAATTGCTCTGTTTGTTTCTCGAACTTCAAGGGACCATACAAATTACTTCAAGATACAGTGAAACCTCGGAATTCCGGAGCTCCGGAATTCCGAAATCCGCGGAATTCCGAACGTTCCGTTTGGTCCCGATTTTTTTTCTTCTTATTTCAACTACGGGAAAGTTTCAGAAATCCGGAAACTCAGAATTCCGAATTCCGAACGATTTTTTCGTCCGAAATTGTTTAATTGCGCTTAAATGTAACCCGGAATTCCGAACGCTTACTGTACCTGAGAATGTTTGGGCTGGCATGCGCGTCTATTTTTAGCGGCTATGTTACCACAACTCTACACGGTACATACACACGATAAAGCGTGTGCGGTAGTCGTGTCAACTGGTGTTTGTTTAAGCCCCAATTATCTTCGAAGAATCATTAGGTGTTTGATGCCGCTGTTGATTTAAATGGATTAAAAGACGGGCTGTGGCGATCGACTGCAGTAAGACCTCTTTAATGTCCAAATTATGTCCTAATTTTGTGGAATAAAGAGCGGTCTCTTTTGTGCGGCGACTTTTGTTTTACACACGGTGGGCTGACTGACAAAAAAAATCTTTAATCTCGTTTGGTAATTTTGCAAACTAAGGTCGCGAGTAATCCCTAATTATTCCAAATGTAATAAATGATGCAGTTTCTCAAATTGTTCACCATTCTCGCTCATTCTAGGCTATATTCTACATCGTAAAGAAAAGTTCTAGTTAAGATCACGATCATGTCTGAACCGCCGAGTAAGCGTAGACGGGTTGACTTAACCCTTGACATTAAAGTTCAGTTCAACTATTATTTACATTGGTGTTGCTTCTTCAAAGTAGAAAGCTTTAAAGAAACAAGTCCATTGCAAATACTTTGTGAGCAAAATCTACCCTTTCATGTCATGCAATATCAGCAATCAACATTTTGATCACATCAACCTTACTTAGAGAGCATAATTGTGGTCGAAACATTTAACTATATGAGAAACCTCAGAAATCCGAAATCCTCAGAAATCCGAACTTTTCATTTGGTCCGGAAGGGGTTCGGATTTCCGAGGTTTCACTGTATAACAGAACTTCGAGCCATTCAATTTCTAATCTGAACAAGTTCAAAGCATAGTGCAGGTAGAAAATAATGCTGGAAGCTAAACTTTTAACATTACTTTCAACTTGCATTAAGCTGTCACATGTAGTAAATTTTGCTTTTACTTCATGTTGTCCTGAATTTCGTGCTGAGTTCGAGATACTGACATTCAACTGTGTTTTGCACTGGGGATGGGTTCTTTTAACTCTTTTGCTACCAAGTTTTGTCTTCTGCAAAGTCTGTTGTCTGCTACATTTTTTAATTTTCTTCATTTTTGTTTGAAAATTCTGTCACATTTACGAACAGTTTGGATCCTGATCCTGACGAGACGTCAAGTTACTCGGTGTCTCATCTGGAACCAAACTGTTTGCATAGGTAATCACAGATGCGACATTGGCAGCGAAGAGTTAACAGCCCCGTATAGAAGCCAGAAAAAGACCTGGTTACCTGTCGTCATTTGGTCCGACCAGCGGGTTGACAGCTGCAAAGCCTGGCATGTTGAAGTGGTCCTTTATAATCATGATGTCTCCCACATTAAAGTCTTGATTGATTCCTCCTGCAGCGTTGGTCACAAACAGAATCTTAACACCCATCAGCTTCATCACCCGTACTGGTAGAATGATCTGAAAAATACGTACAAGTGTGCTGGTAAAAAAAACATGAACTCACCTACACATTTTTGAAAATTAACCCTCTCCCTCATATAAACGTGTTTTCACGCATATGCAAACAGAGTAGACCCAGATCAGACAGCTCCTAGAGGAGCCGTCTGATCAGGGTCTACTCTGTTTGCTAATAGAATTTGATAGATCTGTTTCCTCACTTTCTAAAATGGCTACAATGTACTACCATCCATAATTCATTATAACTATGTTTTCTGTGAATATTCAGTAGGTACTGGAATTTGTAATAAACATAGAACAGGGAAAGGGTTAATTAACATAGTTAACTCTTCTGTGTTTTTGAGATATCAACATGGTTTGAACAATCTTGGTAGAGGGTCACCTCAGGATTGTTCCTGCCAAATACTGTTGAAATCTGGCTGATGGTAATGGAGGAGAAGATTTTTTAAGTTATCTATATAAACATATAAGGAAAATTAGTCCTGCACCATGGTGGCCATGTTTTTCGAGATAACAACATGATTTGAACAAACTTCATAGAAGGTCACCTAAGGGGCATAAAAAACCCTAATGAGAATGTATATGCAGTTTGACACATCTTTTGTTTGTGATGGACTCACCTTGTGAACGTCATATCCCTCATATAAATGTGCCCTGCCTTGCATCAACACGACCTGTCTTCCCTCCAGTGTTCCAAACACCAGTCTTCCAGCATGTCCCGGCACTAAGTCGATAGAAACTAGGAGTTCATACAAATTAACAGTGAAGGGTATAGAGGTGCACAGCTAGCGACCACTACATGCAGGTGAAAGGCAAACACTAGAATACAGGCAGTTTCTATTTAGATTTTCGCATTGTATTTGTCATCTGCAAAAGGTATCAACTGCTTCAATCAGCACATTTACCATATTATTGCTAATAAATGCCTTGGGGGCATAAACTTTTTAAGAGGAGCTTCTTGCTTTGTGTATTAAGATGGTTGCTTAATGCAGAATTAAAGCAATGCAGAAAGCTCCTAGGGGATGAATAAAAGAACTTTAACCCTAAATATCCAGTAATAACTATTTTATAAAGGAGAATATGTTTTTCAAAATGCATAGGGTAGCTTAATGCAGACTTAAAGCAAAGGAAAAAACTCTTAGGCGATCTTTCTGCATTGCTTTCATTCTGCATTAAGCAAACATCTGTGTACAAAATGCAAGAAGCTCCTTTTTGAAATCCAAAACCAACGGCGCAATTATTACAGAAAATATGGTAAATGTACTATGAATTTCACACCAATATTGTTCATTTGTTCTATCTGCCTGTTCTCTACTGTCCACCATACAGGGTACAAACCAAGTACTAATCTGAAGCCTTTCCTTCAATTAAATTAAAAACTGCTGCAAACAGAGTAGACCAAGATCAGACAGACCCTGTAAGAGCCGTCTGATTAGAGTCTGCTCTGTTTGCTTATGAAATTGTATAGATCAGATCCTACAGTTTGTATCTAAACCAACAATTCTTGTGACCATGTGCCGTTATAATAAAATAATGTAATTATTATATAATATTGATGATGTCACTACTTATTTCTTACAAGAGTATTCATGGAGTAAAAGGTTAGCCCTTTTCCTCATATAAACATGTTTTCACACATTTGCAAACAGATTAGACTCAGATCAGACGGCTCCTATAGGAGCCGTCTGATCAGGGTTTGCTGTTTGCTAATGGAATTGGATAGATCTGTTTCTTTAATTCCTTAAATGGCTAGAATGCTCCACCTTAAATATTTTTATTGTAACTACTTTGTTCATGAATATTCAGTAGGTATTGAAATTTGGAATAAACATAGAACAAGGAAAGTGTTAATAGATAAACCACCTCAAGTTTAAATACAGTAAAACCTCTCTATAACGGCCACTCAATTGTGTTAATTAATTGATATTTAGGACAGGTGGCTGCTTAAAACAAGGTGAAAGTAAAACAGAACGCTCCTATAGGAGCGTTCTGTTTTACTTTCACCTTGCTTTAAGCAGCCACCTGTCCTAAACAAAATACTTGATGTAATTTAGTGGCCGTTATAGAGAGGGTTTACATGTCCAAAATGGCATTTTTTAGTAGAAATAAGTTGATGAAAAGAATATGATGCTCGTTGTCATTTTGTTCAAACGGATATTAAACTCGTCTTGGAAAAAGTTATTAACACATTATCCCCTAGTGACGCATTTTTGCACATCTATAAAAGTCACTTTATGAAACCATTGTGATAAATAGAGCATTTGCTCCTATATGAGCAAATGCTCTATTTATCACAATGGTTCCAAACTACAAAATTCTAATATTTTCCTTTCCTCTAGTTAATGCTCCTTTTCGGTAGATACAATCAAAGAGGTTGGGTCAAACAAGAGGGCCATGAGGCCCTGAAGCGCTCACCTGAGATAACCTTGTACAACTTTGGTAGAGAACAACAAGGCAAAGCCTTATGGTTTCAGAGAAAAATAATATTTCATACTTGTCCCATGAAAAACTGATAAGCCCCAAGGCAGGGCCAAGTTTCGCCAAGAGGTCAGGGTCGTAAGTTGAACATTCTTGTCAGAGGGCCACAAGCCAAAGCTACATATTTGTAGAGGACCATTAGATCATGTTTATGTTACATACCAAACATCAAAGGTCTAGGCCTTACAGTTTCAGAAGATTTTTAAAGATTTTCCTATGAAAAACTGATAAGCCCTTGGGCGATGCCATTTTTGGTCCGGGGATCACAATTTGAACAATCTTTGTAGAGGACCATTAGATGATGTTACATACCAAATATCAAAGGTCTAGGCCCCTTACAATTTCAGGAGAAGATTTTTTAAAGATTTTCCTATGGAAAAACTGATAAGCCCTTGGGCGGGCCATTTTTGGTCCGGGGGTCATAATTTGAACAATCTTTGTAGAGGACCATAAGATCATGCTACATACCAAATATCAAAGGTCTAGCCCTTACAGTTTCAGAGAAGAAGATTTTTAAAGATTTTCCTATGAAAAACTGATAAATCCTTGGGCGTGGCCATTTTTGGCCCGGGGGTCATAATTTGAACAATCTTTGTAGAGGACCATAAGATCATGCTACATACCAAATATCAAAGGTCTAGGCATTACAATTTCAGAGAAGAAGATTTTTAAAGATTTTACTATGAAAAACTGATAAGCCTATGGGCGGGCCATTTTTGGCCCGGGGGTCATAATTTGAACAATCTTTGTAGAGGAGCATAAGATCATGCTACATACCAAATATCAAAGATCTAGGCCTATCAATTTCAGAGAAAAAGATTTTTAAAGATTTTTCTATGAAAAACTGATAAGCCCTTGGGCAGGGCCATTTTTGATCCGGGGGTCATAATGTGAACAACATTTCGTTCCCCCTAGCCACTGATGCTTCTGACAAAATTTGGTTAAATTCGGGTCAGCAGTTTCAGAGGAGATGTCGTTTGAAAATGTGGCCGGACGGATCACGGTCACAATAGCTCATCCTGAGCCTTTGGCTCAGGTGAGCTAAAAATAGCATAGGAGAGAATGAGTTAAGCAAGCCTCTGTGCCTCTGTGGAGCTTAATAACATTCCCCCCCCTTACTCATTTGATATCAGTTTGTACAAAATGACTACCATACTCGCAGCATACCGTATCCTATACATACAAACTACATGTACTATATATTAATACAGTCAGAAACAAAGAAATAACTCAAAACAGTAAAACAACTAATGTAAAACATGAGCAGGAAGCACGGACAAGAATATGTACATGTAAATGCATTTCACTGTAGCAATCAGAGATACAACAGTTACTGTGTAAGGAAGTCCAGACAATACTGCATGCATTGTAAGTTATTATTAACCCTTTACTCCATAAATATGCCTTTCTACACCTTTGCAAACAGAGTAGATCCAGATAAGACAGCTCCTATAGGAGTCATCTGATCAGGATCTGCCCTGTTTGCTTATGATATGATAAACTAAAATATATGATTCTACAGTTTCTCCCATGGCCAAAAATTCCTGAGTCCCATGTATTATTATAACAGTGAATCTAATTAATATTCATGAATGGTGTCATTATTTCTTGTATGGATATTCATAGAGTAAAGGTTTAATCCCTTCAGTGCTGAATTTTCAAATGGACTATTCTAAAATTCAAACAGGTCAAGCTTACTGTGAATATTTAGGGACTTTTTTAATAAAGTAAAGTGTAACATTACAAGCAGTGCAGTCCCGGATGAGATGGCTCCTAGAGGAGCCCTCTCACTGGGTCTAAACTGTTTGCAAAGGACATTAGTAATTAGTTTCCAGCACTGAAAGGGTGAACCCATTCACTCATAGGCTATTTTTAGATTCAACCTCTTTGAATAAATCTACCGAAAAGGAGCATTAACTAGAGAAAAGGAATTTTTTTTTAGAATTTAGTAGTTTGAAACCATTGAGATAAATAGAGCATTTGCTCCTATAGGAGCAAATGCTCTATTTATCACAATGGTTTCACAAAGTGATATTTACAGAGGGGTCAAAAGTCTTCAATATGAGGGAATGGGTTAAGCTAAACAAGTAGATAAATTATTTATCACTTCTGTGAATGTTCATACTATTCCAGCTTGAGGTTTTGGAGAATTTATTGTGTGCACCAGAATGGATATTGTGTGCACAAGAATGGATATTACGTGCAAAAGAACGTTTAAGTGATACTGTAAAAACAATAAAGGTCTATAACCCTGCAAAAGTCCTGTAATACTATACAGTATGCACAACTAGATGTAGTTTAACACCTGTGAAGTATCATCTTATTCCAGATTTCAGATATATTGTGCTGGATCCCAGACAGTGAGTGCAGGTTACAATAACTCTCAGGTGAGCTAAAAGTACATAGCAACAAGAGGGCCAGAATGGCCCTGACATCGCTCACCAGGCAATCAGAGGAGAAGATGTTCAAAGTTTTCACTATATGTTTCTAGAGAAAACTAGCCACCCCTGGGGCGGGGTCAATCTTGACCCCAGGGGCATAATGTATATAACTTTTGTAGAGGACCTGAACATGATGCTATGTGCCAAATATGAAAGCTGAGAACCTTTCAGTTTCAGAGAAGAATATATTCAAAGTTTTACCATATATTTCTATTGAAAACTGGCTACCCCTGGGGCGGGGCCAATTTTGACCCCAGGGGCATAATTTATATAACTTTTGTAGAGGACCTGAACATGATGCTATGTGCCAAATATGAAAGCTGAGAACCTTCCAGTTTCTGAGGAGAAGATTTTCAAAGTTTCACTATATGTTTCTATTGAAAACTGACCACCCCTGGGGCGGGGCCAATTTTGACCCCAGGGGCATAATTTATATAACTTTTGTAGAGGACCTGAACATGATGCTATGTGCCAAATATGAAAGCTGAGAACCCTGTAGATTCAGAAGAAAAGATTTTCAAAGTTGTCACTATATGTTTCTATTCAAAACTGGCTACCCCTGGGGCGGGGCCAATTTTGACCCCAGGGCCATAATTTATATAACTTTTGTAGAGGACCTGAACATGATGCTATGTGCCAAATATGAAAGCTGAGAACGCTGTAGATTCAGAGGAGAAGATTTTCAAAGTTGTCACTATATGTTTCTATTGAAATCTGGCTACCCCTGGGGCGGGGCCAATTTTGACCCCAGGGCCATAATTTATATAACTTTTGTAGAGGACCTGAACATGATGCTATGTGCCAAATATGAAAGCTGAGAACCCTGTAGATTCAGAGGAGAAGATTTTCAAAGTTGTCACTATATGTTTCTATTCAAAACTGGCTACCCCTGGGGCGGGGCCAATTTTGACCCCAGGGGCCTAATTTATATAACTTTAGTAGAGGACCTGAACATGATGCTATGTGCCAAATATGAAAGCTGAGAACCCTGTAGATTCAGAGGAGAAGATTTTCAAAGTTTTACTATATATTTCAATAGAAAACAAGGCACCCCTGGGGCGGGGCCAATTTTGACCCCAGGGGCAAAATTTATATTACTTTTGTAGAGGACCTAAAGATGATGCTATGTACCAAAGATGAAAGCTGAGAACCCTGTAGATTCAGAGGAGAAGATTTTTAAAGGTTCAAATTGTTGACGCCTGACGACGGACGACGGACATCAAGCGATCACAAAAGCTCACCCTGAGCACAAAAGTGCTCTGGTGAGCTAAAAATGCAAACAGTCATATAAGCTTACTTGAGTCCAAAACAGTATTTGGTGTATCTTTACTGCCTGCAGTTAGGCCTTTTTCTAGCAGTCTTGGGAGAAATGCATTTTAACAATTGATTATTTCACACTTAAAGCATTTTGGCCCCATTTTAACTTATTTTGGACTATTTTAGCATTCAATCAAAAGTTAGCTTCTATTGGGATATTATTCCCAAAATTGGGAAAAATGTTAACTAGTTTGCATCGGGAATGGGTCCTTTTAATGGACCTATGTGTAAGACACAAGAGTACAAACAGACAAATATTTCTCAGTTGTTGTTTTTTCAACCCTTTACTCTATGAATATTCAAGAAAGAAATGATGACAATAAATATTGATTAGATTTATTTTTTTACAAATATGATAAGCAAGCAGAGCAGACGCCTCCTGCAGGAGCTGTCTGATCTGGGTCTGCACTGATTGCAAAGGCATAGAAAGGCGTACTTATCGAGTAAAGAGTTACAGTAAAACCTCTCTATAACGGCCACTAAATTGTGTTAATTAGTTGGTATTTATGACAGGTGCTGATTAAAGCAAGGTGAAAGTAAAACAGAACGCTCCTATAGGAGCATTCTGTTTTATACTTTCATCTTGCTTTAAGCAGCCACCTGCCTTTAGCACAAAATACTTGATGTAATTTAGTGGCTGTTATAGAGAGGTTTTACTGTAACTTTTAGCATGTTATAGATCAAACTGTGATAAATGTGGGTCTACTCTGTTTGCACAGGAGTGCTGAAAAGTTCTATATGAAGGAAAGGGTTTACAATAACCATTTAGAATATAACCTACATTTTTAGCCAATCAAAATGCTTTTTGCACTTCATTTAGTACAACACTTAATCATTAAGATTATTGTTTCTTTCGACCTCACACACTTGGCATGCGAAGTCCTGTGGGCGCGCAACATTTGTTTACTAGAACCATGGAAATGATTAATTATGCTGGGCCAATCAAAATATAGGTTATATTCTAAGCATGTTAGAACATATTAAGTGAAATCTTTGTGGCCAAGAAGTGGCTCACTCGCTTCTTAATCACTAAGATTTCACTTAATATTATTCTAACTGCAACTTGGGTGCAGGAAACAAATTAACCCAATACCTCACAGACTATTCTTAGACACAACCACTTTGAATAAATCTACAGGAAAGGAGCATTTACCAACAGAAAGGTAAATTTTAGAATTTAGTAGTTTTGAAACCATTGTGACAAATAGAGCATTTGTTCCTATGGGGCAGTGGTTTCAAAAAGTGACTTTTACAGAGGCGTCAAAAGGCATTAGTAGGAAGGAATGGGTTAACCCTTTCCTCCATAAATACGCCTTTCTACGCCTCCCTAAAAATAACCTATTGAAACCATTGTGATAGATAGAGCATTTGCTCCTATGGAGCAAATGCTCTATTTATCACAATGGTTTCAGAACTACAAAATTCTAAAATTTTCTTTTTCTCTAGTTAATGCTCCTTTTCGGTAAGATTTATTCAAAGAGGTTGTATCTAAAAATAGCTTATGAGGGAATGGGTTAAGTGGCATATATTGCAAACAATGCAGATCCAGAATAAGGGGCTCAGATCAAGGTCTACACTGTTTGTGATTCTTAAAATCTTCAACAGAGCTACAGATAAGGGTGTGAGTGAGTAAAATATTACTAAAATAGTCATTTCTCCACCAAACCCTATCTTGTAACTACTTTTTAGAATCATCTCGAAGAGACGGTTCTAAAGAGTGGTCACAATATAGGGTTTGGTGGAGAAATAAAGTAGTTATTCTTGAAAATGTTTTAATTTACAAACCTTATCTGGAGCTCTGCTTCAAGCAAATTAAGCTCTGCATGGACTTACCGGTAATTGTAAGTACACAATGATTTTGACATTTTAGATGTAGCATTCAAAGGGCTATGTATTAACCCTTAATGTGTGGGAATCGTGTATACAATACCTTTGCAAACAGTGTAGACCCAGTTTAAAGGGCTCCTGAGGGAGCCTGAGGGAGCCCTTCAATCAGGGTCTGCACCATTTGTCATATAAATCATTTTCTTCAGTGATAAATTTTGATACAACTTTTTGTTTAACCCTTTCCCTCATATAAACATCTTTTCACACATTTGCAAACAGTAGACCAAGTTCAGACGGCTCCTAGAGGAGTCGTCTGATCAGGGTCTGCTCTGTTTGCTAATGGAATTTGAAAGATCTGTACCTTTACTTTCTAAAATAGCTACAATGTTCCACCTTCCATAGTTCATTATAACTATTTTGTCCTTGAATAGGTATTGAAATTTGAAATAAATACACATGTAGAACAGGGAAAGGGTTAATTAATATTCAGAAAAAGGAGGAGCCAGAGTTAATTATTCAGCAGACTAAGGGTTAAATTGAAGGGACTAAAACAACTGAATACACAACAAATACTTTACCAAACGACTCAAAATACTGAAAAACTTCACCTGTACAAATGTTGGAAATGGGGGAAAAAAAGAAAGTAGGAATTTTGTTAATTCAGTTGCTGACAATATCTACATTAGTGTGGATGTCTTAACCCATTCCCTCATATTGACGACTTTTGACGACTCTGTAAAAGTCACTACGTGAAACCATTGTGATAAATAGAGCATTTGCTCCTATAGGAGCAAATGCTCTATTTATCACAATGGTTTCAAACTACAAAATTCTAAAATTTTCCTTTTCTCTAGTTAATGCTCCTTTTCGGTAGATTTATTCAAAGTTGTTGTATCTAAAAATAGTCTATGAGGTAATGGGTTAATTTGTTGTCATAATAAACCTTATTCTCTCTAATAAACGCCCCTACGATAGTAATGCCCTCTTGCTTCTCTGGGTTAACTAAAAATGAATAAAACAACTAAAACCCTATATAATAACCATTATTTTTTAGCTTAATTCAGATTGAAAGCAACATAGAAAACTCCCCTAGGAGCTTTCTGCAATGAATTCATTCAGCATTAAGCAACCATCTGTGTACAAAATGCAAGAAGCTCCTTTTTAACAAGATGTGTTTGTGAAACACTATGCCCCCGATTATTGCCAATATAAATTTGACCAGTAATTTGACCTTGATATATGACCTTGACCTTAATAAGTCACCCCAAAAAATGTTCGCCTCCATAAGTAGCACATGCATGCCATGTTTGAAGAATGTATATATGCAATGGCTAAAAATTATCTCCAACATTAAAGTCAAACCAGCAGACAGGGCAAAAATAATATGCATAAAAATGTTATGCCCCGGTGGCGTTTATTAGGGATAATACTGTAAGTCTAGATTCTAAAGTAAGGTCTTAGCCCTTCACTCCATAAATATGTCTTTCTACGTCTCTGCAAACAGAGTAGATCCAGAATAGATGGCTCAAATTGGAGGTGTCTGATCAGGGTCTACAATTTCTGCCATAGCTAAATATGCCTGTGTTCATGTGCCATTATACAGTAAAACCTCTCTATAACGGCCACTTAATTGTGTTAATTAGTTAGTATTTAGGGCAGGAGGCTGCTTAAAGCAAGGTGAAAGTAAAACAGAATGCTCCTATAGGAGCGTTCTGTTTTACTTTCACCTTGCTAAATTTAAGCAGCCACCTGCCTTTAACACAAAATACTTGATGTAATTTAGTGGCCGTTATGGAGAGGTTTTACTGTATAAATAATCTAATATTCATGGTGTCATTATTTCTTACAAGAATATTCATGGAGAAACGGGTTAACAGTCAGAAGTAAACTACAGCTAATATAAGAATAGATAATAACAATGTATCCTCACAAAGACATTTGAAAATCCGTAAAACAAAATGACGAAAATGCATGGAAAGTACATGTATAGTGGAGCTATTGATAAAGGTGTTCATTCCAATACTACAATCATCATTTCTCCACCAAAACATTATGACCACTCTTTATAAGAATTGTCTTGTCTCCAATAAACCTTTATGTTGTGACCACGCTTTAGAATTGTATCGAAAAGACAATTCTAAAGAGTGGTCACAACATAGGGTAGCATGGAGAAACAAGAGCACCGCAAGCGAGTGCCAACGCTCGTCTGTCATCATTGTCAAGATGAACATGCATACCAAAAATGAAGTTGTAAATGTAAAATTAAAGAAGTTCTGGTCAATGTTAAGATTTCGGACGACGACGACGACAACAACGACGACGCGGACGCCGGAGTTATGACAATAGCTCGTGATTTCATCGAAACAGACGAGCTAACAAAGGAGCGATCCTTGAAAATGTCTTTTTTGGGCATCTAATCTGGGCCTCTGTAAAGTAAGTAGAAGACTAAGCTGTATACTAACAATCATTGAAATCCTGTAAGGTAAACCCTTTCCTTCATATAAACGTGTTTTCACACTTCTGCAAACAAAGTAGACCCAGATCAGACGGCTCCTAGAGGAGCCGTCTGATCAGGGTCTGCTCTGTTTGCTAATGGAATTTGATAGATCTGTTTCTTTACTTTCTAAAATGGCTACAATGTTCCACCTTCCATATTTCGATATAACTATTTTGTCCATGAATATCCAGTAGGTATTGAAATTTTGAATAAGCATAGAACAGGGAATAGGTTAATGTTGTTTTGGCATTACAGCTGGTCCAGACAAACTGACAGACAAGCTGATCCCAGTACTACTTACTGCTTGCAAACAGAGTAGACCCAGATCAAAGGCCTCCTAATGGAATACTCTGATCAGGGTCTGCATTGTTTGCCATATTTTAGTTCATGGAAATATTACCTCACCAGAATTGGAATGACACAGTCTATGGACATTATCTGGAAGTGTCCATTTGAAAACTATTTTAGGGGTGTATTTTTTCCAAAATAAAATGAATGAATTTTACATGTCTAATTTCAATTAATGAACTATGCATACCTGTGCTTACGGGAAAACCTTCAATTTCTGCATACGTCAGTATTTCTTTGTTTTCCAGCATATCAGCCAGGCCCCCAAGGCCTGACCCACAGATGATCCCGACATGGGGCCTCGCCTTGACCCTAGCCAACACAGACTCTGCGATACGCTCTACATCCTCATAAGCATATCTGAAATGAGAGAAGAATGAATGAACTATTTAACCCTTTCAACTCTGAACTAGAGGTTTTTGTCACAAAAACGGATGTCTCCCCTCTAATAAAAACAATAATAGCTAATAACTCCAAAAATACTGATACCAGATTTATGGCTCTTGTGCATGACACTTACTTTCATCATGCTCTTTCCAAAAATAAAATGTCATTCCAATAGCATCAGTCGAACAGGAGTTATTAATCAGCCAAAAAATGTAACAAAGGGCAATAACTCCAAAAGTATTGAAGCCAGAATTATGGCCCTTGTTCATGACACTTTCTCTCATCATGCTCTTTCCATGTATGAAGTTTCAATACGATGGCAAGAGCCATGTAGGAGTTATCGTCCGGACAAGAAAGAATTAAACAAATGTACAAGGGGCAATAACTCTAAATTTATTGAAGCTCGAGTTAAGGATCTTATGCATGACACTTTCTCTTATCATGATGGTTCCATGTATGAAGTTTCACTCCAATGGCATGTGTCACATAGGAGTAATCATCCGGACAAAAAATTGTGATTTTTTTTTTTACAAAGGGCAATAACTCCAATATTAGTGAAGCGAGAGTTATGGACTTTGTGCATGACACTTCCTCTTGTTATGATCTTTCCATATATGAAGTTTCAATCCAATGGCATGAGCCATATAGAAGTTATCGTCCGGACAAAAAAGTGTGATTTTTTTACAAAGGGCAATAACTCCTATATTAGTGAAGCCAGAGTTATGTACCTTCTGCATGACACTTCCTCTCATTATGCTCTTTCCATATATGAAGTTTCAATCAACTGGCATCAGGCATATTGAAGTTATTGTCCGGACAAAAAATTATGATATTTTTTACAAAGGGCAATAACTCCAATATTAGTGAAGCCAGAGTTATGGACCTTGTGCATGACACTTCCTCTCGTCATGATCTTTCCATATATGAAGTTTCAATCCAATGGCATGAGCCATATAGGAGTTATCGTCCGGACAAAAAAGTGTGATTTTTTTTTACAAAGGGCAATAACTCCAATATTAGTGAAGCCAGAGTTATGGACCTTGTGCATGACACTTCCTCTCATTACACTCTTTCCATATATGAAGTTTCAATAAACTGGCATCAGGCATATTGAAGTTATCGTCCGGACAAAAAGTGTGACGGACAGACAGACAGACGGACAGACGGACAGACAGACAGACAGACAGACAGACAGACAGACAACTCTCACGAAAACAATATGTCTCCCCCATATAAATATGGGGGGAGACATAATTAGGGTGGAATAGTCCGTCAACGTTTGCTATCGAGTTCACTCAGTAGAAAAGGCTTAAACATGCTAGAGAGTTTCCACTGACAAACAGTGCAGACCCTTAGGACTCCTCTAGGACCCCTCTGATCTGAGTCTACACTGTTTGCAAACAACATAGCCATTTCCTTACATAGGATTAACCCTTTCAGGTAGGAAATGAGCTAACTGGCATGTGCAAACAGTGTGATCCAGATCAGATGCCTCCTGGAGGAACTCCCTAATCAGGGGCTACAATTAACCCTTTCATACTGAATGCACTCTTGTCACACGGATGAGGAACAATTCATCCCCTTCAAAGATTTAGCACAGCAATGGATAAAGGTACATATTCAAATATTAAAATAGTAATTTCTCTACCAAACCCAGTCTTTAGAATCTCCCAAATAAATACCCCCACCCTAAAAAATGCCCCCTTACTTCCAGGAGAAACAAGAACTAACATTAAAGGTGATGCCATTTTTCAACCCAAAATGACAAAAAAATACTCAAAAGTTCAAGGGGAGATAATTCTGCAATGTTCAGCGGTAAAGACATGAAAATTGGGTCTTGCACATCTACATTTGTATTATTTGTGGTTATTATATATACCAAATATAGAGTCAATAACCTTAAAACTGAAGGAGTAGTTTGTGACCCAAACTACCCATGTTCAAATACGGAGACAGACCAACCAACCACCCACCCAGTATATTCCAGTATACTCCCTTAAACAAGTTTGCGAGGGTATAACTAACAATCAATAACACAACTAAATCCCTAATGAATAACCATTAAATTAAGAACTACAGTAAAAACCCTCTAAACCTGACATTAAATTTGGTATAAATATTGGTCTTGGAGACAGGTGGCAGCTTCATGCAGGGTGAATGTCATGCAGAAAGCTCCTCTAGGACTTTCACCCTGCATGAAGCAGCCACCTGCCTAAAAGTACCTAAATTCTTCTCTACTAGAATTCCGGTTTAGAGGGGTTTTACAGTATAGGTTTTTCAAAATACAGGTGGTAGCACAATGTTCCTAAGGGGCTTTCTGCATTGCTTTCATTCTGCATTGCTTTCATTCTGCATTAACCCTTTGTTGAATATTCACACAGAAGAAATTATGACACCATGAATATTTATTAAATGCATTTTTATTATAGCATAATGTGCACAGGATATTTTGGTATTGAAAACTGTAGTCAGATCTATTATAATTCATAAGCAAACAGAGTAGACCCTGGCCAGACAGCACTACAGGAGCTGTCTGATCTGGGTCTACCCTGTTTGCCAAGGTGTGAACAAGAGTACCGCATACGGTACATAATACGCCCACTTGCAAACTTTCTCTGATTCAACATGCCTTATAAGTGTTGACATTTTCTAATCTGTGCTTCAGATCTTGATTTCCATATTAAGGTGATACTATTTTTAAACAAGAGGGCCATGAGGCCCTGAAGCGCTCACCTGAGATAACACCAGGGGCAGGGCCTTTTTTGACCACAAGAAATCATGTGGACAACCTGGTAGAGAACCACAAGGCAAAGCAGTATGCCATTAATTAAAGGTCTAAGCCTTATGATTTCAGAGAAAAGTAATATTTCATATTTTTCCCATCGAAAAAACTGATAAGCCCTGAGGCAGGGCCAAGTTTCGCCCTGTGGTCAGGGTCGTAAGTTAAAAATTCTTGGCAGAGGACCACAAGCCACAGCTACATATTTATAGAGGACCAGTAGATCATGTTAGTCATACCAAATATCAATGGTCTAGGCCTTACAGTTTCAGAATTTTTTTAAAGATTTTCCTATGAAAAACTGATAAGCCCATGGGCGGGGCCATATTTGGCCCAGGGGTCATAATTTGAACAATATTTGAAGAGGACCATACGTTCATGCTACATACCAAATATCAAAGGTCTAGGCCTTACGGTTTCAGAGAAGAAGATTTTTTAAGATTTTCCTATGAAAAACTGATAAGCCCTTGGGCGGGGCCATTTTTGGCCCGGGGTCATAATTTGAACACTATTTGTAGAGGACCATAAGATCATGCTACATATTAAATATCAAGGGTCTAGGCCTTACAGCTTCAGAGAAGAAGATCTTTAAAGATTTTCCAATGAAAAACTGATAAGCCCTTGGGCGGGGCCATTTTTGGCCCGGGGGTCATAATTTGAACAATATTTGTAGAGGACCATAAATCATGCTACATACCTAATATCAATGGTCTAGGCCTTACAGTTTCAGAGAAGAAGATTTTTAAAGATTTTCCTATGAAAAACTGATAAGCCCTTGGGCGGGGCCATTTTTGGCCCAGGGGTCATAATTTGAACAATATTTGTAGAGGACCATACGATCATGCTACATACCAAATATCAAAGGTCTAGGCCTTACAGTTTGAGAGTAGAAGATTTTTAAAGATTTTCCTATGAAAAACTGATAAGCCATTGGGCGGGGCCATTTTTGGCCCGGGGGTCATAATTTGAACAATATTTGTAGAGGACCATAAGATCATGCTACATACCAAATATCAAAGGTCTATGCCTTACAGTTTGAGAGTAGAAGATTTTTAAAGATTTTCCTATGAAAAACTGATAAGCCCTTGGGCGGGGCCATTTTTGGCCCGGGGGTCATAATTTGAACAATATTTGTAGAAGACCATTAGATCATGCTACATACCTAATATCAAAGGTTTAAGCCTTACAGTTTCAGAGAAGAAGATTTTTAAAGATTTTCCTATGAAAAACTAATAAGCCCTTGGGCGGGGCCACTTTTGGCCCAGGGGTCATAATTTGAACAATATTTGTAGAGGACCATAAGATCATGCTACATACCTAATATCAAAGGTTTAAGCCTTACAGTTTCAGAGAAGAAGATTTTTAAAGATTTTCCTATGAAATACTGATAAGCCCTTGGGCGGGGCCATTTTTAGCCCGGGGGTCATAATTTGAACAATATTTGTAGAGGACCATAAGATCATGCTACATACCTAATATCAAAGGTTTAAGCCTTACAGTTTCAGAGAAGAAGATTTTTAAAGATTTTCCTATGAAAAACTGATAAGCCCTTGGGCGGGGCCATATTTGGCCCAGGGGTCATAATTTGAACAATATTTGTAGAGGACCATAAGATCATGCTACATACCTAATATCAAAGGTTTAAGCCTTACAGTTTCAGAGAAGAAGATTTTTAAAGATTTTCCTATGAAAAACTGATAAGCCCTTGGGCGGGGCCATTTTTGGCCCGGGGGTCATAATTTGAACAATATTTGTAGAGGACCATAAGATCAGGCTACATACCAAATATCAAAGGTCTAGGCTTTACAGTTTCAGAGAAGAAGATTTTTAAAGATTTTTCTATGAAAATTCCATATTACCATATATGGAAATATTGACCATGCCCTCTGGCGGCCATGTTTTTTGCCCGATCAAAATTCTTTTAACAACTTTTAAAGTCTATCAACTGAGAAACATTTTGGTGAAAACTATATTCAAATCCAACAAGTCATTCAGGAGAAGAAGATTTTTCTAGATATTGTGTCCGGTTGCCATGGCAACAAGACCGATGGCCCCGCCCACTATCTTTTAACAACTTTTGAAGCACCCACCCAAAGTATGTATCTGACCAAGTTTGGTTACAATTGGGTTGTCGGTTTCAGAGAAGAAGTCGTTTGAAATTGTTGACGGACAGACAGACGGACAGACAGACAGACGGACAGACGGACGACGGACGCCGGACACAGGGGTATCACAAAAGCTCACCTTGAGCACTTTGTGCTCTGGTGAGCTAAAAAAATGAAGTGAATATCTTATTAAATAAAAAAGTTACAGCTAATCCTCACATTTGCAGATTTTTGTAAAGTGCAACGGCCATAACTCTGTAAAGACAAACTGAATGAACCTCAAAATAAACTCAGCTTCAAATTTTATTGCTTAAAACATTTGTGTTAAGTTTCATTTATATCATTTTAATAGCTTTCCCAGAAAACAACAGACAAACCAAAAGTTGACAGACTAACAAAGCAACGAACACACGAAGTTCAAGGACCATAACTTTAGAATAAAATGACATATCAAAACCCCCGCAATATATGTGAAAATTCACATAAAGGTTTAACCATATAAAAAAATTGAAGTAAATATCATTTCAAAAGTTTGAAAAAGTTATGGCCATCCTCATATTTGCATAGATTTGCATTATTTTTTTAAGTGCAAGGGCCATAACTCCGAAACAACAAATCAAATGATCCTCAGAATCGACTTAGCTTCAGGTCTTGATGCATTAAACATGTGTATGAAGTTTCATTAATATCTGTCAAACAGTTTTGCCAGAAAACAGCGGACAAACTATTTGCATATATTTGTATTTTTTTTAAGTAAAAGGGTAATAACTCCGATACGACAAATCAAATTAACCTAAGAATCGACTCAGCTTCAGATCTTGATGCATTAAACATTTGTGTGAAGTTTCATTAATATCTCTCAAACAGTTTTCCCAGAAAACAGCGGACAAACTATTTGCATTATTTTTTACGGACAAGGGTCATAACTCTGAAACGAAAAATCAAATGATCCTCAGAATCATTTCAGTTTCAGATCTTGATGCATTAAACATTTGTGTGAAGTTTCATTAATATCTCTCAAATAGTCTTCCCAGAAAACAGCGGACAAACTATATGCATGTATTCGCATTATTTTTTAAGTAAAAGGGCCATAACTCCGAAACGAAAAATCAAATGATCCTCAGAATCAATTCAGTTTCACACCTTGATGCATTAAACATTTGTGTGAAGTTTCATTAATATCTCTCAAATAGTTTTCCCAGAAAACAGCGGACAAACTATTTGCATATTTTTTTAGGACAAGGGCCATAACTCTGAAATGAAAAATCAAATGAACCTCAGAATCAACTCAGCTTCAGATCTTGATGCATTAAACATTTGTGTGAAGTTTCATTAATATCTCTCAAATAGTTTTCCCAGAAAACAGCGGACAAACTATTTGCATGTATTTGCATTATTTTTTAAGGACAAGGGCCATAACTCTGAAATGAAAAATCAAATGAACCTCAGATTCAACTCAGCTTTAGATCTTGATGCATTAAACATTTGTGTGAAGTTTCATTAATATTTCTCAAATAGTTTTCCCAGAAAACAGCGGACAAACTATTTGCATGTATTTGCATTATTTTTTAAGTAAAAGGGCCATAACTCCGAAACGAAAAATTAAATGAACCTCAGAATCGACTCAGCTTCAGATCTTGATGCATTAAACATTTGTGTGAAGTTTCATTAATATCTCTCAAACAGTTTTCCCAGAAAACAGCGGACAAACTATTTGCATATTTTTTAAGGACAAGGGCCATAACTCTGAAATGAAAAATCAAATGAACCTCAGAATCAACTCAGCTTCAGATCTTGATGCATTTAACATTTGTGTGAAGTTTCATTAATATCTCTCAAATAGTTTTCCCAGAAAACAGCGGACAAACAAAATGTTGACGGACAAACGAACGAACGAACGAATGAACGAACGGACAGGGCCACGACAATATACGACCACCTTTATTAGGTGGGCGTATAAAAAGCAATTATTAAAGAAACGGGCAGTGATCGGGAAAGAAATTATTTTTAAGTGACAGATAGCTTTACAATCAGTGATGTGATATTTTCAAAGTTCTATTGGCCATTTTTTTCCAATGAAAATCCACTCAAACTCTCAATGTGACAATGGCCCATGGTCCATCACACATTATGTAAAACCGTGGCACATGGCCCCTAGGATTCCCAGTTGCTAAAAGGGGTAACCCTTTACTATGCCTAGGGTTACCCATAAATATGCCTTTCACAGCAATTGCAAAAACAGTAGACACAGATCAGACAGTTCTAGCAAGAGCCATCTGATCAGGGTCTACTCTGTCTGCGTATGATATAATACAGATAGGTTTCTGCCATAGTAAAAAATTCATGTGTTCATGTGCTATTATAACAAGAGTGCCAAAATGTCACAATATACGCCTGTCAAATGTCTGGACGTTGAAAGCCTATTACTTCATATCCACTTATCTCGAAGAGACGATTCTAAAGAGTGACAGGTCACAGTATAGGCTTTGGTGGAGAAATAAGGAAGTTATTCTTGAAAATATTTAAAATTTATGCATCTTATCTGGACCTCATCATGTTACAACAAAGATCCAGATAAGATGCATTAATTGAAACATTTTCAAGAGGAGCTCCTTTATTTCTCCATCAAACCCAAGTTGTGAACATTTTTTAGAATCGTCTCAATGAGACCAATATAAAGAATTTTCACAACATAGGGTTTGGTGGAGAAATAACGATTTTAATATGTGCACATACACCTTATTCTATTGTTCTATTTCCCTATTATCTATTGTAGCAATCCAACATAATAAAAATTACACAAGACATTCGAAAACACTTACGGCACTCCGTTGGATGGGCCTCCATTCACCACACTAGTTGATCCATTTATTTTTTCCGGCATTCTTTACAAACTGCAGGTAATTCAATATCAAAGTCTACCAATATCCAAACACAAGCAATAACGTGGCCTAATTAGCGATTGTCAGAACAGCTACGATGCAGTGACATCGATATCTCCTCAACTATGAATAAGGGGGAATTCCTCACTTCAAATACATAACACAAGAACTGTAACCCTTCCAACCTGGGACATACATGCACTATCATTTACAAACAGTGTAGATCCTTATCAGAGGGCTCCTAGAGGAGCCCTGATCTAGGAGCCCTCTGATCAGAGTCTGCATTGTTTTGTCATTCAAAATCTCCTAGCAAGTTTAACCCTTTTATACTGAGAGGACTGTATAGTTAATCCATTACCTCATAGGCTATTTTTAGACCCAACCTCTTTGAATGTATCAACCGGAAAGGAGCATTAACTAGAGGAAAGGAAAATTTTAGAATTTTGTAGTTTGAAACCATTGTGATAAATAGAGCATTTGCTCCTATAGGAGCAAATGCTCTATTTATCACAATGGTTTCATAAAGTTACTTTAATAGATGCGCAAAAATGCGTCACTAGGGGATAATGTGTTAAAATGCTGATAGGGTATTCCGCTCTCATAATTTAGGGTTGAAAGGGTTAAAGCAGTACCACATTGTACACATTGTACGACACTGCCCCAAAGTGGGATCCAGAAAAAGAAACGATGATCACAGTTCTGGCCAAAAAACATTTCAACTCTTTGCACGCTAGCAGTGAATACATGATTACCTATACAAACAGACTGAAACAGTTTGAATCCAGATGAGACACGGCATAATGTTTGTTTCTTTGACAATACTTTTGCAAAGAAACTAGAGAACTTTTATTCTAAATATTGAAGCAGACGACATTTGTTGCAGACGAAAAATTACTCAGCATGCAAAGTGTTAAAAAACATGAATGTACACAATGTGATAATATTTCAACATATAATTTATGACAGTTATCAGTTGATCCTGTTGACCCTTTCCTTCATATTAACATGTTTTCATGCATTTGCAAACAGAGTAGACCCAGATAGGAGCCGTTTGATCAGGGTCTGCTCTGCTTGGTAATGAAATTTGATAGTTCTGTTTCTTTAGTTTCTAAAATGGATACAATTGTTCCAGCTTCCATATTTCATTATAACTATTTTCTCCATGAATATATAGTAGGTAATACATGTACTAGGTACTGAAATTTGAACACAGAACAGGGAAAGGCATTAAGCCTTATCCGTAACCAAACGGGACATAAAAAATGCAAACAGCTTGGATCTCAATGAGCTTGGATCGTCTTGAGTTACCCTAAGTTGTTTGTCCCACAGACAATCACTTCCTAAATGTATTAACCTTTCGCTTGCTATTCACGTCAATATACGTACCTGTAAATAGTGAAGACCCAGATGAGACAGCTCCTGCAGGAGCTGTTTCATCAGGGTCTGCACTAAAGTCTATTTACAAGTTGATTGTGCAACCAGTGCACTCCAGAGCAGTGATTGCACAGTGAAATACTTGTACACAGTGAAGATATATGTAATTATACAACAGGGCTTGGGTAAAGAAGGAGAAATGTATTTTAAAATTCAGCAAGCGAAGGGTTAAGTGAAAAATACTGAATATCAGTGTTTGAGCATACAATATTACCTCAAAGTCTATTTTAGACCAAAGGTGTTAGAATAGATCTACGGAAAAGGAGCATTTATTAGCAAAAGAAAATTTTAGAATTTTGTAGTTTTTAAACCATTGTGATAAATAGAGCATTTGTTCCATTAGGAGCAAATGCTCTATATATTTATCACAATGGTTTCAAAAAGTGAATTTTACAGAGGCACCAAAAGGCATCAATATGAGGGAATGGGTTAAGCAGTAACTCTCTTCCTCATGGATATTATGTAAGGAATAATGTCACAAGTACTAGTTATTCAAAAGATTTTTATGACGGTATTTCAGTACACAATTTTTTGGTTTGGGCCAAAACTGCAGAATCAAATAGCAAAAAGAGCACACCCTGATCAGACAGCTACTACAGGAGGAACTGTCTGATCTTAGGTCTGCTCTGTTTTAAAGGCTTGAAAAGGCATATCTATCAGAGAAAGGATTTTACTTTTTTTCAAGCTAAGTAATGGCTGATTGCAAAAAATTGTCATCGGCTGCATTTCTCAAATTTATTTATTTTTTCATTCCAAAAAAAACTCAGAGTGTCAGACTTTTTGGACCCTGATGAGACTTGTTTCATGGTTACAATCTGTTTTCAGGTTTTGAATAGCCTGAATAGAGAAGAAAACCTTGATCTACAGTGCAAACATGATTTATGACTTGTGTCTTAGGTCAGTGTATGTCAATGTCAGATTGACCGAGGTCATACTACAATAGCCATTCATAAATACATGCACTGGTCAGTGGTGAAGCCCTCTATACTCCAGATAACTTTTGCAAAGAGTTTTGAACCAGGTGATATGGACTTGTTAACCCTTTCCTTGTTTTATGTTCAGGGTTCGAAATTTGCGACAGTGGTAGTTTTGCCATCAGAAATGTCCAACTTGCCACCTGATCTGAAAGTCAGTGGCAAAAACTTGCCACCAGGAATAATTGGGTGGAAATCAAAACAATCAGAAGAATACTTCAAGAATTGTCGGATCACCATTTGTTTTTCTTGCTTGTTGAAAAAGTTCCTTGTCTTCTATTTTCCTATTTTGCCACCAGGTTAGAGCATTATACCACCAACTTTCAGATCAGGTGGCAAGTACTTGCCACCAGGTAAGAGCATTATACCACCAACTTTCAGATCAGGTGGCAAGTACTTGCCACCAGGTAAGAGCATTATACCACCAACTTTCAGATCAGGTGGCAAGTACTTGCCACCAGGGAAAAAAGTTAATTTCAAACACTGATGTTTATTCCAAAATTCAATACCTACAGAATATTCATGGACAAAATGGTTATTATGAAATTTAGAAGGTGGAACATTATTGTCATTTTAGAAAGTAAAGATTCAGATTCCACTTAAGCAAACAGGGTGGACCCTGATCAGATGGCTCCTATAGGAGTTGTCTGATCTGGTTCTACTCTGTTTGCAAATGCATGAAAAGGCATTTATATGATGGAAAGGGTAACTAATTAACGCATTCCCTCATATCAAAAGGAGTCCCTGTAAAAGTCACTTTTTGAAACAATTGTGATAAATAGAGCATCTGCTCCATAGAATCAAATACTATTTATCATTTAATACAGGGCAAAAGTTATGCAGAAAGCTCATATAGGAGCTTTCTGCATTACTTTTGACCTGTATTAAGCTACCACCTGCCTTACAGAACCATCATTTTGATGATCACTTAAGACTGGTTCCACTGAAGATTATAAACTTCCCTATAAGGGAATGAGTTAAATGTGCATCTCATCAGGATCCAAACATCTTCAATTCCTAGCTTTCTTCTACGCCCATTCATTTCCGCTCAACCCTTTCCTTCATATAAATGCCTTAAGAGCAGGCTGGTCTGTTTGCTTACGATATAACCCTTTTTAGATATATGTATCTATCACAATCATAATCTCCCTTGTATTCAAGTTAATCCTTTCCTCCATAAATCCTCTGTAATAGTCACTTCTTGAAACCATTGTGATAAATAAAGCATTTGCTCCTATAGGAGCAAATGCTCTATTTATCACAATGGTTTCAAATTACAAAATTCTAAAAATTTACTTTTCTCTTAAAAAATGCTCCTTTTGGGTAGATTCATTCAAAGGGGTTGGGACTAAAAATAGCCTATGGAGGAAAGGGATAATATAGATATAATACTAGTTTCTGCCATGGCTAAAACTTCCTGTGTCCATGTGCTTAATCTATAATTATTAACAAATTAATCAATATTCATGATGTCATTTACTTCTTACATAAATATTCATGGAGGAATTTTGTGTTAACCTCACAATGACATTATGTCAATGACCACTTACATACAATTACTTTCTGTTTATTGAGTGTTATTATTTAAATTTCCTCTGGCAATGCCAGAAGAAATCTTAACAAAAAAAATCAATATAGATCAATTAACCCTTTCCCTCATAAAAACGTGTTTTCATGCATTTGCAAACAGAGTAGACCCAGAGGAGCCGTCTGATCAGGGTCTACTCTGTTTGCTAATAGAATCTGATAGATCTGTTTCTTTGCTTTCTAAAATGGGTACAATGTTCCACCTTCCATGTTTGTTTATAACTATTTTGTCAATGAATATTCAGGAGGTATTGAAACTTGTACTAAACTTAGAACAGGGAAAGGGTTAACCTTTACGCAGCTGTCCAATCACTGAGACAGAGCCCAAGATATGATGCATAAATTAAAATACTGTAGTTTCAAGTATAAATTGTTTATTTCTCCATCAAACCCTATGCTGCAACCACCCTTTAGAATCGTCTCTTCGAAATGATTCTAAAGAGTGGTCACAACATAGTATAGGGTTTGCTGGAGAAGTGACGATTTTAGTATTTGAGTACGCACCATTATCTGTAGGTCTGCTGAGTGACAAAAAAACTTGGCACCTCATCAGGATCCTAGCTGTTTGACACTCGATCAATAGTTTCTCAAAAGTCGGATCATATCGGAAATAGTCAAAACTGCATCAGATCTAAATTTAGGCAGAGATTATTTGTTCACAGCCGGATAAGGGTCAGCGAAAAGGTAATCGGGTATGAAAGGTGAGGTCAGACGACCTTGGCTTAACCCTTTCCCTGTTGAATGTGATTTTCATGAAATAAAAACCTAATGAATATTTATTAGCTGAATTTTATAGTGGTTTGACTTTCTGGTATTGGTAGAAACTGTAGCGTCAGATATACATTGTATATATCAATTTCATAAGCAAACAGAGCAGACCCTGTAGGAGCCGTCTGATCTGGGTCTACTCTGCTTGCAAAAGCATGAAAAGGTGTATATAAATATTAAGTTGTAGGTTTAAACACACGACCACAATAACAACACTCAATGAAACGACCATGAACTTTCTATATGTTCTAATCCTGTCTTCAACTATTAACCGTTTCTCAATAAACATCTATGCATCATCTCATGAATATTCATTTACCTATTGAGTGTTTATGTACGAAATAACGACACCATGAATATTAATTAAATTTGTTATAATAGTACATGGACACAGGAATTTATGGCCATGGCAGAAACTGTAGAATCATAGTTACCTATATCATATCATAAGCAAACAGAGCAGACTTTGATCAAATGGCTCCTATAGGAGCTGTTTGATCTGGGTCTGCTCTGTTTGCAAAGGCGGAGAAAGGTGTATTTATGGAGTAAAAGGTTAATACATGACCACAATAACAAAACAACACCTATTGAAATGACCATGACCTTTCTATGCTAAAAACTGTCTTAGGTCTAAGCTTTCTGCATTATTTTTGACTTTTTAACTAAAGTTTTAAAAAAAAAAGATACCCAGATTCAAGATCAAAAGAATTTGACATTATGAATTTTGTAAAGGAATGGATAGTTTTATTTTACATAATTAATCCTTTACTCTGTGAATATTCATGTAAGAAAATACTGACATCATGAATTTATACCAATTAGATTAATTGTTATAATAGCACAGTCATGGACACAGGAAATTTTTAAACATATCCAATTTGTATCATAGGCAAACAGAGGAGCCCACTGATTTTGGTCTACTCTGTTTGCAAAGGCTTAGAAAGGTGTATGTATGGAGTAAAGGGTTAACCCATTCCCTATTAGGCTATTTTTAGACCCAACCTCTTTGAATAAATCTACCAAAAAGGAGAATTTACTAGAGAAAAGGAAAGTTAGAATTGTTTAGTATTGAAACCATTGTGATAAATAGAGCATTTGCTCCTGTGGAGCAAATGCTCTATTTATCACAATGGTTTCAAGAAGTGACTATTACAGAGGCATAGAAAGGTGTATTTATGGAGGAAAGGGTTAAGCAATAAATGTGCACGCTTGATGAAAGGGTGAAAATGCCTGTAGTCAGGGCAACAGATACAGGTATGTATTAAAATACGAAAATCGTGAAGAAGCTGTCTTAAATCAGGGTCTGCTCTGATTGCTTTTGAAATAAACTACGGTAGATATGATTCTATAATTTCTGCCATGGTAAAACAAATCTGTCAAGACACAAGCAATGTGTGTGTGTCTCATTCATTTTGCATCTAAATCAGGCTCATACCCTTAATTCAGTATCACACATACATTTTCTAAATCCTTGAAAAAAAAAATGAAATTTGACCATTGAACCCTTAGATTGCCTTCAAAACCCCTTAAATCGGCTCATAAATACTGCAATGTGCCGATTAGGACCCATTATTTAGTCTGAATCACCATGCCGTCACAGGAAAAAGCTTTGCATGTCTTTAAATTGGCAATATTTCAGGAGCCCTGGACACTTAGCAACACCCAGCTATCAATATCAATGTCATACTCTGAACGTGTTCTGACCCTTTAGTGTTCATAATGACATTATAGAAATTCAGCTAATAAATATTCATGATGTTATTATTTCTTACACAAATATTCAACAAGGAAAGGGTTATGGGTTGCTTAGACGGGACAAAAATATCAGTCTGAGATTTCCCCAGCATCCCATAGTTTATTTATCTGGTCCTTTAGTGTGGAAAAGTTGTATTATATTTCATACTAAAATAAATTATATCATTATATTGAAAAATTACCCAAGTTAAAAATCCACACACCTGCTGCAGCTAAGTATCAAGTTTTTGGGTTTTTTTTATTCAGGGCGGCCTCAAATTTAACCCTTTCCCTATTCTGTATTTAGGCCAAATTTCAATACCTACTGAATATTCATTAACAAAATAGTTATAAAGAAATATGGAAGGTAGAACATTGTAGACATTTTAGAAAGTGAAGAAACAGATCTATCAAATTTTATTAGCAAACAGACCAGACTCTGATCAGACGGCTCCTTTAGGAGCCATCTGATCTGGGTCTACTCTGTTTGCAAATGCATGAAATCACGTTTAAATAAGGGAATGAGTTAATTGCTAAACTTTAAATGTGGAAAAGTATTTGTTCCAATTCTAATTCCAATAAGTATAAAAGCATTTAATTTGCTTGAGAATTTCAAATGACAAACAGTGCAGATACTGATTTAAAGTCTCCTTCAAGATCCCTAGCTCAAATCCAGGTTGACACTGTTCGAAAATGTCAATTCACTATTCCCACACTTAGCAGTTAACTTGAATGTCATGTGAATATTTCATGTGATATCGGTTGCAACATTGCACACATTGACACTACATTCTTAAATCTTTCCCTCATATAAACGTGTTTTCACGCATCTGCAAACAGAGTAGAGGAGCCGTCTGATCAGGGTCTGCTCTGTTTGCTAATAGACTGTGATAAATCTGTTTCTTTGCTTTCTGAAATGTCTACAATATTCCACCTTCAATTTTTCTTTATATCTATTTTGTTAATGAATATTCAGTTGGTATTGAAATTTGGCCTAAATACAGAACAGGGAAAGGGTTAAACCTTATAATGCCGGAACAGGTAACTAAGAGACTTTGCAAAACAGAGTAGACCCTGAATAAAGGGTTTCTGATCAGGGTCTGCACTGTTTGTTTATGATATAATTATAATATAAATATGATTCTAACGTTTCTGCCATGGCTTAAAATGTCTGTGTCCATGAGCTATTATAACAACTTAATCTAATTAATATTCATGACATCATTATTACTTACATGAATACTCATGCAACAAACAGTCATGTGTGAATTAATCACCTCATGAATATTCATTAGTTTACTTTCTATAAGTAAAAATTTAAAACGGATTTGTTGGCTCAGACAAAAACTGTAGGATCAGATCTATATAATTTCATATGCATACAGAGCAGAGCCCGCTCAGATCAGACGGCTCCTACAAGAACCGTCTGATCTGGATCTTCTCCTGTTTGCAAAGGCATGTAAAGGTGTTTATATGAAGGAAAGAGTTAGCAAGAGATGGGATTAAATCAAATCTACAGAAACAGAAAAAGTATTAACCCATTACCTCATAGGCTATTTTTAGATACAACCTCTTTGAATACATCTACCGAAAAGGAGCATTAACTAGAGAAAAGGAAAATGTTAGGATTTTGTAGTTTGAAACCATTGTGGTAAATAGAGCATTTGCTCCTAAAGGAGCAAATGCTCTATTTATCACAATGGTTTCAAAATTTGTCAATATGAGGGAATGGGTTAAATGTGGCTGCAGTATCAATCCAGAATAATTGGCAGATCGGTAGGTTATTGAAACAGATCTCAGATTCGGGTTTAGTGCAAGGATCTTTGACCATTTATAAGGATCGAAACTCAGATCAAATTTCTAAAGAGAAATGGAAGATAAATTAAACTCTAAGAATTGTTCCATTTAAAAGGTTAACCCTTTCCCTCATATAAACGCCTTTTTCAAGCCTCTGCAAACACAGTAGATCCAGATCAGACAGCTCCTGTAGGAGCTGTCTGATCAGGGTCTGCTCTGTTCGCTTATGGAATTATATAGATCTTACCGAATAGTTTTTTGTAAAAAATTATTTTGTTTATTTTACATTAATTACAAACATTAATCACAGCTACAGATAACGGTGCGTACCCAATTACTAAAATCGTCATTTCTCCACCAAACCCTATACTGTGACCACTCTTTAGAATCGTCTGGGACGTTTTGAGAATATACGAAATTTCAGCTTTGTCTCAAAACGCCCCAGGCTTTATTTTTTCGGCCCCAAATGTTACAAAACGTCAATTTAGGGACATTTTAACTTATTTTAGACATATTTCATGAGACCAACTCCTGTGCATGATGACATAAACATCAATTACATGACTTTTTATATACATTATGCAGAGGTCCAGATAAGATGCGTAAATTCAAACATTTTCAAGAATAACTCCTTTATTTCTCCACCAAACCCTATATACTCCGACCACTCTTAAGAATCGTCTCTCCGAGCGATATCAGATCTATATTATTCCATAAACAAACATAGCAACTAGACCCTGATCACATGGTCCCTACAGCAGTCATCTGTCTTAGATAAAGTATACTTTTTGCAAAGGTGTAAAACTTATTTTTATAATGACACATGAACAAGTGAAGATTTTGCCATGAAGAGGCCACAACCTCCCGGGCTGGAAGAAATCCATAAGTATAGTATGGCTGAAACTGTAGAATCATATCTATATTATACCTGAGCAAATAGAGCATACCCTGATCAGACGGCTCCTCCAGGAGCTGTCTGATCTGGGTCTTCTCTGTTTGCAAAGGTGCAGAAAGGCGTATTTATGGAGTGAAGGGTGAGAGTTTCATAAAAACTGAAAAATTCTCACTGGATATCAGTGTTCAAACCTAGGTTAATCCTTCAGTGTAATCTCAAAAAGACAGGAACTGCCACTGCATATATACACTTTATACATGTACTTCGAAATGTCCTTTAGAACTGTCATTCATGTATTCTATCAACACTGCATCATCACCTTCCAATATTCACTTTATACTTCTATAGTTAGTCAAGCTGTCGCTATCAACATTGCATCATCACTTTACACTACTTTAAGTTATACTAGTGAATCAATACATTCCAAAACCACATGGTCAACAAACAGTTTGTGAGTGTGTACAATCTCAACCAATCAAATCACTAGATACTTATCTCAATACCACACCTTCACAACAAGCCAATCAAGACTGTCAATACACACAACGCTATTAGCTATTTAACCTAGATGTTCGCAGCCAAAATTTCTCAAGGCCAGCAGCACGTGGGAGCAACTGAAATACTGCTGTGCTGATAGAAATGTTGACAGCATAAACTGCAAATGAACAATACTTACCCCCTTATCTACCTTATAATTAGGTCCATATCCTAATCTGCCATTTATGCAACTTTCACACATTGGTAGGCCGGATTTGTTTACAAACACCAGTAATTTTCCATTGCTGGCTTTTATGCTAAATCAAAGAAAAAATACCCTGCTTAGCTCACTTATGCTTGAAGGGAAAATTTTACAGACAAACCATGAAATGCCATTGCAGGAACATTGAGAAAGACTTCTGGGTTTAATGGTTAATATTGTTTGTATGATCCAGAGCTCAAGAAAAGATGCATAAATTATAAATTTCAAGAATAGCTCCTTTATTTCTCCACAAAATCCTATATTGTGACCATGCACTCTTAAGAATCGTCTCTTCGAGACGATTCTAAAGAGTGATCACAGTATAGGGTTTGGTGGAGAAATGACGATTTTAGTATTTGGGTACACACCTTTAATCTGTAGCTCTGTAATATGATCTATGTAAGTCTTGCACATATATATGTACATTATTACAAACAACATTGATAGATAAATAGATGAGTTAACCCTTTGTCTGTTGAATATTCATGTAAGAAACAATGACATCATGAAAACAGAGCAGACCCTGATCAGACAGCTCCTTTCCTTTACATAAACACCTTTTCATGCATTTGCAAATAGGATTAGATCTATGTTATGCTCCTACAGAAGCCATCTGATCAGGATCTGCTATTATGCTATTAACCCATTCCTCCATTAGGCTATTTTTAGACCCAGCCTCTTTGAATGAATCTACCCAAAATGAGCATATACTAGAGAAAAGGACAATTTTAGAATTTTGTAGTTTGAAACCATTGCGGTAAATAGAGCTATTTATCACAATGGGTTCAAGAAGTGGTTATTACAAAGGCATAGAAAGGCATATTTATGGAGGAAAGGGTTAAGAAAATGCATCCACATAATATTCATGATGTCATTATTTCTTATGTGAATATTCATATCAGGGATAATAATAGATCTGATTCTGCAATTTCTTCCTGAGCCATCATTTCATGTGTTCATAATAATTATGCCTTCATAAAAACTAATTAACCCTTTGCTTGCTATTCACGTCAATATACCTACCTGTAAATAGTGAAGACCCAGATGAGACAGCTCCTGCAGGAGCTGTCTCATCAGGGTCTGCACTATTTACAAGTTGATTGTGCAACCAGTGCACCAGTGCACTCCACAGCAGTGATTGCACAGCGATATACTTGTACACAATGAAGATGTATGTAATTATACAACAGGGCATGAGTAAAGAAGGAGAAATGTTTTAAAATTCAGCAAGCGAAGGGTTAATATTAAAATTAATTACACATTGTATGTCATTATTTTTTATATGAATAATGAACAGGCCAAGGGTTAAGGTGACCGTGACCAATGTTTGGTTGTCTGACAGAAATCTTAGATTTATCATTACATTCAAACTGTAAATAACAAAAGATAATCCAGTCGATCTCTGATTGATACCGGTGTTGAATTAACTTCATGAATTGAGGACATAATTGAGGACTGTCTTTCTCAATATTTTGTCATATGATAACAGTGTAGACTCTGATGAAGGAGTTTCTACAGAAGACTTTAAGCCATTTAAACCTCTCTGTTTGCCCTTGCATGGTCTACTCTGTTTGATTATGAAATAATTTAGATCTGATTCTACAAATGCTTCCAATTCTACCAAGTCCTTAAGATGATTTTCATAAACTTTATAAACCAAGGTCCAATGTACCTGTAATTTACATTGAGAATCTAAAAGAATCACAGAAACTCGAGATCTATCGATAATAAGATTAGGGCATTGCGATAATAAGATTAGGGCATTGCGATAATAAGATTAGGGCATTGCGCCCGGGGTTTCCCTGTATCCACTCCCTTCTCTGTGGGACCTCCAATTAGCCAATACTTGGCAGAAACGGGCATTAATCAAAACAACCAACCAACAAATTCTGCAAAAACAGTTACATTATATTCCTGTGTTCATAAGTCATGATAAATAAAAATCATCTAATTAATATTCATGATGTCATCACTTGTTACATGAATATTCATGAGGAAAAGGCTTAAACGACATAATGAGTTTTCCAGTTTTATAATACATTACCGCATTTACTCATTAATCTCCCCTTTCCACTGGTTTGCTAAACTTACTGTGCGGGACACGAGTCACTAATGACCTTTACAAACAGTGTAGACCCAGATGAGAGGGCTCCTAAAGGAGCCCTCTCATCAAGGTCTTCACTGTTTGTCATGTTACACTTTTCTTTAGAATTATCCCTACATTATTCACCACAAGCTTGACCTGTTTGAATATTGGAATAGTCCATTTGCAAACTCAGCGTAGTAAGAGCTAACCCTTTCCTTCATATAAATGCCTTTACCCACCTTTGCAAACAGAGTAGACCAAGACCAGATGGCTCCTATAGGAGCTGTCTGATCAGGGTCTGCCCTGTTTCCTTATGAACTTATAATACATCTGACTTCAAAGCTTATACCAATATTGAAAATTCATTAATTTGTACATAATATGCCATTTATCAAGTTCCACAAATAGATATTCATAATGTCATTATTTCTTAATTAAATGAATATTCAACAGGGAAAGGGTTTACTCAATCGATTCTACTGATGCCCTAGTAAAAGTCATATTTTGAAACCATTGTGATAAATAGAGCATTTGCTTCATAGGTTTGGTTTGGTTTGTTTGTTAACGTCCGTTTCTGCCATCTAAGGGCTAATTGGACGCCCCAGAGAGAGGGGAGCGGATACAGAGAACCCGGGCGCGATGCCCTACTCTTATTATCGAAAGAGTTCTCTGGTTCTTTTAGATGCCCAGTGTAAAGCACTGATACATCGGACCTCGGTTTATAAAGTCTCATCCGAAAGACTTGGTCATAGGAGCAAATGCTCTATTTATCACAATGGTTCTATTTATCACAATGGTTTCAAAACTACATAATTCTGAAAAATTCCCTTTTCTCAAGTAAATGCTCCTTTTCGGTAGATTTATTCAAAGAGGCTGGGTCTAAAAATTGTCTAGGAGGGAATGCCTCTGCAAAAGTCACCTGTTAAATTGAAACCATTGTGATAAATAGAGCATTTGCTCCTATAGGAGCAAATGCTCTATTTATCACAATGGTTTCAAACTACAACATACTAAACATTTCCTTTTCTCGAATTAATGCTCCTTTTTGGTAGATTTATTCAAAGTGGTTGGATCTAAAAATAGGCTATGAGGTCATGGCCCGGTCAAAGACCCTCCTGTTAGTCACTACAGACAGGTTCTGCTGCAGTAGCAAACAGTGTAGACCCCGGTGTAACTGGACCTGAACTATCTGTCTACTCCCTATTCTATGTTTATTCCAAATTTCAATACCTAGTGAATATTCATACACAAAACAGTTACAATAAAATATGGAAGGTGGAACTTGTAGCCATTATAGACAGTAAAGAAACATCTTTTAACAGGTCTATCAAATTCCATTAGCAAACAGAGCAGACCCTGATCTTATATGAGCTGTCTGATCTGGGTCTACTCTGTTCACAAATGCATAAAAAGGCATTTATATGAAAGAAAGGGTTAAGGTACTTCAAACTTAACAAGAGGGCCATAATGGCTCTCCATCTAAACCCTTTATAACCCCAAGTCCAGTTTTAACCCATTACTCCTGTTTTCAAAGGCAAGAAAAGGCATTTATTTGAGGGAAAGCAGGACACTTTTTCACCATTTTAGGAAGATGACCCATACGCCTGAAATTGGAATTTGTTTTTGTTTCTTTGTTTGTTTGATCAACGTCCATTAATGTCTGATTTGAGAAATTTTCAACTCTAATAAGATTCCTACAAACATTCATTGTAAACGCAATAGACTCAGTGACAGGCCCAAACTTCTAACATTCATAAACAAACAGGAGATCCAGATCAGACAGCTCCTGTAGGAACTGTCTGATCTGGATCTGCTGTTTGTTTATGAATTTTTTAGAAGTTTTGGTCAGACTAAATTTTCTGCCTAAACACTTTTACCTATAAATTGGGAATTTTTCAATCAAAATTGGGAAAAACACATTTGCCATTGAGAACATAGTCCAATAACGGCTAGAAAAAAAAATACTGGAAAGGGTTAACCCTTTGCACACTAGTACGAGTAGCTTATTCTCCTGCATTTATAATCTATGCAAACAGTTTGGATCCAGATCTGACCACATAAAACAAAGGGCCTGATCTGAGATCCAAACTGTTTGTCACTCAGGCTCAGCTTCTGCAAAAAAAATCAGAAAGAAAATTAATAGTTTTCAAAATGTTGCAGACGACAATTGAGCAGATGACAAAGCTACTAAGCATGCAAAGAGCACTAATCTTACCGTTCAAATTTGTCCTCAATCAATCTTGGCCAAGGTCTTGTGACCTTATACATAATTTCTCTCCATAACCCTTTACTCTATAAATATGCCTTTGCAAACAGAGTAGACCCAGACCTATTGGATCCGTCTGATCAGGGTCTACTCTGTTTGCTTTTGATATAATGTAGATCTGATTCTGCAGTTTCGGTCACAATAAAAAATTGTTTTGTTCATACAGTCATTATAAAGATTCATTTAATTAACTCATTCATGAGGCCATTATTTTTGGTAAAAAACAGTCACGGTGCAAAGTGTTAGTATGGATTGCCTGTGTGTAAAAAAATGTTGAATATGTTGTTTTCTATAAATCAAGGGCAAATAAATTTCACTACACTTAACCCTTTCCCTCATATCAACGTGTTTTCACACATTGCAAACAGAGTAGACCCAGATCAGGCAGCTCCTAGAGGAGCCGTCTGATCAGGGTCTGCTCTGTTTGCTAATTAATAGAATTTGATAGATCTGTCTCTTTGATGTCTAAAATGTCTATAATGTACCACCTTCCATATTTTTATAACAATTTTGTTAACGAAGATTCAGTAGGCACATGTATTGAAATTTGGAATAAATATAGAACAGGTAATGGGTTAATACTAGTCTCATTATGCTCATAACTGAACTTGACCGAGATATTATGTCAATACAGCAATGGAGTGAATTATCAGTCACTTTAATGTATATGATCCATTCACTCTAAATCTCTCTAACATACAGGACCTGGTATGTAATTACAGTTTCTTCACTGCAATTTCTTTGTTATTCAAGCCAGTGTATTATTAACGGTTCATGTATTATTGACTCTATTTATACTTTGCAGGCTAAGTAATTTTTTGTCTGCAACGATTGTTGTCTGCTACGGTTATATTTTTATGCCCCCATAGACGATAGTCGGGGGGCATATTGTTTTTGCCCTGTCTGTCTGTCTGTCTGTTTGTCTGTTTGTCTGTTTGTTTGTCAGCAACTTTAACATTGGTCATAACTTTTGAGCCAGTATAGATAGAGACTTGATATTTGGCATACATATGTATCTCATGAAGCCGCACATTTTGAGGGGTGACGTGTCAAGGTCAAGGTCATCCTTCAAGGTCAGAGGTCAAATATATGGGTCAAATCGCCGACTTTAACATTGGCCATAACTTTTGGACCAGTAGAGATAGAGACTTGATATTTGGCATGCTTGTGTATCTCATGAGGCTGCACATTTTGAGGGGTGACATGTCAAGGTCAGAGGTCAAGGTCAGAGGTCAAATATATGAGGGGGCATAGTGTTTCACAAACACATCTTGTTTTTCTCGTTTTCTTCGCAAAAACATGGCAAAAGTTTCAAGAAGTTTGGATCCAGATGAGACGCTGCTTTATGCATAGGTAATCAACATTTCGCCACTGTCGTGCAGAGTCGATGTAACCTAGATCTATGAATTTGCATGTGTGCAAAGAGTTAACCTAACCTAGATCTATTAATGTACCCTATTCTTCCTAACAAAACCACCTCACTCTAATAAATGGCCCCTTATGGGGGAACTAGCAGTCAATAAAATTAAAAAAAAATAAATTCTTGCATGACTCATATTTGTAATTTAACCCTTTCCTTCATATATACCTGTTTTCACACATTTGCAAACAGAGTAGACCCAGATCAGACGGCTCCTATAGGAGCCGTCTGATCAGGGTCTGCTCTGTTTGCTAATGAAATTTGAAAGATCTGTTTCTTTACTTTCTAAAATGGCTATAATGTTCCATCTTCCATATTTCATTGTAACTATTTTGTCCATGAATATTCATTAGGTATTGAAATTTGGAATAAACATACAACAGGGAAAGGGTTAAACACAGATAAACATGTAATAATCGTAAGAGGCGACTAATTAGGGTTTAACGCAAACTGGAGTTTCTGAATCCCTGATTCTCCAGCAGGTGTTAAGTTTCTGGATCCATATTTTTATCTCAATGTAAATGAGATGTGGATCCGGCAACTTTTCTCCTGTCTCAGCGCCATATTGTCTATAAAGTGTTGCGGTGCAGTAAAACCCAACTCAATCAATCAATCAATAACCATTAACCCATTAACCCTCATAGGCTATTTTTAGATCCAACTTCTTTGAATAAATCTACCGAAAAGGAGCATTTACTAGAGAAAAGGATTTTTTTTTAGAATATGGTAGTTTTGAAAGCATTGTGATAAATGCTCCATTTACCACAATGGTTTCGAAAAGTGACTTTTACCGATGTACGTGTCAAAATGGGGTCAATGAGAAGAAATGGTTAAATAAAGGAATATCTATAATAGGTTTTTCAAAATACAGGTAGTAGCTTTACCCATTCCCTCATAGGCTATTTTTAGACCAAGCCTCTTTGAATAAATCTACTGAAAAGGAGCATTTAATAGAGAAAAGGAAATTTGGAGAATTGTGTAGTTTTGAAACCATTGTGATGAATAGAGCATTTACTCCTATGCAGCTTAATAAATGCTCTATATCACAATGGTTTCAGAAAGTGACATTTACAGAGGCGTCAAAAGGCGTCAATATGAGGGAATGGGTTAACCACACAAACAGAGTAGAATATATTTATGATCAGACAACATCTGTAGGAGCTGTCTAATCTGTTGCTTACTGATATGACTACAATACAGTTTCTGGCATTGCAAAAAATCTTTTGTTTACCATATGCCATTATAAAAACAATTAAGAGCAACTTGTGGCACCAACGTTTGTCTGATTTGACGCTTGTCCACTGGATACATTTCTCCTCAAAGAGATCTACCAACCTATGAAGTTTCAGGTTGATACCTCATACTTTTTTTTATTAATCAGCTACATTAAAGTTTTTGGACGATGACGCCAATGCCTACAACAATGCCTAGGACCCAGTGATCACAATATAGCTCGACAAGCTAATAATCTAATATTCCTGGGTCCATGCTTATAAAGCTTTTAGTTGAGTCTGAGATCGTTCTCAAGCTTTTGATTGGTCAGATTTGAGCCTTTGGCTCAAATCTGACCAATCAAAAGCTTGAGAACTCAAATCTGACCAATCAAAAGCCTGATCCTGTTATTTCTTAGATGAACATTCATGGAATAAAGGGATAAAAGTTAAAAACTCATTCTTTAAACAATTCTGGGTTTGCTTCTTGATTGTGCCTGAGATTTAACCTTTATTTTCAACTGACTGTTCATATGTTAATTCTATTCCAAAATATAAACTGGTCAAGTTTACCGTGAAATATGTAGGGATTTTTTAAAAAGAAATGTGTAACGTACATTACAAACTGCATGTGTAGCCCCTGATGAGAGGGCTCCTCTAGCATACCTCTCATCTGGGTCTACACTGTTTGCAAAGGACATTATAGTGATAATGATTCTTTGTTTCCTGCATTGAAAGGTGAAATTAATGATATAGTTCTATTTTACAATTAATGCTTTACTCCATAAATATACCTTTTTATGTATTTGCAAATAGAGTAGATCCATCCGATGGCTCCTATAGGAGCAGTCATATCAGGGTCTTTTCTGTCTGCTTATGATATCTATATAGAATAGATGATTCAACGATTTCTGCCATGGCCAAAAGTTCCTGTGTTCCACGCACTATCATGAAAATTCATTGTTTCTTACATGAATCAGATTATCATATACATACGTATGTATATGTCTTTGCATGAATATTCATGAAGTAAAGTGTTAAAATATTCAGCATGTCCAGAGCTTGGTCTGAGGCAAGGAGTCAGAACAACAGTACAACCTGTCTTAAGCGACCATTAATTCATTTATTCAAAATAGGACTCTTACAAAGCAAGTGGTTGCTTATGATGCTGGGCAAGAGTAATTACAGAAAGCTCCTATATTATGAGGAGCTTTTTGTATACTATAACTTTGATTGCATTACCTGCCTTATACAGTTCCATATTAATTATATACCTAATTTTCATGGTCGCTTAAGACAGCTAGGTTCTACTGTAAATATGTTCTCTCAAATCCTCACTTCTCCACCAAACCATATGTTGTGAGACCACTCAGTGACTCTTTTAAAAGTGTTCTAAAGAGAGTGGTTACAACATAGGTTTAGTGGAGAAATAAGCTAGTAATCATGCATTGAAAACGCATTAATTTACACATCTTAATTATCTGCATGGACGTATAGGAGTACCATTATTTAACTCTTTCCCTCATAGGCTATTTTTAGATCCAACCACTTTGAATAAATCTACCGAAAAGGAGCATTAACTAGAGAAAAGAAAATTTTAGAATTTGTAGTTTTAATCCATTTTGATAAATAGAGCATTTGCTCCTATATAACACAGGCGTTAGGTTCATGAAATATGTCTAAAATAAGTTAAAATGTCCCTAAATTGACGTTTTGTAACATTTGGGACCGAAAAAATAAAGCCTGGGGCGTTTTATTATTAATAATAATAATAATAATAATAAAGCCTGGGGCGTTTTGAGACAAAGCTGAAATTTCATATATTCTATATCTCTTATATACGCCCCAAATGTTACAAAACGTCAATTTAGGAACATTTTAACTTATTTTAGACATATTTCATGAGCCTAAGGCCTGTGCTATATAGTATATGGTCTTACCGTCTATCGAACCTCTTAACCTTTGACCAGGAACAAAAAACTGTGAATACTGAAGAAAAAAATAAATTAGCAGTCCAAAATAATCTTGTATACATACCTTGAAACAATTAAGTAATTTTATTCTCATCTATTAATCCCCAAACAATCCAGTGTTCCCCGCCACCCGCATAACAAAAACAAAAATGGCTGCCAGAAAAATATCACCTGCTTATCGAACCTTTATTTTAGAAACTGTTTACTGTAACATAATACTCATAATCACGTGATTTCATCATGGGCACGCGACCTTTGCATAAACTGAAGGGGTCAGAGCTGTTAAACATTTTTAATGTGGTACACTTTTCAATTTATGTTGATATTCTATAACGTATAAGAGTTTTCTCATGTTTAGCATAGTTGAAGGAAAAATAAACTGTATTGACTTGTTTATGACGTATATTTCGTTTTTAAAGCTATGAGGCGTTGTTTACTGACAAAGCAACGGTACTCATGATTTTATGAGGTAGTATGCACTTGTACATGCGTAAAAACACAAAAAAATTGAAAGGTTCGATAAACAGGTGAGGTTCGATAGAAGGTGAGTCTATGATAATAGAAGCAATTGCTCTATTATCACAACGGTTCCAACAGGTGATTTTAACGGAGGCGTAGAAAGGCATATTTATGGAGGAAAGGGTTAAACAGTAAAATGGCCATCATGTATATACAGACTGATGAAGACTGTCCAGTTCTGTATTATTGGCTTGAATGTGACCCCTACATCATAACATGTATACAATGAAAACATAGGTCAAGGTCACTGAATAAAAATAAACAAAAGCATAATTACTGTATGTTGTAGTTATTGCATTATTTACTTAGTAAAACTATATATATTAAGTCTAAATTATCAAGCCCATCTTACAAAAATAAAGTCAAAAGTCGTATGGCAGGCAATAGCAATACTGCAAAGAACGGACACTGAGAATCGATTGATGATAACATGAATACGACATGAGTATTCGCGGTTGAATGCTTGCAGGATAAAAAAAAAGTTTCACTTTTTATCACACTTTACATACCCATTGTAAGACACCACTCCGCTCATCTGTCTGCAAAATATGTTAACCTCTGAAGTTGACATTGTCTTCTCAATGGTATTCGCAAAAAGGCTGAGAAAGTCAGTTAAATGATGTATGATATCTTCTGAAACGGTGCGCTCAGTGTAAAAGTCCTGTTACTTCACTACGTCATGACTGAGGTAGGGTAATTTGTTGGTCAAGTTTTAGATAGGCCTGCATATTTTACTGAGAAACCTTCTAAATAATCGCCAGCTGTTTTTCCCCATTTCGCTTAATAATTAGCAGTGGGATTTTAATCAGGGTCTATATTTCCCCACTTGTGAATAAAGCTGATGTCAGTTTTTACTCAATGCTAAGAAAAGTAACCGCAGAAATCTTTCGAAAGTCCTCTACAAGTTACTTCCCTTGCACAGGGAAAAGGTCGACAGTTGACTTTTAGCAATCCAGTGTATTCACTGTGGTGCAAGCTGTACGGCCGCAAATGTTTAGACTTTTCTAAGATGGCGGACAAAACGGAGGCTGAAAGATAAGCATCACATTTTTACACTGTTTAAACTATGTAGATTTTTCTTTCAGTCATTTAATTGGTGCCATAACACAGAATTATAATGTCCGTCAACAGCGGCGTACCCCATTATGGTTCATGTCTGTGTGTAAGGCTCAAAATCTTCGGTAAACTTTGCAGAAACCGAATCGAGAAGGAGGTCATATTTTGCCTCATTGTAAGCTTACCAACTACGCTAAACATTTTCTAACACTGTGGATATATGCATCTGAGTCCGATATTAACGTTGAGTTACCTAGTTTGTGGCACAGATCTACATTTTGTCTTTTGGAGACGTTTGAAAATAATGTCGAGTGTACGGTTTAGCCATTAGAGGTAAAATTGCACTGTACGGTTTAGACCCGATGTTTTTTGTACGGTTTAGCCGCGATTTTCATTCGAAAAACTGTACGGTTTAGACACAAAACAAATGCTACCATTTGAATCTGCGCCGTAGGTCTAGATAGTATAATCCCAACTAGTTTCCTTCATGCAATGCATGTTCGCGATTATGACAGCATATCACAAACAATTAGGATCGAGATCAGAACACAGTATATAATTGGTTTAAACGTATTTTATTTTTAAATATTTGCATGAATATTGTAATGATAACACAAAGGAAAAGAAAAGGATGGAAACGAAAACAAGACTGCTTATTGTGTTTCTCCCCCATCACCGTAACAACCGCACTCGCTTTATGCAGAAATGACTGCCCGTTATTGTACTATATTAATTGTACTGAAAAACTAATTAAATTAATTAAGCAGGATACATGTATATCAGTTTATACAAAAACTTTTTGAAAAAGATAATTCAGAATAAAAGAAAAAAATAAAAGAATCAAACAAAAAGGAAACGAAGGTTGACACAAATATGTAGAGAGGTCTAGGATTCTGAGCAGTACAAGCACATTCGAAAGAAGGTGAGCGTTACCGAGTTTATTAGAATCGTTTTGAGGTTTGGATAAACCGATGTAAAGCTTCGTCTATAATGATGTTTGTATTATAATTTAAAAGAGGATCACCAAACAGAAAGACAGACAGGGACGGAGTAGTGAATCTGGCAACATCATCAAAAAGTTGTTTTCCTTCGTTGGGTTCCTTCGTTGGTATATTTGCAACAGCTTAAGAAGAAGTGCGATGCGTTCTCAACGAGGCCACATGTACACAAGGCAGTGTCAGATATGTTCTTTGAGAATAGGTCATGGTTCAAGGAACTGCAGTTTGCACGAAGCCTCTTGTGCAGGAGCTGCTGTTTTCTGACACCGTAATAAAATGTTTGGGAACATTAGCAGATTGATATCCAAAGACGTTTTGAATGCGTTTAGAGTAGAAGATTGTTTTTCATTTTCGGGGAGGTTGTTACATTCCTGTATTGTTGCAGGGAGGAAAGAGTTGCTATAATGGGTTATGCGACAGGCCAGAGGTTGAATATCACCATCGTTTCTTAATCTCAAATTGCATCGAGAAACACTTCCCACCACTTCAAGTACCAGTTCTTTGAGCTATTTTGGAGTTAAATGAAACACCATTTTATAAAAGAGAATAAGTTTGTGTTTTACGTCTGGTTTCAAGGCGTTTCCACCCTACTTCATGCAATAATTTACCAACCGAAACCAATTTTGTTGTCCCAGTTACTATACGGGTAGCTTCATATTGATTTTTTTCAAAACTGTTAGATTCTCTGGTATTACAGTTATCAAATATAGTATAAATGTATTCTAAAATAGGTATCACGAAATATACATAGATTGTTTCAAGGGAATAACTGTCCGAAGTGAATTTGAGTTTTCGCATGACATTTAGTCTTGTCAATGCCTTAGTAGCGATATATTCGATATGACAGTGCCATGTTAGATCACGTGAGAGATGAACGCCAATGTGCTTATGTGAATCTACTTCATGAATTTGATGGTCTTGCATATATACAGATGAGACATTTTTCTCGAGATTATTTACGACCCAGTCTTCTTAGGATTGAATTTAACTAGCCATTTCTCTGCCTTTTTAATATATTATTATTGATATTTGTTGCCATATGTACGGGAGTAATACATACACTAAACAAGCTAGTGTCGTAAGCAAACACGAATGTTCCACCCAATGTCGCTAACAATATCATTTGTAAAAACAAGAAATAACAATGGACCTAATATATATCCTTGTGGAACACCAGTTTCATAGTATTCCAGCCAGAGAAGGCACCAGGTAAAATTACACGTTGTATTCTTTCAGTAAGATAACTGGAAAACTAGAATAGAATTATGGGTAGAACATTACCTAGATATATACTGGTTATTAAACATTTAAGGACAATGTTTTACTTTAAGAATTGAAGTGAATTGATTTTTAAGTTTAACTAACATGTTTTCGACATGCGGGCAATTCATTTAGCGAACTTAATGGTTAATCTGTATCATTTGTCAGAAAAAAGAACCTACCCTCGGATTATGTTTTACAGGCATTTAGTTGAGTTGATGTAATTTAGCACTTGGTCGATATCTCGTCAGTTTCGCGATGACGGATCTGGGCTGAGTCTGTATGGAATGTCTAAATGCCATTTCGTAAGGCATACATGCATTTTAAAGGTGACATAAAATAAACGTGAAATAATTATATAACAGAAAAGGGTAACAAGTTAATGAAAAAAACATATATTTATTGGACCAAATAAATTGCCAATTCTAAAATCTTCGTCAATATTTTGAATTTCAATGGTTTGCATTTCACCATGTAGATTTATTTTATTTGTTTTTTTCAAAACGTCTGGTATTAATGTACGTTGCCCCGACCTACCCGATATATATGACTTAGCTCTTTTCTTCTAATTTTCATTGGATTTCTCGGATTGGCATCTACACAGTGGCTTATGGTGTCCTTTGTCTCGCAATAGTAACAGGCAACTAATCTGAAAAGATATGTAAAGTAATGTAAAGTAACAATACAAAGTGCTTGACTTAATTTCAGACGCTCTGTATTTGCATTAGGACTGAAATGGGTAAAACACTTTTAGCCAAATACCCAATCAGTTAAACTTAAAAATCATTTCACTTCAAAACTTTTTAAGTATAGCATTGTCTTCAAATGTTAACCAGTATAGATCCAGATTATATGCTATGCTTCTGTTCTCGATCCTAATTGTAATATACTGTCAAAATCACTAATAGGCATTGTGTGAAGGAACATCTACACTAATTAGTTGGGATTACACTATCTAGATCTACGACGCATATTCAATGTTAGTATTTGTATGTGTCTAAACCGTACAGTTTTTCGAAAGAAAATCGTGGCTAAACCGTACAAAATAGATCGGGTCTAAACCGTACAGTGCACTTTTACCACTACGGGCTAAACCGTACACTCGAAAAAAATTTCAACCCTCTCAAAAAGACAAAATGTAGATTTGTGCTTCAAACTAATTAACTCAACGTTAATATCGGACTAAAATGCATATACCCACAGTGTTAGAAAAGGCTTAGCGTTGTTGGTAAGCTTACAATGAGTCAAAATATGACCTCCTTCTCGATTCGATTTCTGATTTTCGGTTTCTGCAATGTTTACGAAAGATTTTGAGCCTTACACACAGACATGGACCATTATGAGGTAAACCGCTGTTGACGGGCGTTTTAATTCTGTGCTATGACACCAACTAAAAGCCGGAAAGAAAAATCTACATCGTTTAAAAAGTGTAAAAATGTGATGCTTACCTTTCAGCCTCCTGTTCGTCCGCCATCTTGGAAAAGTCTAAACATTCGCGACCGTACAGCTTGCACCACAGTGGTATTTCCCCTCAATTTGTCGTTTTTCGTGTAGATTTACATTATAACAGAGACATTATATATATGTCTCTGATTATAAGTATACATATAAGTACGCCGCGTTATCATTTGTATGTTAATAGGTATTTTGTGTTTCTATATAATAAGATTTTCTTCTCCAATACATGAGATCGGAATCACTGAGTGTGCATTTAGATTTTACTAGATCTAGTTTTATAGATTTAACCCATTACCTCATAGGCTATTTTTAGATACAACCTCTTTGAATAAATCTATCGAAAATGAGCATTAACTAGACAAAGGGATTTTTTAGACCGTATAGGAGCAGTCTGGGCCCATGCTTATAAAATGTTTAGTTGAGTCTGAGTTCGTTCTCAAGTTTTTGATTGGTCAGATTTGAGCCAAAGGCTCAAATCTGACCAATCAAAAGCTTGAGAACTCAAATCTGATCAATCAAAAGCTTGAGAACGAAAACTCAGACTCAACTAAAAGCTTTATAAGCATGGACCCTTACTAGGTCTGATATTATATATCACAATAATCTGTTTCTTTAGTTGCTAAAATGGCTTCACTGAACATTGCACCTTCCACATTTCATTATAACTACAGTAAAACCTCGATTATTCGAATTTTCGTTATAAACGAATTTAGACCCTTTTAGGCAGGTGGCTGCTTAATGCATGATGAAAGTCATGCAGAAAGCTCCTAGAGGAGCTTTCTGCATGACTTTCACCATGCATTAAGCTGCCACCTGTCTTAAAGATCGATAATAACACGTATTTTAGTGTTCGGATAATCGAGGTTTTACTGTATTTTGTACATGAATATTCAGTAGGTATTGAAATTTGGAATAAATATACAACAGGGAAAGAGTTAAAAAAAACACCAGAGCATCAAACAGAGTAACTCGGCGTCTCATCAGGATCCAAACTGGTTGAGGAGGTAATTACTGATCCGTCCAAAGCATTCAACTGTATAAGTCAACACCTGAACTGAATCTGTGTTGAAGCATATTCTTATTTTGCTCCTGCCCCAAACATATGGACCAATTGTGGATCTTTTTCGATCTAATTAATCCTGCTATGTCAAATTTACATACCTTTGCATTTCTTAACATCGTGCAAAGCTTCATACTAGAATTCCGGTTTTGAGGGGTTTCTACTATTTATCTATATCAGATGATTTTTTAATCGGCTTATTTGGTTAATCATGATTTAAATTCATAAGGGTAGCATGTTTTAAGTTTACAAGGCTCTAGTATGTGTTTCCACATGTATATACTGTGTACTACAATGTCAGTTCGATACCACTACCTGTGGTATTATGCACTGGTGTTTCCCGTGTCTCTCTGGTGGACTGAGTAGCTTTGGGAGAGGGGGTGGGGGCACAACATACAATGTGCGCTTTAGATCATCATTTGTCTGATGTAGCCACATGTCTATGTGGCTACATCCTTATCTCCAGAGCTAAATCTCTATACCTATGCTTTGTGTAATGTAACACCCTGTTGGTATAAAAGTTAGTCTCTATAATACATTTCTAATGAGCTATAGGCTTTGCATAGTCATGAGCTTTGCTGATCATCAAATTCAAATGTAATGTACGTACCATGGCTATAGGGGTCTGAGCACATGCTCCGCCGGGGAAATTTAGAATTGTGTAGATCTAGAACTTTTTGAAACCAATGTGATAAATAGAGCATTTGCTCCTATCAAAAGGCGTCAATATGAGGGAATCTGTTAAAACTTTAGATTGATGTTGCGCACGTGCGTAAGTGCATATCGCTAGCTCCGCATCGGTAGCAACATTGCAATATTAGCATATCTTTTAAACTTTAGCCTGCTGGGCAAATTATTTTTACCTAATGTTTCACCCATTTTATTTTCAAATTCAAGCAGATCTATAACCAATTTGTCTACCACCACCAAAGTTTAATCAGAGAGTCAAACAGTTTGGATCCTGATGAGACGTCGAGTTATTCGCGGTCTCATCTTGATCCACACTGTTTGCAAACGGCAAAATGGATCCGACAGCAGCAGGCTAAATGTTAATATTGACGTCAGAAATGACGTCAGGCTATGATGTCATTAAAGTCGTAATCTTAACGTCGTTATTACGGCAACGGTGTCGTTAATGACTGGCAAAAAATGGATAAGGCTACAGTCATAGGCTGAATGTTTTAAGGCTGTCGCATGATGCAGGAAGAAGAAGAAGGTAAGACATATTTCTACATTGTATGGCGATGAATTTCGTACATATAACCCGCCAGTGGATGTACAATGTTTGTCTTATTGTACGTCAGTTCAATAGATCTAGACCTATAAGATTAGGCCTAATCATTTATGATATATAGATTCTAGTAGATGCTCTGAAATATGGCAGCGCATTAATATAAAAAAATGTTCAGCCTGCTCAGCGGATCCTTGATAACCTTTGCAAACAGTGTGGATCCAGACGAGACGCCAAGTAAATCGGCGTCTCATCAGGATCCAAACTGTTTGACATCATGATTGAATTTTGGTAGACAAACTCATTATAGAGATCTAGCTTGAATTGTGAAAATGTAGTGGGTGTAACATTTGTGTAAACAGTATGCTCAGCACGCCAGAGGTTAAACCAGAGCCATTAAATTTTATAGATATGTATGTAGTCCCTTGATGAAAACAACACGTAATATAATATTACTATACATGTATATAGATTGGCTATGCAAATTATGCATTCATCAAATGACGATTTTAATTATTTCCCTGTCTTGTAGTCAGCACGAGTATTTGATTTACCCATGGTCCGTATTGTTGACACTGAAGTAATACACATATTTTTTACACTGAAGTAATACACAATATAATATTACAATAGCAGAATAAGCTTTCAACGAATGCATGTTTCTATGGTCTTGTGGAGGGAGAGAGGGTTATTGCTTGAAGTAAACCCGAAGTTTTCTCGACAGTACCAGCTAAGATTGTAAAATGCCCAACAGTATCCCAATAATACAACCTAAGATTGTAAATAAGCCCCATATTTCTCAGATGGTGCCATCAAAACTGTAAATGGGCTCTGCGTTTTTCCGATACCAGTAACAGCGTAGTCTGTAAATACGCCCTTTGTTTTCCAAATGGTACCAGTTTAACCCTTCGCTTGCTATTCACGTCAATATACACACATGTAAATAGTGAAGACCCAGATGAGACAGCTCCTGCAGGAGCTGTCTCATCAGGGTCTGCACTATTTACAAATTGATTGTGCAACCAGTGAACTCAGCAGCAGTCATTGCACAGCAAAATACTTGTATACAGTGAAGATATATGTAATTATACAACAGGGTAAGGGTAAAGAAGGAGAAATGTATTTTAAAATTCAGCAAGCGAAGGGTTAAGTTGTAAAATCGCCCTATGTTTTCCCAATGCTACCAGCTGATACTTAACTTAGCCATAGGTTCCCCCAATTGAACCAGCCAAGACTGCACTAAGTCATGTGTTTCCCCAATGCTACCAGTTGAGACTTAACTGAGCCCTAGGTTCCCCCAATTGAACCAGCTAAGACTGCACTAAGTCATGTGTTTCCCCAATGCTACCAGCTGAGACTTAACTTAGCCATAGGTTCCCCCAATTGAACCAGCCAAGACTGCACTAAGTCATGTGTTTCCCCAATGCTACCAACTGAGACTTAACTGAGCCCTAGGTTCCCCCAATTGAACCAGCCAAGACTGCACTAAGTCATGTGTTTCCCCAATGCTACCAACTGAGACTTAACTGAGCCCTAGGTTCCCCCAATTGAACCAGCCAAGACTGCAATAAGTCATGTGTTTCCCCAATGCTACCAACTGAGACTTAACTGAGCCATAGGTTCCCCCAATTGAACCAGCCAAGACTGCACTAAGTCATGTGTTTCCCCAATGCTACCAACTGAGACTTAACTGAGCCCTAGGTTCCCCCAATTGAACCAGCTAAGACTGCACTAAGTCATGTGTTTCCCCAATGCTACCAGCTAAGACTGGATTTAAGTTCCATGTTTCCCCAGTGATACCAGCTAAGAGTCCACTAAGTCTGTGCTTCCCCAATGGCATCGGCTAAGACTGTAATTAAGTCCCGTGTTTCCCCAGTTATACCAGCTAAGACTGCACCAAGTATTGTGCGATACCAGCTAAAACTGCAATTAAGTCATGTGCTTCACAAAAGGTACCAGCCAAGACTTCTATTATAATATTATAGTCTCTACTTGCAACACGTATTAAAATGCCTTAAATTATATTAGTCATTTATTTATTTGCTGAAAAGAAGTATATATGTGAACAAGAAAACCACCCGAATAAATGCTGAAGAGGACAAAACTTCCCCGTGTTTGATATCGAGCACCCGGTGTTATTCAGTATTTATTCGGTTTGCATTTCAGTCTCTTGTTTTTAGAAACTCTGTGTTTCCCTCCCAAGGAACAGTCTTAAAATACACTAAGCCCTGTGTTTCTCCCAATGGTATCAGCTAACGCTGCAATTAATTCACGTGTTCCCCAATGGTACTAGCTAAGATTTAAGACTTAACAGTGTCCTTTGTCTCGCCAATGGTACCAGCTAAGACAGCAATTACGTCCTATGTTCCCAATGGAACAAATAAGTTCAGTGTTTCCCCAATGGTACCAGATAAGGCGACGATAAGTCTTATGTTTCCTCAATAGCACCAGTTAAGGCTGTAATTAAGTCCTGTGTTCCCAAAGGTACCATATAGCTGAGACTTAACAGTGTGTCCCGAATGACATCAGCTAAGACTAAAATATGTCTTGTTTCCCAGTTATACCAGTTACGCATACACTAAGTTCTATGTTTCCCCAATGGTACCAGCTAAGACTGCAATTAAGTCTTGTATTTTCCCAACGAAACTAGCTAAGATTTAGATGAGCCTTATGTTTTTTCCAGTGGTACCAGCTAAGACCGCAAATTAGTCCTGTGATTTCCAATTGTACTAAAAAAGACTGTAATTAACGGTGTTCCCCCAATGGTACCGCAAAGACTGTAGTAAAGTCACGTATTTCCCAATGGTACCTGGCTACCAGCTAAGATTGCAATTAGGCCAAGTATTCCCCCAATGGTACCAGCTAAGTCTGCAGTAAAGTATTGTGTTTCCCAAAGGAAAGGCTACCAGCTAAGACTGCAGTTCAGACACATGTTTCAGTAATGGTGCCAGCTAGGGTTGCAGTTAAGTCATGCGTTTTCCAAAGGATACCAGCAATTATTACAATTAAACCATGTGTTCCCAATGGTATCAGGCTACCAGCTAAGACTGCAGTTTAGCCATATGTTCCCATCGGTACCAGCTAAGCCTGCAATTGTTCATGTGTTTCTCTATTGGTACCAGGTAAGACTATGTTCAGTCAAGTGTTCCCAGTGGTACCAGGCAACCATCTAAGACTGCAATTAAGTTCTGTGTTCCCCAATAGTACCAGCTAAGATTGCAGTTAAGTCATGTGTTTCCCCTATGGTACCAGCTAATACTGCAATTGAGTCCTGTATTTCCCAAATTGCACCAGTCAAGACCGCAGTTAAGTCTTTTGTTGCCCTAATGGTACAAGCTAAGACTGCAGCTAAGTCCTGTGTTTCTTCAGTGATACCAGCCAAGACTGCACTAAACCCTGTGCTTCCCCGATGGTACCAGCTAAGACTGCAATTAAGTTCTGTGTTCAAAATTGTACCAGGCTACCACTTAAGACAGCAATTACGTCCTATGTTCCCAATGGTACCAGCTAAGACAGGAATTACGTCCTATGTTCCCAATGGTACCAGCTAAGACAGCAATTACGTCCTATGTTCCCAATGGTACCAGCTAAGAAAGCAATTACGTCCTATGTTCCCAATGGAACAAATACGTCCAGTGTTTCCCCAATGGTACCAGATAAGGCGACGATAAGTCATATGTTTCCTCAATAGCACCAGCTAAGGCTGTAATTAAGTCCTGTGTTCCCATATAGCTGAGACTTAACAGTGTGTCCCGAATGACATCAGCTAAGACTGCAAATATGTCTTGTTTCCCAGTTATACCAGTTACGCATACACTAAGTTCTATGTTTCCCCAATGGTACCAGCTAAGACTGCAATTAAGTCTTGTATTTTCCCAAAGAAACTAGCTAAGATTTAGATGAGCCTTATGTTTTTTCCATTGGTACCAGCTAAGACCGCAAATTAGTCCTGTGATTTCCAATTGTACTAGAAAAGACTGTAATTAACTGTGTTCCCCCAATGGTACCACAAAGACTGTAGTAAAGTCACGTATTTCCCAATGGTACCTGGCTACCAGCTAAGATTGCAATTAGGCCAAGTATTCCCCCAATGGTACCAGCTAAGTCTGCAGTAAAGTATTGTGTTTCTCAATGGAAAGGCTACCAGCTAAGACTGCAGTTCAGACACATGTTTCAGTATTGGTGCCAGCTAGGGTTGCAGTTAAGCCATGCGTTTCCCAAAGGATACCAGCAATTATTACAATTAAACCATGTGTTCCCAATGGTATCAGGCTACCAGCTAAGACTGCAGTTTAGCCATATGTTCCCATCGGTACCAGCTAAGCCTGCAATTGTTCATGTGTTTCTCTATTGGTACCAGGTAAGACTATGTTCAGTCAAGTGTTCCCAGTGGTACCAGGCAACCATCTAAGACTGCAATTAAGTTCTGTGTTCCCCAATAGTACCAGCTAAGATTGCAGTTAAGTCATGTGTTTCCCCTATGGTACCAGCTAATACTGCAATTGAGTCCTGTATTTCCCAAATTGCACCAGTCAAGACCGCAGTTAAGTCTTTTGTTGCCCTAATGGTACAAGCTAAGACTGCAGCCAAGTCCTGTGTTTCTTCAGTGATACCAGCCAAGACTGCACTAAACCCTGTGCTTCCCCGATGGTACCAGCTAAGACTGCAATTAAGTTCTGTGTTCAAAATTGTACCAGGCTACCACTTAAGACAGCAATTACGTCCTATGTTCCCAATGGTACCAGCTAAGACAGGAATTACGTCCTATGTTCCCAATGGTACCAGCTAAGACAGCAATTACGTCCTATGTTCCCAATGGTACCAGCTAAGAAAGCAATTACGTCCTATGTTCCCAATGGAACAAATACGTCCAGTGTTTCCCCAATGGTACCAGATAAGGCGACGATAAGTCATATGTTTCCTCAATAGCACCAGCTAAGGCTGTAATTAAGTCCTGTGTTCCCATATAGCTGAGACTTAACAGTGTGTCCCGAATGACATCAGCTAAGACTGCAAATATGTCTTGTTTCCCAGTTATACCAGTTACGCATACACTAAGTTCTATGTTTCCCCAATGGTACCAGCTAAGACTGCAATTAAGTCTTGTATTTTCCCAAAGAAACTAGCTAAGATTTAGATGAGCCTTATGTTTTTTCCATTGGTACCAGCTAAGACCGCAAATTAGTCCTGTGATTTCCAATTGTACTAGAAAAGACTGTAATTAACTGTGTTCCCCCAATGGTACCACAAAGACTGTAGTAAAGTCACGTATTTCCCAATGGTACCTGGCTACCAGCTAAGATTGCAATTAGGCCAGGTATTCCCCCAATGGTACCAGCTAAGTCTGCAGTAAAGTATTGTGTTTCTCAATGGAAAGGCTACCAGCTAAGACTGCAGTTCAGACACATGTTTCAGTATTGGTGCCAGCTAGGGTTGCAGTTAAGCCATGCGTTTCCCAAAGGATACCAGCAATTATTACAATTAAACCATGTGTTCCCAATGGTATCAGGCTACCAGCTAAGACTGCAGTTTAGCCATATGTTCCCATCGGTACCAGCTAAGCCTGCAATTGTTCATGTGTTTCTCTATTGGTACCAGGTAAGACTATGTTCAGTCAAGTGTTCCCAGTGGTACCAGGCAACCATCTAAGACTGCAATTAAGTTCTGTGTTCCCCAATAGTACCAGCTAAGATTGCAGTTAAGTCATGTGTTTCCCCTATGGTACCAGCTAATACTGCAATTGAGTCCTGTATTTCCCAAATTGCACCAGTCAAGACCGCAGCTAAGTCTTTTGTTGCCCTAATGGTACAAGCTAAGACTGCAGCTAAGTCCTGTGTTTCTTCAGTGATACCAGCCAAGACTGCACTAAACCCTGTGCTTCCCCGATGGTACCAGCTAAGACTGCAATTAAGTTCTGTGTTCAAAATTGTACCAGGCTACCACTTAAGACTGCAAATAAGTTCTGGATTCCAGATGGTACCAGGCTACACGCTAAGACTGCAATTAAGTTCTGTGTTCCCAATGGTACCTGGCTACCAGCTAAGACTGCAATTAAGTTCTGTGTTTCTCCGATGGTACCAGCTAACACAGCAATTAAGCCTTGTGTTCACAATGGTACTAACAACGACCTAACTGAGCACTAGGTTTTCCAAATTGTACCAGCTAATCATAGTGTTACATGGGGGAAATACACAATAAACGACAGTCTCAAAGATAACACACTTTCTGCCTTTATTCATTAAGTTCTCCAACCGGCTCTCTCGTCCCGCTACTCGCTTCTCTATTTATAGCTGACGCAGACGCGTCCACGTGCAGCAGATGCTGAATGCGTCTGCTGCGTGCGGATCCGCGTCTTCCGTACGTCACACAGCCCCCTCTAAATGAAGAATGCGACCCGCATTCGTAAGCAAAACATAAAAATAAACAAAACAAATCAACAACATTAAAGATTAATTATGACACTGTTATGTCAGTCTTAATGAGATTAACTCAGTGTTCGTCCTGCAATGGAGTCCCTGCTGACGATACATCTGACAGGTCTGGAATGTACTGTCCTGTCTGTTGCATAGGAACGGTTTCCAACTCCTGATACCTTAAACTATACACAGAATTGTCCGGAGTTGTAACAGTTTCCTCAACAAAGCGATACACACTCGAACCGGGTAATCTGCTTTCCACAGGTAGGCGTACCGGGTTAAAAGGTCGATGTCCCATCACAAAACGTCTCAAACAGTAACGACCCCGTGGATCTCTTGGGGGCGTACGTGGGGGACTAAACGGTATCTGCCTTGGTGATCTGCTTACAGTGCTGCTCTTTACTGGGCCTTCCGGCGTGTCTGCCATTGCCCTAACATTAATTGGGTCCGGGGGAAATAACCCCTCAGTGTTTATAAAGAATTCCCCTAGGACTTCGAGTTCTTCGGGCCTTAAAATAGTCGGCTCAGTCGCTTGGGCCGTCTGTGTAGCCACACTAACATTCTGCACAGAAACATTCAAATCTGGCATATTTTCAGGCACTTTAGCACACACATTGTCTGCCACATTTGTCAGCACCAGGTTGCTGCAAACAACTTTGGTAACACAGTTTTTGCTCCTTTTGTGCCGCAGCAGGTCAGATTTCCGCGTCGTAGAATAGGCACAATTTTCACAATGCATCAACGCACCATAATGAATGTCATGAATATGTCTCCGTAAAGACGCCTTTTGGTTATACTGTTTCCCACACGTATCACACTTGTGAACATTGGCTTTCCCTGGGGCAGGCTCAGACATTGTCTGCAAGTAGAACAAAACGTAACACTAATTTCACTGAGTATATCCAACTCTGATAATTGTCACCCACTGATCAGTAATTTCCACAATAATTCACGTAATAACACTAATATAAAACACCTTAACTTTTTAAATCCCAGTTAAATTTACTCTTACAACACACAAGACAATTTTTTTATATTGCAATAATCACTATGAACATTAATTCCCTATGCATACACTGCATCACAATTTAATAAGTCACAACACTAATAAAGTACAAACTGCTCTCGGAAACGCGGTGGCAAGTTACGCACACGTCTACGCGATCTGGTGTTCACAACTGGATTTGATCCCATAAACTCTTTACCATCCTCACTCGCCGAATCAGAAACGCGTCTATCAGACTCGACTTCACTAACAGCTGACGACCGTTCTAAAGAGCGACGCGTTCTTCTGCTATTTCCGCGTCCCGTCGTCACGCGATCTGCGTCATTAAGAACTTGCGTCACATGCGTCTGCTGACTATCTGTTTCTAACTCAGGACGTTTTACGTAACGTTTCAGCCGATTAAAGTGGACAATCTTTGGCTTGCACTTGTCCCTTTTTATCCTGTATGTCACATCCGAGAGTCGTTTAACAACACAATACGGGCCTTCCCATGGTCGTTGTAACTTTGGGCACCTTCCCTTCTTTCTTTTGAGATTGTGTAGCTAAACCAGATCTCCTGGCTCGTAAAGTTTTCCATTCATCTTTGCATCATAGCGCATTTTCTGGGCTTCTGCCGCTAAGCGGAGATGTTTCCTGGCGGAGTGGTATACATTGTCCATAACTTGTCTAGTTTTCTCCACATACGCTACAGGTTCCTCCTTGCTTTGAACAATAACACCTAGCAGTAAATCAACAGGAAGCTTAATCGGGCGACCAAGCATCATTTCAGTCGGTGAAAACCCAGTGCTTTCATGCACAGCTGAACGATATGCCATCATCGCGAAAGGGAGATGCACATCCCAATCATGCTGGTCCTCACTTACAAACATCGATAGCATTGCTTCTAACGTTGCATTGCACCTTTCCACCATGCCATCGGACTGCGGATGCAGAGGCGTGGTGCGAGTTTTATCAATCCCTAACAGCTTGCAAATATCCTGAAATAATGCAGACTCCAAATTTCTCCCTTGGTCGGAGTGTATTTGCAAGGGAACTCCATACCGGCATACAAATTCCTCAACTAATTTTTCAGCGACGGTTCGAGCCTCTTGGTCTTTTATCGCATACGCCTCCGTCCACTTCGTGAAATAATCAGCCACAACTAAAATATAGCGGTTGTCCCGCTCTGATATGGGTAACGGTCCTAGAATGTCAAGAGCTATGCGCTCCATTGGTTCACCAACAGTATAAGTTTGTAAGGGAGCACGGGGTTTTACTTTAGGTCGTTTCCTCTCAGCGCAGAGCTCACATGTTTGACACCACAAAGTTACATCTCTCGTACAACCAACCCAGTAGTAACGTTCTCGCACACGACCCAAAGTCTTGCTGACACCTAGATGTGACGCAGTGCGCGCGTTATGCAGTTCTTTGAGGACAGTCTCTCTTAGCTGCTTTGGAATAATCATCTGCCACGTAGTTCTGCGTCCATCGTTTGACTCCCATCGCCTACAGAGCACTCCGTTTATCACTGACAATCTGTCCCATTGGGCCCAGTAGCTTTTAAAGTCACGGCTTTCAGATGAAATGTTTTGCCAGATTGGTTTTTCAGTCCCAGAGAGGTTAAACTCTCGTAACCTAGCAATATCACGATCTTTAGATTGCTCCTCAGACATTACACACTGAGAATACACTGTATCAGTTTCTCTTTCTCTGTCAAGTGCAAAGCAGCCCACGTCCCGACTACAACGCGATACATGACAGGTTTCACTGCACTCAGTTTCTTGCACTATATTTTCTTTCTGTTCAAGTCGGTCACACTTCTTACAATCTCCGCATGGCCTACGCGAGAGACCATCTGCATTCTGATGAGAACGCCCTTTCCTGTGTTCTATACTGTAATCGTACATGCTAAGAGTCTCAAGCCACCTCGCTAACTGGCCATCGGGGTTCTTAAAGTTCGACAGCCAACGCAGAGCCTGATGATCCGTTCTAACTGTAAAATGCTTGCCATATAAGTAGCAATGAAACTGCTTCACTCCATTCACTACAGCAAGCAGTTCTCTGCGCGTCACACAATAGCGCCGTTCAGCCTTACTTAGCGTTTTGCTGTAGTATGCTATCACCGATTCCTTACCGTCTTTGATCTGAGACAGCACTGCAGATATCCCGAACGCACTTGCATCCGTGTCAACTACGTAAGGCAGTTTTGGATTTGGAAATGCTAACACTGGTGCTGTAACAAGCTTTTGCTTCAGGCTACGGAATGCCTCGTCACATTCATTATCTCAGTACAACTTTGAATCTTTCTCTGTTAATTTCGTTAGTGGCCTTGCTAGTGTTGCAAATGACTTGATAAACTTCCGGTAATATGAGCATAGCCCGAGAAACGATCTCACTTCCTTTACAGATCGTGGAATCGGCCAAGAAGAAACAGCGTCTATTTTTACAGGATCCGTTTTAATTCCATCCTCGGAAATAACATGACCCAAGAACACAACACTCTTCTGAAACAGTTTACACTTTTTGGCGTTCAGTTTCAGATTTGCATTTCTAAAACGCAGCAATACATCTCGAAGCCGATTAATTCCTTCTTCGACTGTTTGGGAATATACAATTACATCATCCAGGTAAAGCAGACAGATTTTCCAGCTCAGTCCAAACAGAATCCTTTCCATCAACCGTTCGAATGTCGCCGGCGCATTACAGAGGCCGAACGGCATCACTAGAAATTCATACAATCCACCATGACCTGTTGCAAAGGCAGTTTTCTGCCTGTCACCTTTATCTACCTCCACTTGGTGATACCCACTTAAGAGGTCCAAAGTGGTAAACCAACTAGATCCACCAAGTGCGTCGAGCGTTTCGTCAATCCGTGGGAGAGGGTAGCTGTCTTTAATGGTTAAAGCGTTAATCTTCCTATAGTCCACGCACATTCTCGTACCCCCGCCTTTCTTTGACACTAGTACAACCGGTGAACTCCATGGACTCTCTGAAGGAGTTATCAAACCCTGTTCTAGCATTGTTTCGACCTTATGTTGCACCTCATCTAACTGACACTTTGGCAAACGCATTGGGGGCTGTCGGATAGGAGGTGCCGTCCCAGTGTCAATTTTATGCTTCACCAACCCTGTCTTGCCGAAGTCGTCCTTAGACTTTGCAAAAACATCCTGAAACTCTGACAAGAAAGAAGCGATTTGTCTCTGTTCTGTTATTGCTAGATTCATCTAATAGATCCTGAAGATGCTGCGGTAAAACTTCACTGTGTGTTTTTGTGCATTCTGATAGTTTATTGACTTTGTCGGCTTTCACAATAGCACATTCTTCCAGTTCAGCAGCTACTGTATTGCGATAAAGCTTTACACTCTTCTCCGCAGTATTGAACAAACGAACGGGAACTAACCCATTGTTTGGCTCAACGATGCATCTGGCCACCAACACTCCATATCTGTTTGAAAACTTCTCAACCGCTTTTGTAACACAAACATCTTTCACATCTACATTTGTCTCAACTTTGCCCTTAACTAAGGCTTCCTGACCTGGAGGGATCACAATTGAGTCAGCTAGCGACACTCTGCAACACTTTAACACCATTTCTTCACTCTGTGGCGTATTCTTGTTTCGCACGACACTTAATTTTTCTCCCACTACGTCAATCACACATTCCTTATCACGCAGGAAGTCTAACCCAACAATGGCATCAACATCTATGTCTGCCACTATCATCTCGGTAGAGAATTGAACATTATCCACTCTTAATGAGAACACAGCTTGACCCGATACGTTAAGGGGATTTCCGTTAGCTGCTCGTATACACTCATTACCCATTTCCAGGTTTGGTCTTGTTGAGTGTGGAATGCGGCTGTACACATCAGGTGAAAGAATCGTAACAACTGATCCTGTATCGATCAAACACCTGCCATGCACACCTTCAATGTTCGCTTGAATATACAGTCCGTCATCTTCATTTGAAATTTTTCGAGACATTGTCTTTGTATTCACTCTACCACGGGGAACTAACCGATTAGGACAATCCCTCCTAAAATGGTCGTTATTACCACATATCCAACACGAAGATGATGACTTCCTTTGAATGGTTTCATCAGACTGATGTTTACCATTGCTTCTGTTTCCTAGTTCCTGAGGGCTTCTATTAAAGTACAAAAATGAGTCATGCAGGAAACACCACATACAGAACAAACACTCGCCCGAACAGCAACACAAGGAAACAGCAAATGTACATAGGTAGAAAAAACAACAAGAGACGCACAAAGACAAAACAAACATACAATAGGAGGAAGATGGAAGTACCGCCTTGGAACGGTCAGTGACAAAAGTCACCGGTGGTTTAAACCGGTTTATGGGCGCCCAACCTCACCCTTATTCCATCCCCATCCTAAAAGACAACAAGTGTAAATAAACGTATCCCCTCTCCGACTAATCTACAACAACCGCGACAGCAAATACAGTGGTAAAGTGCATGTATAACAAAAAAACATTTAATTGAACATACTGTATCCACCAATCGCTAGTGTACTCAATGATTGAGCTGCAAACAGAGTAACTGTAGAAAAGTAATAAAGGGTACGACAAAAATGAAATAGTACAGATATCCGACGTTCTCCTTCCATTTCTGGATTTAAGAGGTCGTCTTCATAGAGTACTAAACCTTTCTTATCGGCGTACATGCAAAGAGGCCAGCGTGATTGTCAACTGTAGAAGGGTTCACAACCAAACATGCAGTATGTTGTAGTAATACAGGATCATATCCCTTTTTAATGAATTGTTGTATATATTTGATGAACAAAGTGAGAAAATGGGTATGTCCAATAATTTTACGAAGTTTGTAAATCACATCACCATAAAATTCAGGATGTGAAATACCGTGTCGCAAAAGTACCTTGAGATTACATTTGTACTTGCCAATAAGCGAGAGATTTCGATAGTAAAATTTAGAGAAAGTTTTTCTTAGTTTATGGTATCTATATCCTTGTTTAAGCAGTTTTTCAGTTAAAATGAGATTTCGACTGTTAAAATCGTCAATAGATGAACAAGCTCTAGCAAAACGAATAAGTTGAGATATATAAACCCCGTAAGATGGAGCACGGGGAACATCCCCGTCAAGATGAGGAAAATTTACAATATTAAAATCAAAATCATCTCTTTTGTCATATATTTTAGAAGAAATCATTCCATTATTAATTTTAAGGTCTAGGTCAAGAAACGCTGCATAATTGTCGGACGGGTTAGCTTTATTCAATTTGAGTTCTTTAGGATAAATTGTAGGAATCAGAGCATCAAAGAAAGGGTTATCTAAGTTAAAAATATCATCCAAATATCGACAAGTTTCATTGAAGGCTTTTATAACATCTTCTTGTGATTGAGGATTCAAACTTTGATTTCAGTTCACTAACTTCCCTCGCGAGCTTTTCAATCATTGATTCCATCCGATCAATCTTTTCTCCACTGTCTACTACTTTAAGTACTTTTTCTCCACCTTCGACGACACGCGTACTTTTAAACGTGCATTTCTGATTTTCGGCCAACTGAAACGCTTCCAATTCTATTGCGATGCGCGTTGCTTCATCCAACGTTCTAGGATTAGCTTGGTGCAATTTCCACTTCAAATCCAAGTCACCTAATGCATCTTTAAACTGATCACGTGCCAATGTTTCTCGCAATTCATGAGAGGCATCGGGATAGGCCTCCCTAGTAAGCCTACGTATGGACTGTGCGAGTTCAGGAAGAGATTCACCTTTTCTCCTCGCCCTGTTCTGTAACTGAACCCTGAAGATCTCTGCCTGATGTTCGGATCCAAATCTACTGGCTAATGTTGACACAAGAGTACTGTAATCAGTCCGTTTAGATGGCAGAACGTCACTTAACACCTTTTGTGCAGAGCCCCTCAAACTAGTAGCTAAATACAGTGCTTTTGTCTGCTCATTCCAGTCATTCAAACTCGCAACCATTTCAAACTGAACCAAATAATATCTCCAAGGAATAGATCCATCATAATTTGCAGGACGTACCTTTGGTTTATCTGGCGTTGTTCTATTCCCTGTATTCCGTGCATTACAATTTGCGTCACTTAAATCCTGTTTGTTTTCACTCTGTTCACGACGCTGCTGTTCAGACTGCACCTGAGACACACACTGCGTCTCACACTGCGTCTGTTCATTCCCCATTTGCGTCGCACCTGCGTCACGTTTTGCCTCTTCATTCTCTGTACACGTTGCACTTATTTTTGGTACATTACTCTCCTCGCGCGGAACAGTAATCTGTCCAGCTGAACTGTTTTGTAACTGAAAATTTCTCTTATTACATAATCCTTGTTCACCGCTCGTAGTTAAGTTTAAACTCAAAGAATGTTCTAGCTCCGCACGAAGAGCTTCACATTCTTTCGTTAATTCAGTTATCTCCTGCACAATATCACTTCTGTCACGTGACCGCAAATTCGGTTTAGGCGTTGAACTTGCCACCGGGTCCCGAGAACACTTTCCCCTATGTGTATCACTAGAACTCACCACTGTTGTCGACGTTTCCTGTCTATCACTGGTAAGCTCCATAATCCCAGCGCTGCCACCAAATGTTACATGGGGGAAATACACAATTCTGCCTTTATTCATTAAGTTCTCCAACCGGCTCTCTCGTCCCGCTACTCGCTTCTCTATTTATAGCTGACGCAGACGCGTCCACGTGCAGCAGATGCTGAATGCGTCTGCTGCGTGCGGATCCGCGTCTTCCGTCCGTCACAATAGTATAAAATAATCAGAGTAAAACGAATGAAAATGTAAAGCGATTTAAAATATTTTGGATGTAATCAAAGTTTTATCAATGTTACATAAAACTGCATATTTTCAACTTATTTGATAAAAAGGTTTGAAATTCTCCAGTGGTGCAGACAGAATGCGTAAATTAAAGCATTTTCAGGAATAACTACGTGTAGTTTATTTCTCCACCAAACCCTATGTTGTGACTATTTTTTAGAATCGTTTCGAACAGATAATTCTAAAGAGCGGTCTTTTAGGCAGGTGGTAGCTTAATGCAAAACGAATGCCAGAGGCCCAGATAAGATGCGTAAAATCAACATTTTAGTACAGTAAAACCCCGCTAATGCGATCACCTAAAAGAGGTATAATTATGGGTGGTAGAGGCAGGTGGTAGCTTAATGCAGGACAAAAGTAATGCAGAAAGCTCCTAGAGGAGCTTTCTGCATTACTTTTGCCCTGCATTAAGCAACCACCTGCTTATAAAGACACCCATGTCGATTCATTAGGTGGTCGCAATAGAGGGGTTCTACTGTATATGGGTACGAGCCTTTATCTGGAGCTCTGCACTCAATGTTATACAAAAAATATATTGTAGAATACACATATAACATCCACATTACAGCCTCTCAGCATCAAACAGTCATGCATGATTTCATTGACACCCCGCGATTACTCATTGGTCCGTCCAGAGAGATTCTACGGATCAAAATATACAGAGATTACTCACAAGTCTTTGACGACGATTTCCATGGTTATGAAGTTGTTATTACAGAAGTGACACAAGCCTTGACTACACTACGCATGTACTTGCCCAGCTATTCCAACTGACTACATATGTATACATTAATCTCTACCCTGCTTTAACCCGTTGCTTGTTCAGTACATGTATTGCTATTAGAAATAATGACATCATGGATATTTACTAGCTGATTCTTTTTTATATGTAACATTTAAAAAGTATTTTTTCCTTTGACAAACATTGTAGAATAGGATATACACCATGACATAAGCAAACAGAGCAGACCCTGATCTGGGTCTACTCTGTTTGCAAATGCGTGATGCAAATGTGTGAAAATGCGTTTTTATGAAGGAAAGGGTTAAAACAACAGGTTACTCCGCCTCTCATCGGGATTCAATCCGTTCGCAAATGCGAGTCATGTCGCAAATGAGGAGATAATGGTTAATATTGAGCTTATGAGAAACTATTGACAAAGTATCAAACAGCCTGGCATTCGTAACTACTCGCTGAAGCTCAGAATCAGACCAATCCAGGGTCCATGCTCATAAAGCTTTTTAGTTGAGTCTCAACTCTGACCAATCAAAAACTTGAGAATGAACTCACTCAACTAAAAAGTTTTATATGCATGGAACCAGATGCTTGAGAATGATCTCAGACTCAAGCAAAAAGTTTTTATAACATCGGATACTTGTTTGACCTAAACCCCGGTCTGAATCTACACTGTTTGATCGTTAGCGTTGCATTTCACGAAGAATAAATCCTGGTCGAGTGTTATCTAGTGTTATCGATTTCCGTATACATGTATCCTAACACTTTGCTCAGGCGAATATGAGTTAATCCATGTTAACAAACTCCGAGGTAAAACAATTTGCTTGACTCCGAGATCATTCTTAAGCATCTGACCAATCAGATGCTTGAGCATGAACAACTCAGACTCAGAAGTTTTATAACCTCGAGTAACTCAGCGACTCTTCAAGATCCACACTGTCTATTGCATTAGAACCTGCATTAAGCGCCCATTCATTTATTAAACGTAGGAATCTTAAAAAGTATTGTGGTTGCTTAATGCAAGGCGAATATAAAACAGAAAGCCCCAATAAAAGCTTTCTGCATTACATTCGACCTGCATTAAGCCATCACTAAAGACCCAGAGTTAAGCCTCTTTTTAATGGTAGCTTAAGACAGGTTCTACTGTACTTTTGAGGACAAATGTAGTGTAAAATTTGTAGCTTTAATAAAATCACAAAGTCGTTAAAAGAGATATTATGACGTCATGATTTAACTCTTTCGCTGACAATATCGAATCGTGTATTTACTATGCAAACGGTTTGTATCCAGATGAGACGCTCATCTGGATCCAAACAGTTTGTTACTGTGACTCTTTTTAACAAATAAAGAAAAAATAATAAAAGATAATTGTAGTAGTTGACAAAGTTTGCAGACGACAAAAATTGATAGCGAAAGAATGTGATTACTTAGCGTTCAACTATTAACCCTTTACTCAATGAATATGTATGCAAAAATTAATGAGGTTATGCATATTAATTAGATTACTTTTTAATGGCACATGAACACATGCCATTTTGACAATGGCAGACACTGAAGAATCAGAGCCATATAATTCCATAAGCAAACAGAACATACCCTGATCAGACGACTCCAGGAGAAGCCGTCTGATCTGGGTCTGCTCTGTATGCAGATGTATAGAAAAGCGTGTTAATGGAGAAGTGGGCAAACTGTTGCAATCATGGATATTTCCAGTGTATAAAACACATTTGACAATGCATGGTCCAAGATGCTTTTCAGTCGAACATTTGAACATTTGGCAGAATTTTCAGAAGCCGATGACATGTTTTAATACAAGAAAAAAAAGACACCGTGATACAGCAAACACACATGCTCATTATCGCCCTGTCGTCCATAGTAACGTATGGAGCGTCACGCGCAAGTAGACCATCCTAATTATATATGTACATATATATAAATATACATATATGTACATGTATACCTGTTTAGTATTTTAATATAACAACTGTCATCTACTTTCATGTATATTTTTGGTATACAATTTCCCCCTACCTAACCTAATTATACTGTTCGCATGCTAAAAACTTCCAAGTTGAAGCAAATTATAGATTTATGAAATCCTCTTAGAAACAACAATTTAAATATTTCACTGCAAAATTATTTTAGTCACTGTAACAAACAGTGTGGATCCTGATGAGACGCCGAGTTACTCGGCGTCTCATCTGGATCCAAACTGTTTGCATTAGTAGTCACAGAAGCGACATTGACAGCGAAAGGGTTAATCTTTCGCACAAAACATACACATGTAGTCACAAACTTTCTATTCTACATTTATCATATATTCTTTGCATTCGGCGAGTTTTACGTAGGTACCATTTGTATCCGTCGTATTCAACTCACATGTATACCGTGAGCTGTAAGGGAGGGGAATAACAAATGAGCTGAATATGAAGTGAGCTGAATGGATACCATGTGCCACGCTTTCAACCGTTTGTCATGTATACTGCATAGACCAAGACTAGATGGGCGTCAAACTATAATTCGTAGTTTTTATTATTATAAATTATTTATTCTATTGTCCACTTTGACAAGGCGTATGGACTCGTCGGAGACGGTGACTGATCTTGGTATATATTGACTCGTCGGATTGTGGTAGATCTTATTATGTATCGACTCGTCGGAGACGGTGACTGATCTTGGTATATATTGACTCGCCGGAGATGGTGACTGATCTTTGTATTTATTATACTTCAATATATCCTTCAATGCAAAACTCCCATAGACCTAAAATGTGATCTTATGATATATCACTCTCAGAATGAGCTTCCAGGTGAATATATCAGGATATATCACCCTCAGAATGAGCTTCCAGGTGAATATATCAGGATATATCACCCTCGGAATGTGCTTCCAGGTGAATATATCCGTTTCAAAATCACAAATCTAACATCATCACTGCTATGATCACCGACTCCAAAATGTCTGTTTATTGGATTCTTTCTCTCATGTCTTACATCACTCAAATATTCTTTCATTCTCTCCCGAATTTCTCAGTCTCACCAACATACATAATTCTATCGCATTTATTGCATTTTATTGCATATAGAATCTACTACATTCGGGAGAATGCATGCACGCTAATGCATGCACGACGTCGTTGCGCTGATGACGTCATCTGATGACGTCATTACTTTTGAAATAACTCAATGCTACATTATGCTGGATCAACATTATTCTCTTTGATTTTATGGCCGAATGCATAGATTCTACATTTACCAAACCTGTGACGTGTATTTTGACATGATTATCTTTGATATCGAAATATTAGATAAGAGCTATTTCAGTATTTCTATATTATCTTAATTCCCTCTTTGGAATATTATCTTCATTGATTATTTCTTTTAATTTTAGAATTAACTAATAGTGTACTTCTAAAGTTTTTCGGTATAATAAAATAATTAACACAAAGCTGTCGGGATGATAGAGGATATTGTCAGCCCTTGAACTGGCATATTTACCCCTCGGCTGCGCCTCGGTGTAAATATACCAATTCTCGGGCTGACAATATCCTCTATCACCCCGACAGCTATGTGTTAATTATATAATATTGACTAGTCTAAGACGTCGACTGATCTTGGTATATAACGACTTGTGGAATACGTTGATTGATCTTGATATATAGACTCGTCGGAGACGGTGGTTGATCTCGGTATATGTTGACTCGTGGAAGACGTTAATTGACTGATCTTGGTATATATGAACTATTCCCGTATCATTTAAAGAAGATCCATTCAGATCTTACTTTGGAATCCATCCGTTTTTCATGTTTGCGGGGATGGGGGTCACAAAAAGATATAAGTCAATGACAATAATAGGTTCAGCAAATAGTGTAGATCCTGATCCGGGTATACACTGTTTGCCTATGTCCTTTTTAAGGGGCACTGGGCACTAAAGGGATAAAGACGGTGACTGATATTGATACATGTACAGTAAAACCTCTCTAAAATGGACGTTCAATTAGTCAGTTTGTATCGATATCGGATTTGGAGACAGTTGGTTGCTTAACCCTTTCGGTGCCAGCAATGTCGTCTGCTAGGCACAGTTTCGTTTATTTTTAGTGTAAATGTGTCCATTTCTTCCATTTTCTTTATAAAACAGTAAACAGAGTGTCAAACAGTTTGGATCCTGATGAGACGCCGAGTTACTCGGCGTCTCATCTGGATCCAAACTGTTTGCATGTGATATCATAAACCCGTCATTGTGGCACGGAAGGGGTTAATGCAGGGTGAAAGTTATGCAGAAAGCTTAATGCAGGGTGAAAGTTATACGGAAAGCTCCTACAGGAGCTTTCTGTATGACAATCACCCTGATTTAAAGAGCCACCTGCCTAAAGGTATTTAAACTCTTCTGTACTAGACTTCCGGTTTAGAGGGGGTTAGTAACAGTATGTTATTTGCAATGCCGTGACGGTTGATGTTCTCGGTAAGTTTTAGTAAACTGAGTGACATGTATTTCGTAGGTACCCGTGTGGCAAGATACAGAGCATTGCGATCAATGGTCCTGAAATTATTGTGTTATGGGTTTGTGCGTGATGCACCCTGCAAACTATACCGTATTTTCTCTAATAAGCACACCCGCTACAATAAACACCCCCTCACTTATCGGTGGGGGAAATTAACGATGAATGGAACAAATCAATCTCTATAAAATAATCCGGCGCGGATTTAGAGCGGGCGGAGCCGTCGTACGTCCCCTAAAATTGCCAAAACAATTTGTTTAGTAATATTTTAGATATATATACTGTAAAACCGCTCTATAACGACCACTAAATTGTGTTAATTAGTTGGTATTTAGAGCAGGTGGCTGCTTAAAGCAAGGTGAAAGTAAATCAGAACGTTCTGTTTTGCTTTCACCTTGTTTTAAGCAGCCACCTGCCTTTAACACAAAATAATTGGTGTAATTTAGCGGTCGTTGTATCTACTAAAAATCTATAAAACAGTGATTCAGTATTTCCCTCACCCAATTAAGCTCTTTTTCAACATGTATTACAAACACACTATTTATTTATGTCATCAAACATAAAAATATACGCCCCCACTTCCAAAAAAAATCTACGCCCCCTAATCTGAAATCCTGGATCCGCACCTGATAATCATCAAATAAAGAAATGTAGGGGTTTCAACATACTAGTGGTAGCTTTATGCAGACTGAGAGAGAGAGAGAGAGAGAGAGAGAGAGAGAGAGAGAGAGAGAGAGAGAGAGAGAGAGAGAGAGAGAGAGAGAGAGAGAGACAGAACGCTCCCATACGAGCTTTCTACATGGTTTTAAATTTGCATTAAGCCACCACATGTGAACACTTACAGGACTATCATTTTAGAACATATTACGCCCCGGCTGCATGGTGGGGTTATTAGAAATAACACGGTATATACATGGTATTATATATCTATAGGATTATCCAAACTATAAATATATTACATACATAGTATACATGTAGCTCTCTATAATTTTCCATAACCCTTTCCTTCAAATAAGCGGTCTCCTTCCACACCTTTGCAAACAGAGAAGACCCAGATCAGACGGTTCCTTTTAGAGCCGTCTGATCAGGGTCTGCTCTATTTGCTTATGATGTAATAATAGACATGGCTCTACAGTAGCTGTGTATCTATACCAATATAAAACTATCCTGCGCACATATTTTGTTATATAAATCAGCTAATAAATATCTGTGATGTAATTATTTTCATGATCAAATAGTGAGACACATTTTATGGATTCTCGATATTGAAACAGATGGTTTAGTAATGTTTCTTCTGCTAATCATTCAATGTCATATTGTGCAGATCTAACATTATCTTACCTTCTACTAAAGTCTAGTCATTCCATTGGTCAATTGAGGTCACGTGAATCCCATATAAATCCCATATAGGGTTACTAAAATCCATATAATGTCTTTACAAGAGTTAATTCCCTTGCTCGACAACCATATGCTTTTCCCCCAACTTATAATAATCATTTATGTATACCTAACATATTTTTAAATCAAAGTACTGACAGTACTGAAGGTTTCGGACATAATATATATCATATTGATTGTTTGCTGTGGATTTTTCTGAAAATCATGTCAGTAGTTTGGAAGACATTTAAAGAATTGTTTTATGAACATGTCACATACAGGGCGATTCCAATAGCTCATCTTGCCACTTTGTGCCAATAGAGCCAAAATTGATAGTTTATGTAGTAAAGAGCCATCACTCCGTTATTTGAAAGTAAGGGCCAAGTCAAGTCGTGCTTAGCATAATAGAATTAACGATTTCACCATTATCATTGAATGAGAACACTGTAGGTCTAGACTGGACCCCGGATGATTCTGACCATTACTCTGTCAGTACCAAACATATGCAAGAAATGTCTGATTTATAAAAACCCTAATTTCCTTAACCCTTTCCCTGTTCTATGTTTATTCCAAATTTCAATACCTACTGAATATTTATGGACAAAATAGTTACAATGAAATATGAAAAGTGGCAATTAGTAGCCATTTAAGAAAGTAAAGAAAAAAAAGAAAGAAAGAGTAGCCTATATATATATTTGTACGACAGACCCCCATCAAAGCTATTGAAAAAGTGTCCTGATAACGGTTGTAAGTGGACACTTTTGTACGCACGTGATTCTTGTGGTTAAAACCTATCTACCTAGAATTTGAATTGGGTGAACCAAGGGGAAAACATTTTGTACTCATTTGTGAAATATTCATTTTTAATCAAAATTAAAAGTTTACAACGTACTGTCGTACAAGTAAGATACATGTACTCGTCTTACTACCAAAGTGTCTTCTTACAACCGTTATCAGGACAGTTTGTTCGCATGACCTCAGACAAGTGTCCTCGGCTACGCCTCGGACACGTCTTCGGTCATGCGAACAAACTGTCCTGATAACGGTTGTAAGAAGACACTTGGTAGTAAGACTCGTACTGTATCTATTACATAAGTGTGTAGGCAAAAGTGGCATTTAACCCAAAATCCGACCACAGTATATCGGACTTTTGTAAATACCACAGGAAGGGTATGGAACTTTCAAAATCCGACGACCTTATGTCGGACTTCTGTTGTAAAAAGACACCATGCTGTTTGAACAAAGGCGTTTGGATTGACAGTAGGTCATTGGTAAAATCTATTCATTTTATACTTGGAGATTTCATGGAAAATGGGTCTGTATAATTTGCATATTAAGTATGTACGTTCACTAGTCGTTGTTGCTTTTCACACCTTTGTAGCGTTTAAACAGAACCATGTAACACTTATATATTGGGACCCAAGCGGTGGCCGAGGGGAAAGAGCTGCGTCTATGAATCTCTAGGTCCTTGGTTCGAATCCCGTCAAAACCAAATGCAAATAGAAAAAAGATTCATTCTAATATATTTTTTATTCTTTATCTGTTTTGATATTCTTTTCTCTAAATACATTTTAAAGCAAACAAACTAGAAAACATAAGCATGCCTCTTGAAACTTGTTATGGACTTTTTAAAGCATTATGCTACATTAACATACAGTCCTGGTGTCAATAGTATGCATTTCGATGAAACTTAGAGACAGGATCCAGACTTTGTGCTAGGACAACTATGAATTCGAAAGTACCATGTTCAATTTAAAATTGTCACCTGCTCATTATTTTGTGTATTGCATATATAATTATTTTTATTCAATTAGTCTATGCTTTGCATAGTTTTATTTCAAAATTGTCAAACATCTAGGATCCTGATCACAGACCGACACACACAATGTACAACTGGCAATTAGGTCACGATAACCTGCATAATATTTGAAAACTTAGTTTGTTTCAAAAGGAATTACTGCACAGTTCAAACTGACTATAAATAATTCCCTGAGAATTTGAGCAATAATTACATCAACAAAAACAATAGTTTAAAAAAGTACATGTATATAGACACAGAGCGCAAATGGAACGGATCCATGTATGAAACTTGATTCCTGTTCTATGTTTATTCTAAATTTCAATACCTACTGAATATTCATGAACAAAATAGTTATAATGAAACATGAAAAGTGGAAATTAGTAGCCATTTAAGAAAGTAAAGAAAAAGATCTTTCAAATTCCATTAGCCAACAGAGCAGACCCTGATCAGACGACTTCTATAGGAGTCATCAGATCTGGGTCTACTCTGTTTACAAACGCGTGAAAAACATTTATATGAAGGAAAGGGTTAAGTGTTCTAGCATCCAGTCTCTCCTCTCTACCAGTTTGTACAGCTGAATAAGTCAGTTTGGAAACATTTTTGCAACTTTAGATTAAACAGACATGGTAGCAAATATTGAAAACCCTTCAAACGGGCCCATTAAGGAGGTGTTTGATCTGGGTCTGCACTATTTGCATAGATGTGTTTGTCAAAATACCCAGGGTAATTAGGGTATCACTTGTAAATCTCTGAAATACATTCAAAAGTATAGATTTGTCACCTTTTACAATACAGTAAAACCCCTCTTAACCCGACTTCTAGTAGATAAGAATTTAGAAACTTTTTAGGCAGGTGGCTGCTTAATGCAGGGTGAAAGTCATGCCGAGGAGCTTTCTGCATTATTTTCATCCTGCATTAAGCTGCCACCTGTCTCCAAGACTGATATTTATACTGAATTTAAAGTCTGGTTTAGAGGGGTTTACCGTACATGTATTTTTGAAATTCTATTTCTTTCAAACCAGATCTTAGCAACAACGTCGCACGACCATTGATAAAATTCATCAGGAAACATTGTAATGTCGCAATTGAATCGAATTTCTGCGTTTGAATTTTGATCTACCCTAGAAATAGTACCATTGATGTTCGATAGTTCATGGTAGTTCACAAAATGTTGAAAGTGTATCGAAATATCAACCGTGGCTGTTATAATCAAATGATATGTAGTACATGTGGCTGGTAGTCTGGTATTTTATACTGGGTTTATAATAGTGAAATGCCAGGAGACATTTTCTTCAAGAGGGGGAGTATGTTGACCAGGTTTCATTGTATATGGATGTTATCGTGGTATTTTGCCATAGTACGTCATATCCGGTTTACGTGTATTCGCCGTACATTCCATAGTATGCTTGATGAATGAATGAGTTGTATAACTGGTTTGGTGAGCGAGTGGTCACTTTGCACGAGCACCTAATTATAGAACCGTCCCATCCACCCTTCTTCCCGCTTAAACAGCTTCGTCACTAGATAATTATACTTACCCGGCACTCTTCGTCATATAGTCAAGGTGTAAGCACCTTGACAGTATATCTCTATTAGGATATTTAGCATTGCTGCTCACAGCTACTTTATTCTATTTATATTATAAATTCATTTAGCGTGCCATAGCCTGGTAAGTTACTTATATTTATCTAGAAAACCATTCTAATTCCATTGTTAATTATTTGGTATATTTAGACCACGAGTAACGGGAATATCGGAACTCTGAATTGTTTGAAACCTTTAGTCTGTGATATTCATAAGTGTTTATATTGTTTCAGGTTGTTTTGTTCTGAATATAAATTTATTGGAACCGGCAGACGTTTTATAGTTATTCGTTATCAACCCCTGGTAGAGGGAGAGGGTCTTTATAAGCATGTTGCTTTCGACCCAATCCTTTCTGTACCTATGGGTGATAAACATGATTAAGAAATCATATGAAATAAAATATGTTTAAACTAATCAAATAATTCTTTTCGGTTATGTGTCTATTTCATGTACCTCCAACAATTCTATAATGTTCTGCAAAAATCTAACAATTATGTTACTTTGGTCTACCTAACTATTGCAACGGTGAAATGGGCTGTTCCAAAATTCAAACAAGTCAAGCTAAAATGAGCTTATGGTTAATATTTAGGGACTTTTCCAAACAATAGTGTAACACGACAAACCGTGCAGATCCTGATTAGAGGGCTTCTCTATGAGCCTTCTTACCTGGGTCTCCTCTGTTTGCAAAGGGCATAAGTGACTAGGCAAAAGGGGCATTTAACTCAGAATCCGACAACAAAATGGGTCTGTATAATTTGCATATTAAGTATGTACGTTCACTAGTCGTTGTTGCTTTTCACACCTTTGTAGCGTTTAAATAGAACCATGTAACACTTATATATTGGGACCCAAGCGGTGGCCGAGGGGAAAGAGCTGCGTCTATGAATCTCTAGGTCCTTGGTCGTCAAAACCAAATGCAAATAGAAAAAAGATTCTTATATATTTTTTATTCTTCATCTTTTTTGATATTCTTTTCTCTAAATACATTTTAAAGCAAACAAACTAGAAAACATAAGCATGCCTCTTGAAACTTGTTATGGACTTTTTAAAGCATTATGCTACATTAACATACAGTCCTGGTGTCAATAGTATGCATTTCGATGAAACTTAGAGGCAGGATCCAGACTTTGTGCTAGGACAACTATGAATTCGAAAGTACCATGTTCAATTTAAAATTGTCACCTGCTCATTATTTTGTGTATTGCATATATAATTATTTATATTCAATTAGTCTATGCTTTGCATAGTTTTATTTTAAAATTGTCAAACATCTAGGATCCTGATCACATACCGACACACACAATGTACAACTGGCAATTAGGTCACGATAACCTGCATAATATTTGAAAACTTAGTTTGTTTCGAAAGGAATTACTGCACAGTTCAAACTGACTATAAAAAATTCCCTGAGAATTTGAACAATAATTACATCAACAAAAACAATAGTTTAAAAAAGTACATGTATATAGACACAGAGCGCAAATGGAACGGATCCATGTACGAAACTTGATTCCTGTTCTATGTTTATTCCAAAGTTCAATACCTACTGAGTATTCATGAACAAAGTATTTATAATGAACATGAAAAGTGGAAATTATTAGCCATTTAAGAAAGTAAAGAAAAAGATCTTTCAAATTCCATTAGCCAACAGAGCAGACCCTGATCAGACGACTTCTATAGGAGTCATCAGATCTGGGTCTACTCTGTTTACAAACGCGTGAAAAACATTTATATGAAGGAAAGGGTTAAGTGTTCTAGCACCCAGTCTCTCCTCTCTACCAGTTTGTACAGCTGAATAAGTCAGTTTGGAAACATCTTTGCAACTTTAGATTAAACAGACATGATAGCAAATATTGAAAACCCTTCAAACGGGCCCATTAAGGAGGTGTTTGATCTGGGTCTGCACTATTTGCATAAGTGTGTTTGTCAAAATACCCAGGGTAATTAGGGTATCACTTGTTAATCTCTGAAATACATTCAAAAGTATAGATTTGTCACCTTTTACAATACAGTAAAACCCCTCTTAACCCGACTTCTAGTAGATAAGAATTTAGAAACTTTTTAGGCAGGTGGCTGCTTAATGCAGGGTGAAAGTCATGCCGAGGAGCTTTCTGCATTATTTTCATCCTGCATTAAGCTGCCACCTGTCTCCAAGACTGATATTTATACTGAATTTAAAGTCTGGTTTAGAGGGGTTTACCGTACATGTATTTTTGAAATTCTAATTCTTTCAAACCAGATCTTAGAAACAACGTCGCACGACCATTGATTAAATTCATCAGGAAACATTGTAATGTCGCAATTGAATCGAATTTCTGCATTTGAATTTTGATCTACCCTAGAAATAGTACCATTGATGTTCGATATTTCATAGTAGTTCACAAAATGTTGAAAGTGTATCGAAATATCAACCGTGGCTGTAATAATCAAATAATTCTTTTTGGTTATGTGTCCATTTCATGTACCTCCAACAATTCTATATTGTTCTGCAAAAATCTAACAATTATGTTACTTTGGTCTACCTAACTATTACAACGGTGAAATGGGCTGTTCCAAAATTCAAACAAGTCAAGCTAAAATGAGCTTATGGTTAATATTTAGGGACTTTCCAAAACAATAGTGTAACACGACGAACCGTGCAGATCCTGATTAGAGGGCTTCTCTATGAGCCTTCTTACCTGGGTCTCCTCTGTTTGCAAAGGGCATAAGTGACTAGGCAAAAGGGGCATTTAACTCAGAATCCGACAACAATATATCGGACTTTTGTAAATACCACAGGAAGGGTATGGGACTTTCAGAATCCGACGACCTTATGTCGGACTACTGTTGTAAAAAGACACCATGCTGTTTGAACAAAGGCGTTTGGATTGACAGTAGGTCATTGGTAAAATCTATTCATTTTATACTTGGAGATTTCATGAAAAATTGGTCTGTATAATTTGCATATTAAGTATGTACGTTCACTAGTCGTTGTTGCTTTTCACACCTTTGTAGCGTTTAAATAGAACCATGTAACACTTATATATTGGGACCCAAGCGGTGGCCGAGGGGAAAGAGCTGCGTCTATGAATCTCTAGGTCCTTGGTTCGAATCCCGTCAAAACCAAATGCAAATGGAAAAAAGATTCTAATATATTTTTTATTCTTTATCTTTTTTTATATTCTTTTCTCTAAATAAATTTAAAGCAAACAAACTAGAAAACATAAGCATGCCTCTTGAAAACCTGTTATGGACTTTTTAAAGCATTATGCTACATTAACATACAGTCCTGGTGTCAATAGTATGCATTTCGATGAAACTTAGAGGCAGGATCCAGACTTTGTGCTAGGACAACTATGAATTCGAAAGTACCATGTTCAATTTAAAATTGTCACCTGCTCATTATTTTGTGTATTGCATATATAATTATTTATATTCAATTAGTCTATGATTTGCATAGTTGTATTTTAAAATTGTCAAACATCTAGGATCCTGATCACAGACCGACACACACAATGTACAACTGGCAATTAGGTCACGATAACCTGCATAATATTTGAAAACCTAGTTTGTTTCAAAAGGAATTACTGCACAGTTCAAACTGACTATAAAAATTCCCTGAGAATTTGAACAATAATTAAATCAACAAAAACAATAGTTTAAAAAAGTACATGTATATAGACACAGAGCGCAAATGGAACGGATCCATGTACGAAACTTGATTCCTGTTCTATGTTTATTCCAATTTCAATACCTACTGAATATTCATGAACAAAATAATGGCTACTTATTTCCACTTTTCATGTTTCATTATATGAAACATGAAAAGTGGAAATGAGTAGCCATTTAAGAAAGGAAAGAAAAAGATCTTTCAAATTCCATTAGCCAACAGAGCATATCCTGATCAGACGACTCCTATAGGAGTCATCAGATCTGGGTCTACTCTGTTTACAAACGCGTGAAAAACATTTATATGAAGGAAAGGTTTAGTGTTCTAGCATCTCTACCAGTTTGTACAGCTGAATGAGTCAGCTTGGAAACATTTTTGCAACTTTAGAGTACAGCTTGCTTAATCCTTACAATGCTGAGTGATGTTTCGTTTGCAACAATTGACGTCTGCGTCAATTCTTCAATAAACTTTCTTTCATTTTATGCAAAAATATGATCAAGATGACAAACAGTTTGGATCCTGATGAGACGCAGAATTATGTGGCCTCTCATCTGGATCCAAACTGTTTGCATAGGTAATCACAGTTTCGCCGCTAGCGTGCAAAAAGTTAAGAGTATGACCTCTAGAGATTTTAGCATGATGTAACAGTTGCCCTGCACTACTGACCACCAGTGCGCTTTAACCTTTATACTGTAAAGAACGTACAGAACAGAAGAAGTCTATTTAACCCTTAATTTCCCCATATAAACTTGTTTTCATGCATCTGCAAATAGATTCGACCCAGATCAGACAGCTCGCTCCCATAGATTCAGGGTCTGCTCTGTTGCTAATGGATCCACCTTCCATATTTCATTATAAATATTTTGTAAGATTCCGGAACCGGATTGTAAGCCAGGCACTGCACATGCGTGTATTCTCTTGGGGGATTCCCGCTAGGTAGCGCTCGTGCAATAGGGTTTTCCGCCATAGTTTGAGTCGCAATCCATTTTATAAGGATTTCGGCAAAAGCCGAAACCCTAAAAACGTATACATATAATTTATGCTTTATTGGCATTGAACTATAAACATTAGTTAGTTTTCTAATGATACAAAAAACAACAAAAAATATATAAACGACATTTGAGTACAAAAACCAAAAACTCTTTTTTTCTATTAAAGGGGGGTAATTAATTTACAAGAAAAATAATTCTGCTAATGATTCCAACGAAACTTCAAATTGTAGGCTTTACCATGTCAAAAAGTCAAATGTCAGATAGAGCTCTTCTGGGAAAATGAAATGAAAGGGAAAAAAACAGAGGTATATATCTAGCATTGGTTTTGTCTATTGACATGTTCATATATTCCCGTAGCATGCTTGCTATAAACATACTCTATATGTTTTATGCAATAAAGAAATTGAATTGAAACAATAAATACTGTCATATCAAGGTCGCAAGAGTTAATTCCCTTGTTACTCCTAGATATAATACACACGCGCTATTTTTTAGAAGAATCGGACCTTTGTTCTAACATTTTTAACCTGTTTAAAAAGAGTATATATGTGGAATAAATGGTTTAAATATAGACTTATGGCAGAAAATTATACGAAGTGATACGTGTATAAGATTATAGATTTGATGTACTGTTTAGATGTGGTGTGAGACAGCCATTACTCTATAGCATTTTGTGGTTGTTTCTAAGAAGGAAATACGTCCACTCAAAGACATGCAGGCATAGGATGCAATCATGTCTGTAAATGCTTGAAATTAAAGGTAGTCTGTAAGATGAATTCGTTATGCAGTGCTTAGTGTCCCTAATATGGAATATACACTGCCAGCAAATATTCATATAGGACCCCTTCCCATTATTTCTTACATTGATATTCATGGAGTAATGGGTTAAATGACATAACATCAAAGGTAAAAACTATGAATCAAGTGTATTCTGTTGCAATTAATTAATATACACTGTATATTGTTCAAATTACATGTAGTTTAAAGATCGGCCTTTAACCAATTCCCTCATATCAACTGACGAATTTTGACGACTCTCTGTAAAAGTCACTTTGTATAGGAGCAAAATTAATGCTCTATTTATCACAATGGTTTCAAACTACAAAATTCTAAAATTTTCCTTTTCTCTAGTTAATGCTCCTTTTCGGTAGATTTATTCAAAGAGGTTGTATCTAAAAATAGCCTATGAGGTAATTGGTTAAGACAGGTTGCAGCTCAAAAACCCGGTTTAGGTGGATGTAACAGTATTTCTACGATCATTTCTTTGTAGTCATCAAATCCGAGGTTCAGGACTTGTCCTTGCTGCTAGAAAACAGAACTTTCGTGGACTACTTCAACGTGTTCTTGAGTCTCCCGGTGAGTAACATTAAACTTTTGTCGAAATACACGTGGCTACCACGTGTAACGGAATCAAGTTGATTTTACAAAACATTAAACTACTTTAGTTCTGGAAACGAATCATGAATGTCCTTTGCAAAACGTGTAGACCCAGATGAGATGGCTCCCAGGGAAGTCCTCTCTCTAGGGTATGCACTGTTTGTCATGTTACACTTTTCTATTTAAAAGTATAGTACCTGGATATGAAATTTGATAAAATTTGAAAGTATGGGATCCTTCGAAAGCAAAAGCAGGGTCCATGCTTATAAAGCTTTTTAGTTGAGTCTGAGTTCGTTCTCAAGCTTTTGATTGGTCAGATTAGTTCTCAAGCTTTTGACTGGTCAGATTTGAGCCAAAGGCTCAAATCTGACCAATCAAAAACTTGAGAACGAACTCAGACGCAACTTAGTTTTATAAGCATGGACCCTGCAATGCGAAAAGAGAAAGATGCGGACTGGGTTTTAAGATGCGGACTGGGTTTTAAGATGAGGACTCAGTTTCTTTTGAGTCTGTTCATGATCAATGAGTAGTGTTGCACTTTTACCAAGATCTAACTTACAAATGGTATTGATGAGAAAAATATCTAAACTTCAAACAATCACAGGCCATCACTGGGTTACCATGGCAACTAACACTTTTGAACACCTGTCATTAAGTTCAGGTTCCCCATATGCTTCTACTGACAAGTTTTCTGAAAAATCTAATGATATGTAAATTATGACCCATCAGAGGACACCATGTCATTACCATAGGAACCAAGTCTTTAAAACATCTTGATTGAGCTTAGGGTACCCGAATACCCCTAAATGCCAATGTTCGGCTAATTCGATAAATATTTAAATTTTGACCATTCAGAGCAACCATTCAGTTAACATGGCAACCAATTCTTTCGAAAGCCCTATCAATCAAAATAGCAAAATTGAACAATATCTATTACCATAGCAACCAAGTCTTTAAAAACAACTTGATTCAGTTTAGAGTTCCCGAATACCCCTAAATGCCAATGTTAATATATTTTGAACAATATTCAAATTTTGACCATTCAGAGCAACCATTCAGTCACCATGTCAACCAAATCTTTCGAACGCCCTACCAATCAATTCTGCACCCCGACATACCAGTTTTCAGCAAAATCGAACAATATCTAAATTTGACAAAAAAAATCTAAATTTCGACCAATCAGAGTCGCCAATCAGTTACCATAGCAACCAATACTTTTGAAACACCTACCAATACTTTTGGAGCAATACCAATCTCCAGCGAAATCGAATGATATGTAACTTCGCCAAACAATATCTAAATTTCGACCAATCAGATCCCACTATTTAATTGCTATGGCGATTAAATTTTTTTTAAAATGGATGCACATTTGCATGTAACAATCAAGTTTCATTAGGATTGGATCATTCTTAACGAGCAATGTGTCGAACAAGTTCGCGGCGGAAGTAGTAGTAGTAGTAGTAGTAGTAGTGGTAGTAGTAGTAGTAGTGGTAGTAGTAGTAGTAGTGGTAGTAGTAGTAGTAGTTGTAGAAGTGGTAGTAGTAGTAGTAGTAGTAGTAGTAGTAGTGGTAGTAGTAGTAGTAGTGGTAGTAGTAGTAGTAGTAATAGTAGTGGTAGTAGTAGTAGTAGTGGTAGTAGTAGTAGTAGTAGTAGTAGTGGTAGTAGTAGTAGTAGTGGTAGTAGTAGTAGTAGTAGTTGTAAAGTGGTAGTAGTAGTAGTAGTAGTAGTAGTAGTAGTAGTAGTAGTAGTAGTAGTAGTAGTAGTAGTAGTAGTGGTAGTAGTAGTAGTAGTTGTAGAAGTGGTAGTAGTAGTAGTAGTAGTAGTAGTAGTAGTAGTAGTAGTAGTGGTAGTAGTAGTAGTAGTAGTAGTGGTAGTAGTAGTAGTAGTAGTAGTAGTAGTAGTAGTAGTAGTAGTAGTGGTAGTAGTAGTAGTAGTGGTAGTAGTAGTAGTAGTAGTAGTAGTAGTAGTAGTAGTAGTAGTAGTAGTAGTAGTAGTAGTAGTAGTGGTAGTAGTAGTAGTAGTAGTAGTAGTAGTAGTAGTAGTAGTAGTAGTAGTGGTAGTAGTAGTAGTAGTAGTAGTAGTAGTAGTAGTGGTAGTAGTAGTAGTAGTAGTAGTAGTAGTAGTAGTGGTAGTAGTAGTAGTAGTAGTAGTAGTAGTAGTAGTGGTAGTAGTAGTAGTAGTGGTAGTAGTAGTAGTAGTAGTTGTAGAAGTGGTAGTAGTAGTAGTAGTAGTAGTAGTAGTAGTAGTAGTAGTAGTAGTAGTGGTAGTAGTAGTAGTAGTAGTAGTAGTAGTAGTAGTAGTAGTAGTAGTAGTAGTAGTAGTAGTAGTAGTAGTAGTAGTGGTAGTAGTAGTAGTAGTAGTAGTAGTAGTAGTAGTAGTAGTAGTAGTAGTAGTGGTAGTAGTAGTAGTAGTAGTAGTAGTAGTGGTAGTAGTAGTAGTAGTAGTAGTAGTAGTAGTAGTGGTAGTAGTAGTAGTAGTAGTAGTAGTAGTAGTAGTAGTAGTAGTAGTAGTAGTAGTAGTAGTAGTAGTAGTAGTAGTAGTAGTGGTAGTAGTAGTAGTAGTGGTAGTAGTAGTAGTAGTTGTAGAAGTGGTAGTAGTAGTAGTAGTAGTAGTAGTAGTAGTAGTAGTAGTAGTAGTAGTAGTAGTAGTAGTAGTAGTGGTAGTAGTAGTAGTAGTAGTAGTAGTAGTAGTAGTAGTAGTAGTAGTAGTAGTAGTAGTAGTAGTAGTAGTAGTAGTAGTAGTAGTGGTAGTAGTAGTAGTAGTAGTAGTAGTAGTAGTAGTAGTAGTAGTAGTAGTGGTAGTAGTAGTAGTAGTAGTAGTAGTAGTAGTAGTAGTGGTAGTAGTAGTAGTAGTAGTAGTAGTAGTAGTAGTGGTAGTAGTAGTAGTAGTGGTAGTAGTAGTAGTAGTTGTAGAAGTGGTAGTAGTAGTAGTAGTAGTAGTAGTAGTAGTAGTAGTAGTAGTAGTAGTAGTAGTAGTAGTAGTAGTGGTAGTAGTAGTAGTAGTAGTAGTAGTAGTAGTAGTAGTAGTAGTAGTAGTAGTAGTAGTAGTGGTAGTAGTAGTAGTAGTAGTAGTAGTAGTAGTAGTAGTAGTAGTGGTAGTAGTAGTAGTAGTAGTAGTAGTAGTGGTAGTAGTAGTAGTAGTAGTAGTAGTAGTAGTGGTAGTAGTAGTAGTAGTAGTAGTATTAGTAGTAGTAGTAGTGGTAGTAGTAGTAGTAGTGGTAGTAGTAGTAGTAGTAGTTGTAGAAGTGGTAGTAGTAGTAGTAGTAGTAGTAGTAGTAGTAGTAGTAGTAGTAGTAGTAGTAGTAGTAGTAGTAGTAGTAGTAGTAGTAGTGGTAGTGGTAGTAGTAGTAGTAGTAGTAGTAGTATTGTAGTAGTAGTAGTAGTAGTAGTAGTAGTAGTAGTAGTAGTAGTAGTAGTAGTAGTAGTAGTAGTAGTGGTAGTGGTAGTAGTAGTGGTAGAAGTGGTAGTAGTAATAGTAGAAGAAGAAGAAGACACAATAACCCCCCCCCCACCCTCGCACACACTTTGTTTGGGGGACATAATAACTTCTCATGAAAAGACCCAATATAACCGAATCTGCAAGATTCTCTTCTCGCTTTACTGCTTTTGCTTTCGAGGGATCTCCTATTTACATGTAATACAGTAAAACTCTCTAACCCGAAATTCTAATTCAGAACAATTTAGCTTTTATTAGACAGGTGGCTGCTTAATGCAAATTTTAACTGGGAACTTTCTGCATGACTTTCACCCTGCATTAAGCTGCCACCTGTCTCCAAGACCGATATCTATACTAAATTTAACGCCCGGTTTAGAAAGTTTTCCTGTAAATTAAACTTATTTTGCACCAGCATATATGAAAAAGATTTAGTTTTGCAAATGCTTATCAATGTTAAGACTAGTCCAATCAGGTTTTAGATTGTGAACGATATCAATCTTTAACCTGCTCAGCAAATGTTTATACACAATCTGTCATCAAATACATTTTCCAAAATCAAACTATAATCAGTTTTGTCTACCAAAATGCAATCAGGGTGTCAAACAGTTTAGATCCTGATGAGACGCCGAGTTATTCAGTGTCTCATCTTGATCCAAACTGTTGCATAGGCAATCATCTGCCCGCAGCAGGCTAAATGATGAATTCTTTCTAGTTCATTAATTCACCAGTGAGATTATTCTGGATACTAACATACTGCTTGAAATGATATAGAAGATGAGTATCACTTGATATTAATTTGTCCGAAATATAGTAATTTTGGAAAACAGTATGTTGAGAAATATTATTGGCAGCGACCAAGCATGTTTAAACTAATTGAGCTGTTAAGTACATTTGGTAAAAGGACAACAATTCTTACTAAATAAGAGTTTTAAATACAGGGATATACGTTAATGAAAGCTTTGTAATCACAATTACTGAATTAAGTAATACATGTACGTTAATGATTTACACTCTCACATCCGTCGTGTATTTTACGTTTATGTTTTTCTCATTTTTCATTGCATGCTGAATACATTTACGTTTACATTTACGTTTGTATGGTGATGAAAGCTGTTATGCTTAAACCAAAATAAACAATATGCTATGTTATGCTTTATTACCATTTCCTTCATATAAACGTCTTTTCACGCCTTTGCAAACAGAATAGATCCAGATAAGACGGTTCCTGTGGGAGCCATCTGATCAGGGTCTGCTCTGTTTGCTTATGAGATTATAATTGATCTGATTCTACATTTTATATCAGTACCAAAACACCGTTTTGAACATGTGCCATTTTAACAATTAATCTAATACATATTCATGACGTCATTATTTCTTATATAAATATTCAACAAGGAATGGGTCAAGATGAACGACCGAGACGGGTCATCCTACGGGTCTAATTAGTGTTGTTCGTTCTTGCAGGTGTTCGGACAACACGTTTTCTACAACTATGTAGAAGCAGAGTTTGAGTTCGAGCCCCCGATCAGACAGCGGAGACACGTATGTACAATATATGCATCTACACAATTATTTTATTAACCCATTCCCGCATAGGCTATTTTTAGATTCTACCTCCTTGAATAAATCTACCGAAAAGGAGCATTTACTACAGGAAAGATTTTTTTTAGAAGTGTGCAGTGTCGAAACCATTGTGATAAATAGAGAATTTGCTCCTATGGAGCAAATGCTCTATTTTTCACTTCGGTTTCAGGAAGTAAATTTTACAGAGGCGTCACAAAGCGTCAATATGAGGGAATGGGTTAAAGTCTCATTATATTTTAGTATCATTTTTCCAAGTGAAAAAAATGAAGAGAAAAATCGATTTTTTGTCCAAAGATGGTTTCAAGTCAGCAGCAAATACGCCGCAATTCTCGAAAAAAATGTTTTCCAAAGATGATTTCAAGTAGCAAACAAGTCGCGATCCTCGAAAAATAAAATGAATGGGATTTTCCACGGGAATCCCTAGTTTGGACATATTGTCCACTAAATGCAAATGGGTTACTGTAACGTGGTCGTCATATGACTTAGAACTGCGTTCCATGAAAGTGAACAAACATAATAAGTAACAAGCCGCGAGTGCCACGACGTAGTCCAAAGTTCAAAGTGGGTATCAGAGAATAGAAACGTACAAAATAGACAATAGCCAAAGTCTAGACACATCCTCCGCTTAAACCAAGAAACGTGGGGGAAATGGAACCAGTTGCTTGTACTTTTTTCAGTTCTTGTTTCTCTTTTGTTGTTTGGTCTTACTAATCGAGATTCAAAATTACGTTTATAGTTTCATGGCTACATGTTCTGCTGACGTCATATACGCGCTAAATTTAGATTTGTGTTCTTATTCAATGATATTTTCTTGTGTCGTCTTTGAGCAAACAAACGTAAAAATGGTGTGTTTTTTCTATACAAAACATCATGTGTAGCCATTTGACAGCTAAACGGACATGGACATTTATACACAAATATTTATACATGTATAAACATATAATGGAACTTTAACTCATTCACTCACACCGTCAGTCGGTAATTTCATTTTAATAATTCACCCACTTTGTACATTCACTCAATAACCCAGTTACTTGGCAACTCATTCATCTATTAACGCACTCGTTAACGCATTTATTCACACAACCACTTGGTAAATACACGTAGTAAAAAATTCACTCACTTGGTGTTTTCACTCCCTAACTCAGTTACTCGATGACTCGTTAACCCTTTTCCTCGTATAAAAAGTGTTTTCTTGCATTAATTATTTTGAAAACCAAGCATACCCAGCAGCCCAGATTAGATGGGTCCAATAGGAGCCATCTGATCAGAGTCTTCTCTGGCATGGTTTCATGTAGATCTACAGTAAAACCTCTCTATAACCGCCACTAAATTGTGTTAATTAGTTGGTATTAAGGGCAGGTGGTTGCTTAAAGCAATGTGAAAGTAAAACAGAACGCTCCTATAGGAGCGTTCTGTTTTACTTTCACCTTGCTTTAAGCAGCCCCCTCCCTTTCAACACAAAATATTGGATGTATTAATTGGCCGTTATAGAGAGGCTTTACTGTAATTCTACATTTTCTGTATGAGCCAAATCGTCATTATTTCTAACATGCCACTATTCAACAGGGAAAGGGTTAACTCACTCATAACTCATCCACTCACACTATCACTTTGTAAGTACACGTACACTCAGTAAATCATTCATTCACTTCTCCTGTAGCTGTACCTTGACAGGCGGGAGATTCTCAAGTGGCTATATCACCACAGACTGAGACTGTTCAAGAAATCACCGCTCTACACCGAGTACAGCCTGTGCTCCAAGTTGAGGTCTCTGGATATACCACTTCATGGTTTGAAAGAAACAGGTCAGTGTTCAGTGTATGCTGTTTCCAAGCATTTATTAACATTTTCAAAGCTTATTTTTAAAAATTGAATCGTCCGTCAATGTTTAAAGTTCATTCTGTATGAAAGGGTGTACATTATACAGTAAACACTCGATACTTCGAATTTTAGTAATGAAGAAAGGATGCCTTTTAGGCAAGCGGCTGCTTAATGCCTGGCGAAAGTAGAATTGTGGTATAATAATAATTATAACAATTTATTTGCTGACGTTTTATAGTGGCATATATACATAGAGTTGATCTGGTTTTGGTAGAAACTGTAGAGTCAGATCTATAATAATTCCATAAGCTAACAGAAAGCCTCTGTTAACGTGCATTACTTTTTGTCATTTTTTTCTCGTGTTTCCATGTGCGTGTTTCCCCCGCTCATTATATAAAAAGGGTGAATGCTCGTGATGAACGCAGTGCACTGGTACCAAAAGGGCAAACCTTAAGCACGTGGCGCAAAATTCACTAGGACAACATTTATAAAGTAAGCTGGGCCAATTATTTTCGATTTGCAAACCTTCATTGTTCCATCTTACACAGATGACAATGGAGTCGACAGAAAAACGTTCACGCGTAACCTCGTGGGGACTGCAACGGGGATGATGCTGTTCCGCGAATCTATGAGGGGCACCTGTGGGGAACATGTGTACAGATGCTGGAAGGACATTGAAGCATGGCGACTAATCTCAGACCCAATCCGGAAAATGTTCTGGAAGAACGCAATAAGAACCAAATATATCAGCCAAGCGAGCATGGCGGAAGTCAGAGGGAGGATCAAGTTCCTTGTGTACCAAGGTAAGTACACTACAACACGTCTTTAGCGACTGTAGTAACTGTGCAACTTACAGTTGAAGATAAAAAGAGCCAGTCATGTGACATATATTGTAGAGCCTGCCTTAAGCGGTCGTCAAATGAGGTCTAATTATGGGTCTGTAAGGTAGGTGGTTGTTTAATGCAGGGAAAAAGTCATACAAAAAGCTCATATAGGAGCTTGCTGCATGTCTTTTGCCCTGCATTTAGCAACCAACTGCTTTTTAAGATTCTTATGCTCAATAAATGAATGACCGCTTAACCCTTCTCTTGCTGAATTTTAAAATACATTTCTCCTTCTTTACCCATGCCCTGTTGTATAATTACATATATCTTCACTGTGCACAAGCATATCGCTGTGCAATCACTGCTGTGGAGTGCACTGTTGCACAATCAACTTGTAAATAGTGCAGACCCTGATGAGACAGCTCCTGCAGGAGCTGTCTCACCTAGGTCTTCACTATTTACCGGTACGTATATTGACGTGAATAGCAAGCGAAGGGTTAGGCTGGTTCTATGGTATATCATAACATGCAACAGAACCTTTACTGTCCAGATAGAAATATCTGACACCACGATGATGTCATTGAACTGGACCATGTCTGGAAATCGGTCTCCTGGCACCTGGCACTACAATGAGGTCATCGGAAAATGGTCCATGTCTGGAAATAGGTCTTTTACCTGATGGTGTCATCGGATATTGCAATATCTCTAGAAAACGGATTGGCACGTCTGGCAACTGACACCACTGAGGTGTCATTGGATATTTGACAATGCCTCGAGTTCAGTCTCTTTGCGCCTGGTCCCATTATGGTTTCAATAGATAATAACACCTTCTTTCTAGCATGGACAAACACTATACATGTACAAACTGTTACTACGGTAATGTATATATTAACAAAAGTATTCCAAAATATAAAGTGGCGATGAAGCAATCTGCTAAGTATATTTTCATTGGTGAGAGCGTTTGCTGATCTTATACTTAAATGATATTATTTCGTCTGACACAGGAGCTCTTAATTTTGACCTGATTCCCGACGGTGCCATGCAGGAGACAGTAATGGAGAAGCTGCTATCCACCGGCTGTGTGCACAGTATGGACTCCGACGACGCCATGCTTCAGCTTCAGAAGTTGTTACTGAGCGCCATGCAGTCATACTGGCTGCCCCGATACCTTCTACGCGTGCTCAACTCGGCCTCCGAGGTACGGTATAAACTGGAGGGAATATACAGGGAGTGGTGGATCCGGGGATGGAATGCGGAACCATGGCATATGCATACTCCGATCAGATTCTCTGTTTGTGTCTGTCGACGATTATATTTATTGTAATATACAGTAAGGCCTCTGTAAAATGGCAATTTTAAGAATTAACGCATTCTCTCCTTCTGGCGCCTTTTTGCGCATCTGCAAAACACATTTTTGAAACCATTGTGATAAATAGAGCATAAATAATGGTTTCAAAACTGTACAATTCTAAATGTCTCCATTTCTATAGTTAATGCTCACTTTCGGTAGATTTATTCAAAGAAGTTTGGTCTAAAAATAGTCTAGGTGGGAATGAGTTAACATGTTGTATTTACAAGGTGACTTTATGCCTAACTTTCGCCCTGTTTTAACCTATCATTTCTCTCAACCTTTAATCTATAGTAGGCGGATAAAAGATTACCTATGCAAACAGTTTGGATCCAGATGAAACACCAAGTAACTCGGCATTTCGTCAGGATCCAAACTGTTTGATAGTCTAACTGTGTTGTTGAAAAATATAATATATATATATAAAAATATAATATATATATAAAATATATATCAGATAAATCAACTGACATGTTCTACTAACAAAAGTTTGCCCAGCAGGCTAAAGGTTTAACCCTTTACATCATACGCCTATCTACGCCTTTGCAAACAGAGACGAAACTCATCAGACGGCTCCTGTACAATACGTTATCCTATAAGAGCCGTCTGATCTGGGTCTACTCTGTTCGCAGAGGCATTAAACGGATAGTCCCTACAAAAACGTATACAGTAAAACCTCTCTATAACGGCCACTAAACTATGATAATTAGTTTGTATTTAGGGCAGGTGGCTGCTTAAAGCATGTTGAAAGTAAAACAGAACGCTCCTATAGGAGCGTTCTGTTTTACTTTCACCTTGCTTTAAGCAGCCGCTTTTCTTTAACACAAAATACTTGATGTAATTTAATGGCAGTTATAGAGAGGTTTTACTGTATTTTCAATAGCATTTTAAAAGTTCAATGATTATTATGAAGATTGCTAATTTCAATTTACATGTATATCCGAAACAAAACAAACAGTTTTCTTAGATATGTATAACAAAAATTTTATGGTCCTATGTCGATCAGTTACGAAACTAAACCGCAACCAGAATAAATACTATTATATTGGCGAATAACATCGGGTCTTTGATTTCAAACACATGAACGTTTTGCGTTTATTCCATTAGTTGTCTTGCGATATACAACTTTCAGCACATACACAATTACTGTATACAAATTTAAAGCATTTTAAACCCTTTTCCTCATTTAAACACCTTTTCATGCATTTGCAAACAGAGTAGACCCAGATCAGACGGCTCCTGTAGGAGCCGTCTGATCAGGGTCTGTTCTGTTTGCTTACAGTATAAAATAGATCTGATTTTACAATTTCTGCCTGAGTTAAAACATACTGTGCACATATGCCATCATAAAACTTCAGCTAATGAATATTCATGATGTCATTATTCCTTACATGAATATCAAACAGGGAAAGGGTTAAAAATCACTTCAACGGAGCTATTCACTTTGTACAGGACACCCTCAGCATCCTCACGCGACCTGCTCCAGGTGACTTGGAGTACCTGAGCCACGAGCGACGGCTGAGATGTCGCTTCATGTTCCCAACAATCTATCAGGAATCCAACGTCACTTCGCCGGCCACCACAATCTTTATGTCCAAATCCGCTGGAGACATTCCTGAAGCAGTGTCTACATCACCCGAGGAGGAGCCGGAAGAAGAAGAAAACATATATCACGTGGATCTACTGTCCTTGTGGGGAGGTATGAGACTATGAACAGAACCAGCAGCCTTTATTCTATAGATACCATTTATACGCCTTTGCAAACAAAACAGGTCCAGGGTCCATGCTTATAAAGCTTTTAGTTGAGTCTGAGTTTCGTTCTCAAGCTTTTGATTGGTCAGATTTGAGTTCTCAAGCTTTTGATTGGTCAGATTTGAGCCAAAGGCTCAAATCTGACCAATCAAAAACTTGAGAACGAACTCAGACTCAACTAAACGTTTTATAAGCATGGACCCAGATCTGTAGGAGCCGTCTGATCAAGGTCTGCTCTGTTTATGGTGTAAAGACGTATTATACAAGTTGTGACTTCATGAATAATCTTTACCTGAAGTTGTATATTTGTCAAGAAAAAGTAGATGTTTTGTCATATTAGTTACTGTAGTTACTGTAGAATCGCATCTTTATTATTCCATAAGCAAACAGAGTAGACCCTGAACAGACGGCTCCTAAAGTAGCCGTTTGATTAAGATTTAGGCCTACTCTGTTTGAAAATGTCCCAAAAACTGGTTTTATGAGGGAAAGGGTTACCAATAAGATAAAATGCTACAACAATGGCGACCATATGTCATATACAGTTGAAATTCGTTATCTCGAACTCGGATAATTCGAACTATAAGTTCAGTCCTTCCAAAACTTACAATACGGAATTGCTCGAAAATGTATTACTACGCATATCTAGAACTACTTGTGACAGCTTAATGTAGATCTAAAGTAATGCTGAAAGCTCCTACATGAGCTTTTAGCATTACTTTAACCTACATTAAGCTGTGAACTTAAGAAATTATCAAGATCAGAAATCGGATAACTCGAACTTCTGTTTTTTCGAACTAATTTGTGTGGTCCCTTGAAGTTCGAGATATCGACGTGCAATTGTACTAGAAGAGTTACATATAAGGGTGCGTAGATCTACTCAATTACTAAAATCGTAATATCGCCATCAAACCCTATGCTGTGACCACTCTTTAGAATCGTCTCGAAGAGTGGTCACATCCTAGGGTTTGGTAGAGACATAAAGAAGTTATTATTGAAAATATTTTAATTTACGCATCTTCTCTAGACCTCTCTACTAAGCACACTACAGGGGAATAACTAGTAAGTAGTAATTGTTTGAAAATAGTTCTTATGACATGAGAATGAGAATGGTACAGTAAAACCCCTCTAAACCGGACGGCAAATTTACTATAAATATCCGTCTTGGAGACAGGTGAAAGCTTAATGCAGGGTGAAAGTCAAGCAGAAAGCTCATCTAGGAGCTTTCTGCATGACTTTCACCCTGCATTAAGCAGTCACCTGCCTAAAAGTCTCTAAATTCTTCTCTTCTAGATTTCCGGTTTAGAGGGGTTCTACTGTATTGTCTGTCAATGCAAAACTTCAACTTCTCTAATGAAAACACTCAGATAATGAGTACAGATCGAGCGACCATGCATGATGCTTTCCCAGGGGCACAGCTAGCGATACGCATCCGCGCACGTGCATAACATCAATCTGAAAGGTGAAAAAAACATTACCATAGCCAAAATGGAACACAATTCGAATGCTAAAGGGCTAAACATTGATTAACGTTCTGTCTTATCATCCAAGCTTTAACCCATTCCCTCGTACTGGCGCCTTTTGTTGCATCTGTAAAAGCCACCTTTGAAAACCACTGTGATAAATAGAGCATTTGTTGCTATCGGGCAAATGGTCTATTTAGATCTATCACAATGGTTTCAAAACTACACCTTTCTAAATTTTCCCGGGGTGGGGGTGGGGTGGGGTGGGGGGGGGCATGCCTTCGGACACCTATAGCCACGGTGCGTAGTACGTACATTGCATTTGTAAATTCCTTCGGCGATAAATCATATCTAATCTTTTTCTCAGGTCCGACCAAAGACATTGCTGTAGACCCATCCTCTCCAGTCTCCTCTTTTTCGTCCACTTTCCCCGATGATGACAGTCCTGACGAAGTCAGCAGACGATATCTACTTTCAACAAATGGCTGCAATACCCGGCACGCGCGAAGTCCAATCCCAATTATTCTGACGTCATACCTTGGCGGAAAGAAACGAACTCTTCTCGGCCGATTTCCGAAAACAAGCAATCGCATCATATGGTCATTGGCATCGGACGTACTCGCCAGCTACCCATTTCGAATGTTTCTGGAACAGAACGAACAGACCCTTGATTTACAATATCTAAGTTTCTGGACGGATGTCAGAAATTATCTTGATACTGACGAAAGTGCTATCGACTGCTTTGGTCAGCCGTTGCGAAGGCTTCTGGCCCACAGGTAAATTATATACCCGCGGTTTTATTAGCTGATTTTTTTATAATGACCCCTGAACACAGGAATGAATGTTTGGCCATATCAGACACTCATGTTTCACATTTCATAAGCAAACAGAGCAGATCCTGATTCTACAGGAGGCGTCTAGACTGGGTCTATACAGTAGAACCCCTCTAATGCGACCACTTAAAAAATAACCACAGCTGTCTTGATAAGCAGGTGGTTGCTTAATGCAGGACGAAAGTTATGCAGAAAGCTCCTATAGGAGCTTTCTGCATAACTTTCGTCCTGCATTAAGCGACCACCTGCCTCTGCCACCCAGAAGTTTGCCCCTTTTTGGTGGTCGCATTAGAGGGGGTTTGCTATATATTCAGTCGGTATGCTAATTATGTGTTATGTGAACTTTGTTGCATTGTTTCCATTTCATTACTGATGTATGATCAAATTATCAAAAGAAGTATTATTCTGGGTCGAAGAGGCAGGTGGTAGCTTAATGCATAGGGAAAGAAGTACAAAAAGCTCATACAGGCGTTTTCTGCATTACTTTTGTTCGTTCTGCCAGAATTTGTGGTTCAACACATGTGCTTATATATCTAATTGTGGTCGTTTGCAAAAAATATGTTTAACCCTTTCCTCCATAAATACGCCTTTCTACGCCTCTGTAAAAGTCACTTTTTGAAACCATTGTGACAAATAAAGCATTTGCTCCTAAGGAGCAAATGTTCTATTTATCACAATGGTTTCAGAGCTACAAAATTAAAAAAAATCTCTAGTTTATGCTCCTTTTCGGTAGATTTATTCAAAGAGGTTGGATCTAAAAATAGCCTATGATGTAATGGGTTAAACTAAATTTCGTTCTGCATTAAGCAGTCACCTGCTTATAAAGAAACGCATGTTGAGTTCGTAAAATGGTTGATTTAGAGGGGTTCTATTGTACATTGGTTCCCCTTTTAATTACACGGTAACCATAACATTTGCCTAAGATAAGCGTAAAATGGCTGCCTAACTTGTCTTTAAGCTGGACTAAGCAATCGATTATTCAAGACTACCTTTAGTCTCAGAACTAAACAACCGATTCTTTAAGACTATCCATTAACTTTTTCGCTTACAATGCCCCCAAATTAACAACAGGTTAGTATAAGTTATACATTTAGAACAAAACAAATTCATGTACAATGGTGAAATATGCAAATAGGATCACCTGAAAACAAAACTATGAGTAAAAAAGGTATCAGCTAAATAACTTTACAAAAGCAAAATATAAACAAAGACTTTTATATTTTTTATGAACAAAATGGTTTTAAACTAAACGCACATTAACTAAGGGTGTTAAGAAAAGATGAGAGAGAAAAAGGTTATTGGCTCCTACCAAGGGTCGAACTGTATACGACCAATATTTTTTATCTTTTTATATTTCCACAGATTGGTGCAGTCTTACCTGTCTCACACTGGTGAGTCTTGTGATATCTTCTCCGAGACTCTCAAGATGTCCTTATTTAACGCCATCGCCAACAACAACGATGTGTCTCTGTTATGTATGGCCCAGGACATCGTACAGGAGGTATAGGGCATATCACTGATACAGTAAAACCTCTCCAAACCGGAATTCTAGTAGAGAACAATTTAGATACTGTTAAGCAGGTGGCTGCTTAATGCAGGGTAAAAGTCATGCAGAAAGTTCTTAGAGGAGCTTTCTGCATGACTTTCATCCTACATTAAGTTGTCACTTGTCAACAATGCCGATATTTATACTAAATTGAATACCCGGTTTCGAGCGGTTCTATCGTACTGTGACACAATGTAACACTTCACAGGTGTCACTGTGGACGAGTCCATGGTCATCCTTGCAAACAGTTTTGATCCCGATGAGATACCAAATATATTGACTTCTCGTCAGGATCCAAACTGTTTGACACTCTGACTGCATTTTTGAAAGAAAGGGGAGAAGGTATGCTTTCAAACTAACCTTAAACTTTGTTTTCTATCCACGGCAAACGGCATTCGTGGTCGAGTGACTATAGTCTTCGACTGACAATCACTTAGCTCCTAACTGCTGTAGTTCGAACCCCGGTCTGGGCATTTCGATTTTTCTAGTCAGGAAGCTTTCCAGCTGGCCTGCGGTAGGTCGATGGTTCTACCCGGATGTCGCCCTGTGCACAAAACAGTACAATTTGTTTCGTGCACGAGGACCCAAGGTAGATTAGTCAGCATGGTTAAATAAAGCCCTTTTATTCATTTCACAAAAAGAACACCCTCGGGGTCTGCCTCCACCTGTTTTGTTTTGTGTTGATTAATGTCCGTTTCTGATCACCATGGGCTAACTGGACGCCCCAAAGAGAGGGGAGAGGATACAGAGAAACCCGGGGGGGGGGGGGGGGGGGGCTACTCTTATTATCGACTGAGTTTATTATTGACCTGTAGCTCGACGTCGTGATATGACTGAAATACAGTAAAACCTGCTACCACCTGCCTCTGCCACCCAGAAGTTTGCCCCTTTTTGGTTGTCGCATTTGAGGGGGTTTACTGTACAGTTAAAGCGACGTAAACCACCGAACAGACAAACACAGACTAGGAGACCTCTCATCAGGATCTACAACGCATATCATATTAACCCTTCGCTTGCTGAATTTTAAAATATATGTCTCCTTCTTTACCCATGCTCATTTGTATATTTACATATTTCTTCCCTGTGTACAAGTATTTCGCTGTGAAATCACTGCTCTAGAGTGCATTGGTTGCACAATCAATTTGTAAATAGTGCAGACCCTGATGAGACAGCTCCTGCAGGAGCTGTCTCATCTGGGCTTCACTATTTACAGGTACGTATATTGACGTGAATAGCAAGCGAAGGGTTAATTTTGTCATGTTACAATCGTTGATCAATGAATATTCGCGGTATGCTTGGTCGGTTTGAATTTTGGAATAATTCATTTGTAAAATCAGCGATGAAATGTTATCCCATTTGTGCCCTTCTCTCGTGTAAACGTGTTTTCACGTATTTGCAAACAGAATAGACCCAGATCCACAGTGAGATCAGGACAGTTTTACGGTGAACGATATAGGAATAAATAAGTTAAATTAAAAAGTGTTGATTTTACCATGTTGCTCTAAGCCTAAGCATTCGATTCGTTTGTTCATTTCAGAGTCTATGGGAACCGCTCAAACTTTACATAGAAGATGAAAGGAAGAGATTTTTAAGACAAGTGGTAAGTGGTGTACGTTGTCTCGGCAATTCCTCGGCATATTTTCTCGACACATTTTCTCCATAATTTTCTCGATTCTTTTTCTCAACTCTTTTTTTCTCGACAAATTTCTCGACACAGTTTCTCGACATATTTTCAGTTACGGCCTTTATTATGGACTGACTTTTCTCGAAACAGTTTCTCGACTTTTTTTTCTCTCGATACATTTTCCTCAACCCCGTTCTGGGCACAATCCTGGACAAATTTCTGGACATATTTCTTTCGGCACATTCTCTCGAGAAATTCATTCTGCATTTATGCGAAACATTTAATTTCATTTAGTATTTAACCCTTAATCTGCTGAATAATTAAATCTGGTTCCTCTCTATCTGTGTGAAAGTTAATTAAACAAAAAGGTGTACCATGTATTCATGGAGTAAAGGGTTAAGGGTTAAGCTGAACCACTGCTATTTCATTTAGTTTCTGTCTAATGCTTATAAGAATGTGAGTTGGCAAGTAGTATACACTAAGATCAGATAGTCCCTCTTCTAACTAGAGCTCTAGTGTTATACCCTTCAAACGTCTTTTAACGCATTTGCAAACAGCGCAGACCCAGATCAGACGGCTCCTGTTGGAGCCGTCTGATTTGGGTCCGCTCTGTTTGCTAATGGAGTTTGATATATCTGGTTTTCTAGTTTCTAAAATGGCTGCAACGTTCCACTTCCATATTTCATTATAACTATTTTGTCTACGAATAATCAGTAGGTATCAAAATTTTGAATAAATAAGAACAGGCAAATGATTTAATGCTTAATACTTAGGAATTATCGAGCATAAGTTTCTTTAGCGTGAATTTTGGATTGTTCATTACAGCGTGGCAACCGCTACAACTTAAACTTGAAGAAACGACACCGCATCGACAACATGGCCAAGCCGTCTAAGTCACAAGGGAGCTTGAACAGTGAAACGGTCGACCCAGAGTGCTTCTTCAACTGCTCCATGATTGACACAGACTCCGTAACGACAGCCAGTCCGCCGGTGTTCTCGCCTAATTTTCCGTGCACTCCCGCCGTCTCCCGTCCAGCAACATCCTACCATGTCTCAATTACGGAAGAACAAATGTTTAAGGCGATGGAAATTGCTGTTCTGTGCTGCGAATACGGTAAGACCTTACATTGCTTCCGGTTAGGGGAATATATTAAAACCCCTCTAAAGCGATCTCCAAAACGATGTCTAAGTATTGGGTTTGAAGGAAGGTGGTAGCTTAATGCAGAAAGAAAGATATGCATAAAGCTGCAGGAGCTTTCTGCATTACTTTTGTTCTGCATTAACCTCTGCCTTTAAAGACACTAATATTCGTTCATAAAATGAACACTTCAGAGAGGGGGTGTTACTGTACTTCATATGCAAACATCCTTATTTCTCTACCAAACCCTGTGGTGTGACTACATGTATATAATTAACCAACTCCCGATAATGGGAATATATTTCATATCAAACAGGGACGTAGACTGAAAGTCATGCAGAAAGCTCCTATATAGGAGCTTTCTGTATGACTTTCATCCTGCATTAAGCTGACACCTATCTCCAAGACTGATAATGATACTAAATTTAACGTCCGGTTTAGAGAGATTTTACTGTTTTCTAATCACTTTAGTACCATGCTGTCGAGTCAGTGATATCATATGCAAAACAGTTTGGATCCAGATGAGACGCCGAGTAACTCGAGGATCCAAACTGTTTGACCCTTTATATTGTTGTATAAAGAAAATGAAGAAGCGCCCATGCACTCTAAAACTTGAAGTATTTTGAACATATTCCCTCAGATCGACGCTCATTGATACATTTCATCATATTGACGCCTTTTGACTCATTCCCTCCTATTGACGCCTCTGTAGAGGTTACTGTTTGGGAGCATTATGATAAACGGTGCTTTTGCTCCATAGGAGTGTATCACAATGGTACAGAACTACACAATTCTAAAAGTTTTCCAGTACATGATCCTTTTTCAGTAGAATTATTCAAATATGTAGAGTCTAAAATAACCTTAGAGTGAATGGGTTAACCCTTTCACTGCAAATGTCGCAAAAATGCACCAAGAGTCGACAAATAGTGCAGTCTCAGATCAGACGCCGCCTTTTTGTCTCAAACTCTATTTCAATATCTGTGATTTATTCCTATGAAATTTGCATTTATTTATCTCATTTCCTAATTTTACCATATGAATTAACAAAACTGGATTGCAGACGACAATTAGAAATTTGGCGCCGAAAGGGTTAAAATGGTTCAGATCTACCGTAGTTTAATCTATATGGACACAGTCTTGATTTCTTTTGACTTTGCACGTGAAATCACCATGCATGTTGTCTATTACACAGGTACTGGCATGATGATGCCACAGAACACACCGAAGCTGGAGGATCTGGTAGACATTCTTCACAGTGATTACGGTAGTCTACATGTCTCACGAGTACCTGCCGTCAGAAACGGTAAGAAACTCGAGTCACAGAGCTATTGTAAATACAGTAGAACGTTATCATTATACACCCGCAAACAAAGTTTGAGAGGGGGTATATGGGGTCAGGGTTCCGGTCGGTTGGTCTGTCTGTCTGTGGCACAGCGAGCACTCTATTGGACACAAAAATGTTTGTCCAATCTTCATGACACTTGGTCAGAGTGATTGTCTTGACAAACTTTCGGATCATTTTGAAAGTAGGTCACGTGGGGTCAAAAACTAGGTCACTACGTCGAATAGTAGGAAAACCTTGTGAACTTTCTAGAGGTCACATTTGCAACCAAATCTTCATGAAACATGGCCAGAATGATTGTTTTAATAAAATCTCGGAAGAGTTTAAAAGTGGGTCATGTGGGGCGAAAAAATAGGTCACTAGGTCAAATAGTAGGAAAACCTTGGGAACACTCTAAGTGTGGCATTTGTAGCCGAATCTTCACGAATTTTTACTAGAATGATTGTTTTGATAAGATCTCGGACGAGTTTGAAAGTGGGTCATGTGGGGTCAAAAACCGGGTAATTAGGTCACCAGGTCATACAATAGAAAAACCTTATGAACACTCTGGTGGTCACATTTTGTGTTCAATCTTCATGAAACTTGATTAGAATGATTGTCTTGATAAAAATCTCGGACATCGAAACTTGGCCACGTGGGGTAAAAAACTAGGTAATCGGTGTGATTTTCAATCAAGATAGCTGAGCGGGGTATTCAATCACCTTAAGTGTTAATTCTAGTTTCTATTTGTTAAACGACGCCACGTGAACACCACAGATTTTCCACTATACGCTGTGTTTTATTGCAAAACAGACGCGGATTTAGAGGAGGTTGGGCGGAGCCCGTGTAAGACCCATAAAGTTGCCCAAACAAACATTTTTGAGTAATTTAATCAGATCTAGGTCTGATAAAAATCAGCATGACAATCATCTGATCAATCGTAACTATTCGCCGTTACGCCCGTCATAGTCTAACAGTTTTACTCGTCATATGTAGTCTAACAGTTATACTCGCCATTGTATAACAGTTATACTCGTAATTATCTAAGAGTTATACCCGCCATAGTCTAACACTTATACTTATCATAGTCAAACAGTTATACTCGTCATAGTCTAACAGTTATACTCGTTATTGTCTAAGAGTTATACTCGCCATAGTCTAACACTTATACTTATCATAGTAAAGCAGTTATACTCGTCATAGTCTAACAGTTATAGGTGTCCTAGCCTAACATTTATACCCGCCATAGTCTAACAGTTACATGTATTCTCGTTATTATCTAAGAGTTATACCCGTCATAGTCTAAACTTATACTTATCTAGTCTTACAGTTATATTCGTCATATGTAGTCTAAAAGTTATACTCGCTATAGTCAAACAGTTTTACTCGTAAATATCTAAGAGTTAGACATAGTCTAACACTTATACTTATCATAGTCAAACAGTTATACTCGTCATAGTCCATAAGTTATACTCGCAATTGTCTTACACTTATACTCGTTATGATCTAACAGGTATACCTGTCACAGTCTAACAGCTAAATTCGTTATACTCTAACAATTATACTTTTTCATAGTCTAACAGTTATACTCGTTATTATCTAAGAGTTATATCCGTCATAGTCTAACAGTTATGCTTGTCCTAGCCTAACATTTATACTCGTTATAGTCTAACAGTTATACTCGTCATAGTCTAACAGTTATACTCACCATTGTCTAATAGTTATACTCGTCATAGTCTAACAGTTATACTCACCATTGTCTAACAGTTATACTCGTCATAGTCTAACAGTTATACTCGCCATTGTATAACAATTATACTCGTCATTGTCTAAAAATTTATACTCACCATTGTCTAACAGTTATACTCGTCATAGTCTAACAGTATACTCACCATTGTCTAACAGCTAAATGCGTTATTCTGTAACAGTTATACTTGTCATAGTCTAACAGTTATACTCGTCATAGTCTAATAGTTACAATAATCAGTCAAACACATATAGTCGTCATTGTCTAACAGTTGCACTCGTCATGGTGTTAGTTATACTCGTCATGGTGTTAGTTATACTCGTCATGGTGTTACAGTTATACTCGTCAAAGTCTAATAGTTACATTCATCAAAGTCTAACGAGCCTTTATGCATTCAGTCGTCATTGTCTAACAGTTGTGCTCATCATAGTGTTACGTGGTGTTTCCTGCAAGACTCATTTTCATACTTTTACAGTTATACTCGCCATAGTCTAACAGTTATACTTGTCCTACCCACTTTCAGACTGGCTGAAGTCCCTCCTCTGCAAACCGAAGCTTAATATCGAGACACTCCGAGTGTCGAGAAAGATTTACTTAGAGAAAATAGATCTCACTACTATCAAAAAGGGACCGGATCAAAAGGACGACGTTGTGGCTGCCAAGCAAAGGAACCGCCTAGTGATTAGACGAAATGGTCTTGTGCTAGACCGACCTCATAAACCCAAGTAAGGCATTAAGAGGGGGAGAGGAAAGAATGGAGGGAGGGAGGGTGTGCAGAGGAAGAGTGGCGGAGGCATATAGAGATAAACATTGAGAGTGAGTGTGTGAAAGAGTGAGTGGGAGAGAGATAGATAGATAGATAGATAGATAGATAGATAGATAGATAGATAGATAGATAGATAGATAGATAGATAGATAGATAGATAGATAGATAGATAGATAGATAGATAGATAGATAGATAGATAGATAGATAGATAGATAGATAGATAGATAGATAGATAGATAGATAGATAGATAGATAGATAGATAGATAGATAGATAGAGAGAGAGAGAGAGAGAGAGAGAGAGAGAGAGACTGTGGGATACACAGACAGAGAGAGAGAGAGAGGATGAGAGACTGTGAGATACACAGACAGTGAGAAAGGATGGAGGTTTTCAACGTTAATGTGTTCCTGGGACAGCAAAACAGTTTTTGTAAGGCGATGTTCTAGATTAATGTTAATCCAAAAGTGATACAAACATCTTCATTTAATGTTCCTGGCCTGGGCCTACTCTGTTTACAAATGCTTGAAAAGGCATTTATATGAAGGAAAGGGTTGAATTAACCTTTAGCCTGCTATGGGCGGATGAGTGATCCAAACGGTTTGATACCCTGGTTGTAGTTTGGTAGACAAACGGGTTATAGGCTGAATTTGAAAATGCTGTAGGTGGAAATTTCTGTAAAAATAATTTGCTCAACAGGCTAAAGGTTAAGGGGGTTTGCTATTTTATGCATATGTTACTTTATTACACTAGTCAGCCGAAACCGATTTTTAACCCTTTCCCTGTTCTGTATTTAGGCCAATTTTCAATACCTGCTGAATATTCTTTAACAAAATAGTTATAAAGAAAATATGGAAGATCCATTGTAGAAATTTTGAAAAGCAAGGAAACAGATCTATCAAATTCTATCAGCAAAAAGAGTAGACCCTGATCAGACGGCTCCTCTATGAGCTGTCTGATCTTGGTCTGCTCTGTTTGCAAATGTGTGAAAACACGTTTATATGAGGGAAAGGGTTTAGCATTACACAGCTGACTTTTCAACAGGACTATTCCAACGTTCAGACAGGTCAAACTTATGATGAATATTTAGGAATGATTTTTCTCCGAAGACTCGTATTTATAACATGACAAACAGTTCCTACCCTGAAAAAAGGGCTCATTTAGGAGTCCTCTCATCCGGGTATTCACTGTTTACAAATGGCATTAGTGACTCTCGTCCCCGCACTGTAAGCTTAAATAAAAAGCATAGGTCGTTTTAGGCAGTTGGCTACTAAATAATACTAATAATTCTTTATTTCCTCCATTACAGGAGAGCCAAGATAACATACATATGAACATATAGACGATACATTTACGAAACAAATTGTACACAGTGGGACAATACATTTGTAAACGGTCAAGACAATACCGAAGAGACAAACAAATTACCGATTAACGCAGAAAGCTCCGTTTGGAGCTTTTGTATGACTTTCACCCTGCATTAAGCTGTCACGTGTTTTCAAGACAATATTAATACTAATATGAACGTCCGGTTTAGAAGGGGTTTATACTTGAGCTGTTCCATGTTGCATATTCATGTAAGAAATAATGACATCGAGCATATTAATAAGATTATATTTTAAAATGGCTTATGAAAACGGGACATTTTGATCCAGACAGAAACTGGAGAATTAGATCTTTTCTATACCCTAAGAAAACAGAGCAGATCCTGACCAGACGGCTTCTATAGGAGCGTTCTGATCTGGATCTACTCTGTTTGCAAATGTGTGAAAACACCTTTATATGAGGGAAAGGGTAAACTCTTTCGGCGCCAATGTCGCATGTTGGCACCATTGAAAACAGTGCAGTCCCAGGTCAGGTGCCGCCTTTTCAAGGCGGCATCTGACCTGGGACTTCACTGTTTTCTGTATTTTTTAGCCCAAGCATATAGGTTTTTAAAAACAAATGTTTTACTATTATACCTTTATTATTTAGTTTAGAATTATATTTTAAATAGAAATTATTAATGCAGACGACACTTTTAAATTTGGCGCCAAAATAGTTAAGTATCGTATGTTTTCCACTTTCAGGTCGTTCATAGAAGTATTGACGAATCCACAGCAATTTGAGTTTTTCAAGCGGTTTATGCTGGTCCAAAAGGCTGGAATGCCTTTGTTTTTCTGGAAGGCGATAGAAGACCTCAAAGATCTTAGTAACGCCAAAACGCGCCAAATACGCGTCACACAGATCATGCGCAAGTTCTTCGGCAAATATGCCAAGTATGGTGAGTTTTGTTGGCCAGGGTCATTTCGGAGCGCTGCAAATATTGAAAATAGCTAGTATATCTGTAAGTGCCGATTATACCTTGAAACAAAATCGAAACGTGGAATCCCTAGCTTTACACAAAGCCAGCCTGGTGTAATATCTGATCAATAACCACAGAAAATATAGTTTGTAGTACATGCACATGTAGCATTTTCTTAATTAGACAAATGTCTATTTAATTTTAATTTAGGTGAGAGAGCTATCCTTTTAGTATAACTGAAAGCAAATATTTCCCTGTTGAATACTCATATAAAGACTAATTATATCATGAATATTTATTAGCTGATTTTTTTTATAATGACGTATGACACAGGATGTTTTGGTTCTTTTGAAAACTGTAGAGTCGGATCTATTATAATTTCATAAGAAAACAGGACAGACCCTGATCAGCAGCAGCAGCCGTCTGATCTGGGTCTACACTGTTTGCAAAGGCGTTAAAAGGAGTATCTATGAAATAAACGATTAATGTTCAACGAAATTAACACACTATCTATTTGCATTACTTCCGTTCTGCATTGAGCTACCGCCTTCCATGGTCAGAATTAGCGTTGGAAAGAGAGGCTTTACTTATTTCTGAGCTCCATATATGTAGGATGTGTTGCCAGTAGTCATTTTGTACAAACTGATATGTAACTCGTCTTTGAAAATGTTATTATGCGGCGAGTGTAATAACATTTTCAAAGACTTGTTCAATATCAGTTTGTATTAAATGACTACTAGCATCATATTGTTTTTATCACACAATTTAATTCGGCTTAAAATGAGATTTTATGAAAAACCTACATGTATTATTATTAATTAACCAAACTAATAGCACCTGGCATTTCTACATGACGTCACAGCCTATATTAAGCGTGCCTTGTGTAATATTGAGAAATACATTTATGTGATGGCTATATTAACTCGAATACAAGGGAGGTTATGTGATAAAATGTTTCCCGAGAGTAAATTATTATTATCTGTGTATCGGCACCCTTTAAGTTTGTCAACACTTTTGAAACATACAAACACTTTTATAATGCGATGTAATATTCTGTAATTTAACTTTTATTTATTTGTCGCACTAGTAATGTCTTTGAAAAATATCTTTTCTCTATATATCTAACTGGCTTTGTGTGACAAACGCGAAAAGACGGTACATGGCGATTTGTTTGTTATTGGCATATTGCTCTTTGAATGCGGGACATTAGTGCACCGTCAGTTGCAAACAGTGTAGACTCAGATCAAAGGGCTCACACAGGAACTCTCTAATCTGGGTCTGCGCTGTTTGTCATTTGAAACCCTCTAGTTATCTTAAACTTTTTTTTATTGAATGGACTCAATAGTTAACCCTTTCCCTCATATAAACGTGTTTTCACGCATTTGCAAACAGAGTAGACCCAGATCAGACGGCTCCTAGAGGAGCCGTCTGATCAGGGTCTACTCTGTTTGCTAATAGAATTTGATCGATCTGATTCTGTGCTTTCTAAAATGTCTACAATGTTCCACCTTCCATATTTCTTTATAACTATTTTGTCAATGAATATTCAGTAGGTATTGAAATTTGGATTAAATATAGAACAGGGAAAGGGTTAAGCACAGATGAGTCATCCCACTTTGAATATTCAGCAGTGAAAGGGATAATCAATTTACGTAGCTCGATGCAATCGTAAATCATGGTCCTTTTTCGGCAAGTCTGATGTAGTCTGACATGGCCCGAGTGTCTGGTTAGGATGATGGGTCAGTGTTGCTCTGGTATCCGAATGAAGCAGAGGTGTTCCAATTGATAACATTCTAGTTACTTTTATTTCCGGTAACTTGGTTGTAGGTGCGAGTCTCGACTGTCATGAGGAAATTATTCGCCAGATTCCTAATATGGAAAAAGTCACTCCTGGCATCCTGATATGTGCCCAGGCGGCAGTCTACAGATCAATGGAGCGGAAATGGTGAGCACATCATTACTGACCACTAAGTAACTTCCAGCTGCAAATGCTGTTGTACTGTTCCATTTATTAACCCATTCCTTCCTAGACTATTTATAGACCACACCTCTTTGAATAAATCTACCTGAAAGGAGTATTTATTAGAGAAAGGGAACATTTACAATTGTGTAGTTTTGAAACCATTGTGATAAATAGAACATTATTTTGCTCCATATGAGCAAATGCTCTATTTGTTACATGTACAATGCTTTCAAAAATGACTTACAGAAGCGTCAAAAGGTGTCGTAGGAAATGAGTTAACCTTTTACATCATTAATATTCATATAAGAAATACTGACATCATGAATATTTATTTTTGTAGTGGCTGACATACATGTTGAAGTTTTGGTATTGGTAGAAACTGTAGAGTTATGCCTCAGTCACATTTCCCACGGCGGTCGTACTGTCTAAAATTTCTACGGCCAACAACATTTCTACGGGCGCCGAAGAATTCCAAAGGCCCATATACTGCAGTAGTCACATATGCTACGACCGCCTTACGGCGGATTTTTAAATATCAGAAGATAGAAAACCTACGACTGTTGCACGGCCTTTGAAGTGATAACCCACGGTCACCGTACGGTACCCGTACGGCTACCACGCGGCTGCCGCTCGGTCGCCGTAGTTTTATATTTTTCAATTCCACGACAGCCGCAAAGAAGTCGCACGGTGCCCGCATGGACGTTGTACGGTTTCTGTGTGGTCAGTCTGGCGCTGCCGCTACACATCTTGGTTGAAAATAGCTGCGGCGGCCGTAGAAATTATAACCATTGACTTTTGAATTTCTACGGCGACCGAACGGCCTGTAAAAATTAGGGATACGCCGTAATATTGTTACCCTTTTCTCACGAATATTAACTACTCTTTACTGCTATTTCGTTATTTGTTGTATTGCAATAAACCATGCCGAAAAAAATATTATTAAATTGAATTGAAGAATCACGAACAAACATCATGCGCTTACAGCAATTGGTTTGCGTGCACGTGTGAGTGTTTTCATCACGTATGCATCCATGTATGTGTTTTCAATTTTAACACTTCAAGGAATTTTGTTTTCTTTAACCCTTTCCCTGTCTATCTTTATTCCAAATTTCAATAACTACCGAATATTCATGGACAAAATAAAATAGTTATCATGAAATCTGGACAGTGGAACATTGTAGCGAAAGTAAGGAAACAGATATATCAAATTCCATTAGCAAACAGAGCAGACCCTGATCAGACGGATCTGGGTCTAATCTGTTTGCAAATGCGTAAAAACACGTTTATATGAATGAAAGAGCTAAGCAAATACATTCGTATGTAATTCTGACAAGCTCGGAAAACAAGCCTATATCAGTTTCACTAATTATACTCAATAATAAACCTTATCCCTTTCGTCCGTGAAAACTAATTTAAGAATTTATTACTGTAAGAAAATTCGTGGACTGAAGATTTATAATTACATATTATTTGTTTCTTTGTATAGGGGTTACAATTACGTCATTTTAACGCTTTCCTTCATATAAACGCCATTTCACGCATTTGCAAACAGAGTAGACCCAGATCAGATGGCTCCTATAGGAGCCGTTTGATCAGGGTCTGCTCTGTTTGCTTAAGGTATAATGCAAATCTGATTATACAGCTTCTGCCTGAACCAAAACATCATGTGTGCATATGCTATCATAAAAATCTAGCTAATAAATATTCATGATGTCAATATTCCTAAATGAATATCCAACAGATCGGACATATCGCGACGTCCAGCTAATTACAGGGGGGCGGGGGGGGGGGGGGGGGGGTTCCCAGAAGTTAACAAGGAAACGTTTGGCCGTGACCGAAACTTCAGAATCTGATCTACATTATTCTATAAGCAAAGAGTAGACCCAGATCAGACAGCTCCTACAGGAGCTGTCTGATCTGGGTATACTCTGTTTGAAAATGTGCCCAAAAGTTGTATTTATGAAGAAAAAGGTTACCCTTTCCTTCATATAAACGCTTTTTCAATACTATTCAACAGAAAAGGGTTAAACATCTTGCCTATCATCAGCCGTTTTCACACATAAAACGTGTGAAAAGCGACATTGTGGTATCTTCTAAAAGTCGTTGTCCACCTTCAGTACAATTGCCAAACAGTTTGGTCACCGGTCTGAGTAACGCAGCGCCACCTGTTCGCTTAAGGCATAAAGTCGCGATAAGCACGTACGAGGGTACGGGCCACCACGGTCTGTGGTATTCAAAGGACCCCTCATTTATTCCTGCGTCGGTCGAACCAACTAAATACTGTTTTGTTATATGGTGTGTCTTTTCCCACTGTTACTGGTACTGTATGCCTTTTATATTTTTTTTCAAAATTTCGACATGGTTTTGTATCTGCTCTAATTTCATATTTGTCTTTTTGAAATGATCCAATTTTCGGCATGTTTGGACCTGTTCTAATTATGTATGCGTTTTGAATAGTTCCAAAAGTTAGCATGTTTTTAGGATCTGTTCTAATTTCACGTGTCTCTTGAAGTGTTCATATTTTAACATGCTTTTTGATCTGCTCAAATTATATTTATGTACAATGTATATATCTTTTGAAATGGTACAATGTACGACATGTTTTTGGATCTGTTCTGATTTTCGGCACCCCTTTTAATTAGTTTTAACCCTTCTCTTGCTGAATTTTTAAATACATTTCTCCTTCTTTACCCATGCCCTGTTGTACAATTACGTATATCTTCACTATGTACAAGTACTTCGCTGTGCAATCACTGCTGTGGAGTGCACTAGTTGCACAATCAACTTGTAAATAGTGCAGACCATCTGGGTCTTCACTATTTACAGGTAGGTATATTGACGTGAATAGCAAGCGAAGGGTTAATATTTGACATGCATTTTGTATTGTTTCTTATTGTTGGTTTGAATTTTGATTTGTGTTTATTTTCGGCATGTTTAATTTGTTTAATTATTCTAATATTCTGGAGTATCTTCTGGGTGTTCTTTCGACATATCTCTTTAGTCTGATTTGCCGTTTTTGTTTTTGTATTGTTAATATTTTCGGCACGTCTTTTGAAGTGTTCATTTTGTTGACATTTATACTCTTTTGTTGTAGACTTTGTTTTAAAATAATTATTCTAAAATTGGCTCTTCATTTCCTATGGATTGTTCTGTCTTTCGGTATGTTCTTAAATTTCTATTACAATGACATTAATGAATGACACTGGGAACTTAACTACAGTAAAACCTCTCTATAACGGCCACTAAATTACATCAAGTATTTTGTGTTAAAGGCAGGTGGGTGCTTAAAGCAAGGTGAAAGTAAAACAACGCTCCTACAGGAGCGTTCTGTTTTACTTTCACATTGCTTTAAGCAGTCACCTGTCCAAAATACCAACTAATTAACACAATTTAGTGGTCGTTATAGAGAGGTTTTATTGTACATGGAATAATCGGTTATATACCCCCCACCACCAGACTTGTTGTGTATGTGTACTGCTTTATCAATGAGGCTTTGAATTAACAGGTTTCCTATGTATCTTGACACATATCCGCCAGAGTCAGAGTCCAGCAGCGAATCTCCAACTATTGTTACAAAACTGCAGCCGCGAAGTGCATCACCAGAACTCATGGAAGTTGTTAACAAGACCAGAAAGTCAAAGAAACGTGGGGCAGGGTACAGCAAAACAGTAAGCGCACTCATGTCTCTATAACTGTATTATATCGTTCGGATACTGTGATCATTTAGTCTAAACCCTTTCCATTTCACACTTTTGCAAACAGAGTAGACCCAGATCAGACGGCTCCTGCTTTGTTTGCTTATCAAATTATAACAGGTCTGAATATACAGTGTCTGGCAATACCAAAATTCCTAAGTATGTACATATGCCATTATAAAAATTCAGATAATAAATATTCATTATGTCAATTATATCTTACACGAATATGCAACATAAAATTCAGATACAGTAAAACATCTCTAAACCGGAATTCTAGTAGAGAAGAATTCAGATACTTTTAGGCAGATGACTGCTTAATGCAGGGTATAAGTCATGCAGATAGCTCCTAGAGGAGCTTTCTGCATGACTTTCACCCTGCATTAAGCTGCACCTGTCTCCAAGACGGATATTTATACTAAATTTAACGTCCGGTTTAGAGGGGTTTTAAATACATTTATTGAATACCGTTACTATAAATAGTAACAAAATAGCCTGAGAAAACTGTCATTACGGAGTCATGTGACCAAAGCCATAATGTCCCGGCGGGCCGATTATCCATAATCGGCCCACGATCTTTTTCACGTGCAATGCGTTGACGTTAGCAACATAGCTCTAGATCTAGATCTATTCAAACATGACCGGAGAAAGGGGTTTGACGTCGTTGTCAAATCGTATTCTAGATCTGGAAATCTGTAAAGTTTATACAATCGTAAAATTATATTAAAAATCAATTTCTTTATTTGTATCGATCGGTACTACCTAACTTTGTTTATGTTATTCAAAAATGACAGTTATGACGTCATAATTTCACGTCATCCATCGGAAGTTCTCAAACAAACTTATAAGTTAAAACAGTGTAGTCAAGAGTAAAGTCATCGTTAGTGTTAGTGGTTATTACGTCGGACTACATATTTTTCGACGGGGATTCGAATCCCCATGAAAGTATGACTATTCCTTCCTTATTTTTGCAAAATTATAGATCTCTAGATCTATGTCTGTGGTTTGTTGGGATGTTACATCTACTGTAGATTGTGTTGAAATGAATAGGTGGCATATAGATCTATCTAGTAAAATGTTTAAGGTATTCAATAAAAAGGTCAAAATATGGCCTGTATGTGCCTTCTGGCCATAATGGCACACCTGGTGTCACAATAGCCCTCGGGCTAAAGCCCTCGGGCTATTATGGCACCAGGTGTGCCATTATGGCCAGAAGGCAAACCTAGGCCATATTTTAACCTCTTATTATTGAATACCGTTACTATAAATAGTAACAAAATAGCCTGAGAAAACTCATTACGGAGTCATGTGACCAAAGCCATAATGTCCCGGCGGGCCGATTATCCATAATCGGCCCACGATCTTTTTCACGTGCAATGCGTTGACGTTAGTAACATAGCTCTAGATCTAGATCTATTCAAACATGACCGGAGAAAGGGGTTTGACGTCGTTGTCAAATCGTATTCTAGATCTGGAAATCTGTAAAGTTTATACAATCGTAAAATTATATTAAAAATCAATTTCTTTATTTGTATCGATCGGTACTACCTAACTTTGTTTATGTTATTAAAAAATGACAGTTATGACGTCATAATTTCACGTCATCCATCGGAAGTTCTCAAACAAACTTATAAGTTAAAACAGTGTAGTCAAGAGTAAAGTCATCGTTAGTGTTAGTGGTTATTACGTCGGACTACATATTTTTCGACGGGGATTCGAATCCCCATGAAAGTATGACTATTCCTTCCTTATTTTTGCAAAATTATAGATCTCTAGATCTATGTCTGTGGTTTGTTGGGATGTTACATCTACTGTAGATTGTGTTGAAATGAATAGGTGGCATATAGATCTATCTAGTAAAATGTTTAAGGTATTCAATAAAAAGGTCAAAATATGGCCTGTATGTGCCTTCTGGCCATAATGGCACACCTGGTGTCACAATAGCCCTCGGGCTAAAGCCCTCGGGCTATTATGGCACCAGGTGTGCCATTATGGCCAGAAGGCAAACCTAGGCCATATTTTAACCTCTTATTATTGAATACCGTTACTATAAATAGTAACAAAATAGCCTGAGAAAACTGTCATTACGGAGTCATGTGACCAAAGCCATAATGTCCCGGCGGGCCGATTATCCATAATCGGCCCACGATCTTTTTCACGTGCAATGCGTTGACGTTAGCAACATAGCTCTAGATCTAGATCTATTCAAACATGACCGGAGGAAGGGGTTTGACGTCGTTGTCAAATCGTATTCTAGATCTGGAAATCTGTAAAGTTTATACAATCGTAAAATTATATTAAAAATCAATTTCTTTATTTGTATCGATCGGTACTACCTAACTTTGTTTATGTTATTCAAAAATGACAGTTGTGACGTCATAATTTCACGTCATCCATCGGAAGTTCTCAAACAAACTTATAAGTTAAAACAGTGTAGTCAAAAGTAAAGTCATCGTTAGTGTTAGTGGTTATTACGTCGGACTACATATTTTTCGACGGGGATTCGAATCCCCATGAAAGTATGACTAGATATTCCTTCCTTATTTTTGCAAAATTATAGATCTCTAGATCTATGTCTGTGGTTTGTTGGGATGTTATATCTACTGTAGATTGTGTTGAAATGAATAGGTGGCATATAGATCTATCTAGTAAAATGTTTAAGGTATTCAATAAAAAGGTCAAAATATGGCATGTGTGTGCCTTCTGGCCATAATGGCACACCTGGTGTCACAATAGCCCTCGGGCTATTATGGCACCAGGTGTGCCATTATGGCCAGAAGGCACACCTAGGCCATATTTTAACCTCTTATTATTGAATACCCTTACTATCAATAGTAACAAAATTGCCGTAGAAAACTGTCATTACGGAGTCATGTGACCGATCCATAATGGCCCGGCGGGCCGATTATCCATAATCGGCCCACGATCTTTTTCACGTGCAATGCGTTGATGTTAGCAACATAGCTCTAGATCTAGATCTATTCAAACATGACCGGAGAAAGGGGTTTGACGTCGTTGTCAAATCGTATTCTAGATCTGGAAATCTGTAAAGTTTATAGTATAGATCTACAATCGTAAAATTCTATTAAAATCAATTGCTTTGTTTGTATCGATCGGTACTACCTAACTGTGTTTATGTTATTCAAAAATGACAGTTGTGACGTCATAATTTCACGTCATCCATCGGAAGTTCTCAAACAATTTTTTATAAGTTAAAACAATATAAAGGTCAATCGTTAGTGTTAGTGGTTATTATGTCGGACTACATATTTTTCGGCGGGGATTCGAATCCCAATGAAGGCATATAAGTATTCCTTCCTCACTATTTTAAAGTACAGATCTAGATCTATTTCTGTGGTTTGTTGGGATCTAGATCTAGATTGTATTGAAATGATAGGTGGCATATAGATATAGATCTAGTAAAAATTGTAAGATATTCAATTAAAAGGTCAAATTATGGCCTGTGTGTGCCTTCTGGTCATAATGGCACACCTGGTGTCACAATAGCCCTCGGGCTAAAGCCCTCGGGCTATTATGGCACCAGGTGTGCCATTATGACCAGAAGGCACACAGCCCGAGGGCTATTGTGACACCAGGTGTGCCATTATGACCAGAAGGCACACGTAGGCCATATTTTAACCTCTTAGTATACAGTTTCTACCAATAACAAAAACTCCAGTGTACAAACGTCACGATTTCTTACATGAATATTCATAGAGAAAATGGCAAAGAGAAGACAATTGTATAGCGTTAGATGACGAGAGGTTTGTAGCTACAAACAATATTGGTTGGTTGTAAGCAAAATTTATCTAGGATAATGGGTGCCAAATAAATAAAGTCAGGCAGAGAAAATATAGAAAACGTTAACACACATGTCTTCAAATACGTTTTTGTATGAACAAATGTCTGAATCAAATATTATACAGCTTCATCTGTGGCGAAATATGACGAAGGCATTGGTTGAGTTCTGCAGAGCAATGGCTAGCAAGTCCGAGACCCAGCTGCTCGACTTCTTCCTTAAATGTGAAGTAGAAAAAGAACACGTTTCCACTGCGAAAGATCAAGTTCCAAGTGAGTATCTTGTGTACTTTTTCAAATATATAAAGCATAGATTACGGTCAATCAAATGCATACAACCTCTAAAATAATGTGTTGAATAAAGCAATTGAAATCCTATGAAATAACTATTAACACTTTCCCTGATGAATATTTATATCGGCAATAATGACGTCATGAATATTAATAATATTATTTTTTATAATTGCATATGAACACAGGACATTTTGGCTTAGACAGAAGCTGTAGAATCAGATCTATATTACACCATAAGCAAACAGAGCAGACCCTGATCAGACGGCTCCCATATGAGCCGTCTGATCTGGGTCTACTCTGTTTGCAGATGCCTCAAAATGCGCTTACATAAGGGAAAGGGTTAAATAAAGAAATACAGTAGAACATCGATGATTTGTAAATTCAGACCCTTTTAGGCAGGTGACTGCTTAATGCAGAGCGGAAGTCATACAGAAAGCTCCCCAGAGGAGCTTTCAGCATGACTTTCACCCTGCTTTAACCCGTTACTTGTCTTACAAATCAATAATGATACATAACTAAGTTCATGTATTTGGATAATCGAGGTTTAACCGCAAAGTTTGTTTTAAAAAATACTGGCGGTAGCTTAATGCAGACTGCAAGTAATACAGGAAGCTCCATGCATTGCTTCCATTCTGCATTGAGCAGCCAGCTATACAGGAAGCTCCATGCATTGCTTCCATTCTGCATTGAGCAGCCAGCTATACAGGAAGCTCCATGCATTGCTTCCATTCTGCATTGAGCAGCCAGCTATACAGGAAGCTCCATGCATTGCTTCCATTCTGCATTGAGCAGCCAGCTATACAGGAAGCTCCATGCATTGCTTCCATTCTGCATTGAGCAGCCAGCTATACAGGAAGCTCCATGCATTGCTTCCATTCTGCATTGAGCAGCCAGCTATACAGGAAGCTCCTATGCATTGCTTCCATTCTGCATTGAGCAGCCAGCTATACAGGAAGCTCCATGCATTGCTTCCATTCTGCATTGAGCAGCCAGCTATACAGGAAGCTCCATGCATTGCTTCCATTCTGCATTGAGCAGCCAGCTATACAGGAAGCTCCATGCATTGCTTCCATTCTGCATTGAGCAGCCAGCTATACAGGAAGCTCCATGCATTGCTTCCATTCTGCATTGAGCAGCCAGCTATACAGGAAGCTCCTATGCATTGCTTCCATTCTGCATTGAGCAGCCAGCTATACAGGAAGCTCCATGCATTGCTTCCATTCTGCATTGAGCAGCCAGCTATACAGGAAGCTCCATGCATTGCTTCCATTCTGCATTGAGCAGCCAGCTATACAGGAAGCTCCATGCATTGCTTCCATTCTGCATTGAGCAGCCAGCTATACAGGAAGCTCCATGCATTGCTTCCATTCTGCATTGAGCAGCCAGCTATACAGGAAGCTCCATGCATTGCTTCCATTCTGCATTGAGCAGCCAGCTATACAGGAAGCTCCATGCATTGCTTCCATTCTGCATTGAGCAGCCAGCTATACAGGAAGCTCCATGCATTGCTTCCATTCTGCATTGAGCAGCCAGCTATACAGGAAGCTCCATGCATTGCTTCCATTCTGCATTGAGCAGCCAGCTATACAGGAAGCTCCATGCATTGCTTCCATTCTGCATTGAGCAGCCAGCTATACAGGAAGCTCCATGCATTGCTTCCATTCTGCATTGAGCAGCCAGCTATACAGGAAGCTCCATGCATTGCTTCCATTCTGCATTGAGCAGCCAGCTATACAGGACGCTCCATGCATTGCTTCCATTCTGCATTGAGCAGCCAGCTATACAGGAAGCTCCATGCATTGCTTCCATTCTGCATTGAGCAGCCAGCTGTCTACAAAATGCAAGAAACCCGTTTGATAACAACGATGTTACGTCCGTATATGTTTATTGCAGATAATGCAGTGTGCTGTAATAATTCAGAGATCCCGACAAGATGCGTAAATTTAAACATTTTTTAAGAATATCTGATTTATTTCTCCACCAAACCCTATACTGTGACCAGTGACCACTCTTTGGAATCGTCTCGAAGAGACGATTCTAAAGAGTGGTCACAGTATAGGGCTTGGCGGAGAAATGACGATTTTAGTATTTGGGTATGCATCGTTATCTGTAGCTCTGCCATTATAACTATTGTGGTCTTAAAACAACTGCAGATCAAGTCCAGCAGATGGAGAAAAACATCAACGTGATATCCAGCATGGCTGCTAATCTCCAGACCAGAGTGGTGATCCGAAATAGACTGATCATTATGAACAGACTGCCACAAGACCTTAAGTTCTGGATGGAGGTCAAAAAGTGAGTTGCCTTATCAAATATGGTTACATAAATGTATTATTAAATACTCGCAAGAATCAACGTGCATGTAGAACTTGCCAGAGGCGTAGCTGGCGATGTGTATGCACTAAATCGAATGCATATAGGGGAGTAGACTTTGATAAACGTTCTGTACTATTCTGTATTGACGCCTTTTAAAGCCTCTGTAAAAGTCACCTATTGAAACCAGTGTGATAAATAGACCCTATAGGAGCAAATGCTCTATTTATTTTTTTAAAACTACACAATTCTAAATGTTCCCCGGGGAGCACCCCAACCACCACCCGATCCCTGTAGCCACGGTATGTACATTACATTTCGATTCAGCTACGCTCCTGCCTGCCACCATTAAAATGGGGTCTAAATCTGGCTCTTCAACCCTTACAACGCCGAGTTTACAAATGGACTATTCAAAAATTCAAACTGGTCAAGCTTGTTGTGAATATTTAGGGATTTTTCTGAAGAAAAGTGTAACATGACAAAAAGTGAAGACCCTGATGAGAGGGCTCCATTAATGACTTGTGTCCTGTACTATAAGGGTTACTGCAGGTGAAAACTAATACAGAAAGCTCCAATAGGAGCTTTCTGCATGCCTTTCCCCCTGCATTCAGCAGCCAGCTGCCTACAAAGGCACAAACTCTTCATCACTAAAATTTCGAAGTATCGAGTTTTTACTGTACTTTCAATATCAGTTGGAATAGTTAGAATTGAATGAAATTTTCAGACAGACATGTATGTATGACCACTGGAAAATCATGCTAAAACTGAACATAAAATGTGAGCGTTAGGTCATTTTTGCAGGATACACCCAACCCCTATATATATATGTATAAATATTAGAAAATAACACCCACACCTTATTATTTTGCAGTCACCTGCATACAAATACCTAATTAATCTTTATTGAAATTCCGGTTTATAAGGGTTTTGATGGCGTTTATAGGGATTTCGAGAGACGTTGGGTGGGGTTGGGTGGAGTTGGGTGGGGGTGGGGGTTAAATGTCTGTAGAAGGGCTTAGAGGGATTGAGAGAGGTTATGGTGTTTAGAGGTTCAAAGGGATCTACAGGGTTTTAGAGGAATTTCGAGGGTATTAGGGGGTTTAGAGAGGATTTACAGTGGTTTAGAGGGGGCTTAAATAGGGTTTAGAGGGGTTTAAAGGAGGGTGAATAGAGGAGGTAAGAGGGCGTATAGAGGAGGATTAGGGGGATAAGAGAGGATTTACAGTGGTTTAGAGGGGGCTTAAATGGGGGTTAGATATGGTTTAGAGGGGTTTAAAGGAGGGTGAATAGAGGAGGTAAGAGGGCGTATAGAGGAGGATTAGGGGGATAAGAGAGGATTTACAGTGGTTTAGAGGGGGCTTAAATGGGGGTTAGATATGGTTTAGAGAGGTTTAAAGGAGGATGGTGAATAGAGGAGGTAAGAGGGCGTATAGAGGGGGATTAGAGGGATTTAAAGGAGGGTGTATAGAGGAGGTAAGATGACGTATAGAGGGGTTAGATGTGGTTTAGAGGGGTTTAAAGGAAGGTGAATAGAGGAGGTAAGAGTGCGTATAGAGGAGGATTAGAGGGATTCGAGAGGATTTACAGTGGTTTAGAGGGGGCTTAAATGGGGGTTAGATATGGTTTAGAGGGGTTTAAAGGAGGGTGTTGCAGAATTGTTTTCGATGAAAACGGTTTATTTTGTATCACAGGGGCATTTTTCGATACCAGTTCAAATTGACAATCTTTATAATTATGTTTGAACATAAAAAATACGAAGTGTATGATATTATCGAAAATATGCGTTCAGTTTATGGACTTCCTCTTTAACCCTTTCCCTCGTATAAACGTGTCGAACAGTAAACAAAACTAAAACGCGAGCCGAATAAATACTAGTACATTGCCGAAAACATCGAGTATTCGATATCAAACACATGGCAGTTTTGTCTTCTTCGGCGTTTGTTCGACTGGTTTTCTTGCGATATACTTCTTTTCAGCATATAATCAAATGATTTATGTATTTGTAAAACACGTTGCAAGTAGAGACTATCACTTTAACCCATTTGCTCCCAGTGGATTCTTCCATGCATATATATTGGATTAGTCCATGTTTTATCGAAGGGATTTCTGGTCTAAATTTTTGTTTTGTTTTATATTGAATTTCATATCGGCAAACAGTGTAGACTCTGATCAGACGCCGCATACTGCGGCGTCTGATCAGAGTCTACACTGTTTGCCTACGTCCCATATATGGGATCGCGGGCGTAAATGGGTTAAGAAGTGCATATGTGTACCGTTACAGGTACCAGGACCTGGTCGACAGCTCCTCCATGAAAGGAAACATGTCTACCCAGGACACGGAGTTCCTGTGTGACAAGGCCAGATCAGTCATATCATGCTTCCTTCAGTCTGATGTTCCACCAAAAGTCCAGGTGAGACTCCTGCTGGCCAACGTAGTGCCCCTTTAATCCATTCCCTCCTAGGCTATTTATGGACCCAACCTCTTTGAATACATCTACTGAAAAGGAGCATTTACTAGAGAAAAGGAAATTTTTTAGAGCTGTGTAATTTTGAAACTATTGTGATAAATAGGGCATTTGTTCCTATGGAGCAAATGCTCTAATCATCACAATGATTTTTAAAAAATGACTTCAAAAGAAGTGTCAAAAAAGGCACCAGCAGGAGGGAATGGGTTGACTTTTAAAGTGCGCGAACTGAGTATATAATACCTTTGCAAATAGTGTAGACCCAGATCAAAGGAGAGGTAGATTGTGGTGCATTTTTGTTTAATTAATATTTAGAAAGAGAAGAGTCATGGACAACTGTTGTATAATATAGTAACTTTTATACCATAGAATACCAATAATGCATTGTAACTTTTACATGACAGAGTATCAATACGGTATTGTAACCGTTATACCATGGAACACAATCAGATGAGATTTTAATGAACGACTATGTCAGATAAACTACAAACAGAGGAGACCCAGATCAGACGGCTCCTAGAGGAGCCGTCTGATCAGGGTCTACTCAGTTTGCTAATGGAATTTCGTAGATCTGTTTTTATACTTTCTAAAATGGCTACTATGTTCCAGCTTCCATATTTCATTATAACTATTTTTACCATGAATATTCAGTTGGTACTGTAATTTTGAGTTAACCCTTTCCCTGTTAAGAAATAATGGCATCATGAAACTTTATTAACTTAATTTTTATAATGACATATCTATACATGTCTTTTTGGTATTGATAGAAACTGTAGACTCAGATCTACTTACAGGAGCCGTCTGATCTAGGTTTACTCTGGTTGCAAAGGCGTGAAAACGTATACATGTATTTGAAGGAAATGCTTAACCCTTTCGGCGCCAACTTTCTAATTGTCGTCTGCAATCCACGTTTGTTAAATCATTCAGTAAAATAAGGAAATGGGATAAATAAATGCAAATTTCAAAGGAATAAAGCACATACATGTATATAGAAATCGAGATTGAGACAAAATGTGAAGTCCCTGATCAGATGTCGCCTTGAAAAGGCGGCGTCTGATCTGGGACTGCACTATTTGTCGTGGTGTATTTATGCGACTGCGGCGGTGCTACGTATACGTTGTAAGTGTATGTAACGTTATACAACAATACAAATTTTCCTATGTTCTATAATGTAAGTGTATATGTTTCAGGTTAATATTCCGAATGACATGGCACTCAACATTATTAACGGGTTGGCTAGCGGAGGTCCGACGAGGGGACTTTTTCACGATGCGGTGATCCTTCTGTTTCCCCTGCTCTACCACTTTTGGAGAAAGTAAGTTGGTACAATTGTTTTTACAACAAGACTATCTGCAGTTATGATCACCGTTACTATACATACGGATTGTCTCGAGTAGTGTTTACTTTACACACATACAGTAAAACCTCTCTATAACGGCCACTAAATTGTGTTAATTAGTTGGTATTTAGGGCAGGTGGCTGCTTAAAGCAAGGTGAAAGTAAAACAGAACGCTCCAATAGGAGCGTTCTGTTTTACTTTCAACTTGCTTTAAGCAGTTACCTGCCTTTAACACAAAATACTTGATGTAATTAAGTGGCCTTTATAGAAAGGTTTTGCTGTACCATGTAAGTTTCCAGAGCTACAGATAAAGGCGCGTATCCAAAAAGCACAAGAAAACAATCGATACAAAGCATCAAAGGCGCGGAGTATTGAATGAATAGTGAATAATAATCAATTGTGTTTTATATAATATATTGCCAACAAAATGTTTGTATAACTCCTATGGCCTTAGTAACACAACAAAAGTCTTCCGTTTCACCACAAACGATCCTTGAAACATCAGCCATTTCAGTCAGATGGCCCTAGTTATACAATAACCCGTTCAGTCTCACACTGTACACCTTATTCCCTTTCTTGTCAACTATTCATGTAAGAAATAAAGACATCATGAATATTTATAAGCTGATATTTTATAATCGCATATGCACACAGATATCCGATTTTAATCTGAACATGTTCTCAAGTACACAGCTTATTATCTAAACTTCGGTCAGTTTCCTCGATAATAGAATCAGCCGTCATGGTCTTACCCCTGGATATCTTTTTAAAAGGCACCAATTTAAATCAGGTTGCCATAGTAATCAACAGACGCTTTTCAGTTCCGTGCCCCTGGTCCTTCAGAAACTGTCATTTTAGTTGATTTTCCATCGAAGTAGCTTTAAAAAGCCCGCCCCTTATTTAAACGGTTGTCATAAGCGTAATGCCCGGATGCAAAAGTTGTCGGTTCCGCAACATTTTCGTCGTTTCTTCGGCTGTTATCGTTGATGATCTTTCCGTTGCGGTATCAATTTTGTATTAGCCCTGACATTAGGAGAATTATTGGAGTAATAATTTTCTAATATTTTCATTTCTAAAATACAAAAATTCTATACTGAAAAAAAAATATGTCGACATGTTTCCAACTACGTGTATATACACTTGTATTATTCCATACATTATGTTTTTATAATCATAAAGACAAATTACAATTCACTCACAATTCTTGATAAACCAGCCCTCCTACCTGTGAAATTCCATCACCAGCGTTCCATATAGCGCGAAGCCTTCAGGCCCCCGCGCAAAAATAGTCATCTCTCTTCGAGACGATTCTAAAGTGTGGTCACAGTATGTAAAGGGTTTGGTGGTGAAATAAAAGAGCTATTCTTGAAAATGTTTTTTTTAAAACAAATACAGCAAAACCCCTCTAATGCGACCACCAACAATGGGCATAATTCTGGGTGGCAGAGGCAGGTGGTAGCTTAATACAGGACGAAAATTATGCAGAAAGCTCCTAAAGGAGCTTTCTGCTTAACTTTCGTCCTGCATTAAGCAACCACCTGCTTTAAACAACGTCTTATCTTATCCGGACCTCTATGTAACATTGTTACGTTTTTGGTTTGTATTTTTACTTGTTTTAGATAAAGTTTACTCGATTTCAAACACGATTGGGATCTTACGTTGAGCTCTCGCTCAACCCAAACTCCAGACCGAATCAAATAATATTCTACGCTGCATCACAGCCCTTTCCCAAATGAACATTTATGCATGAGTTGTTCACTTCGTGAACTTATCTGCTGAAAGGTAAAATGTTCAAGGGAATACATGGCCTAGACATATACTGTAGGATCAGATCTATATAAGTTCATAAGCTAGCAGAGCAGATCCTGGTCATACGGCTTCTATAGGAGCCGTATGATCTGGGTCTACTCTGTTTGCAATAGTGCCGAAAGTCAGGGGTTAACTACAATTATACTCCCGCAAACGAAGGGGTTTTCATGAAACATAACAGAAATTATGAACATGATGAATCGTTGTGCGTTACATATTGTTTCCCTGATCAAATTAACCCTTTCCCTCATATAAACGTGTTTTCACGCATTTGCAAACAGAGTAGAGCCAGATCAGACGGATTCCATAGGAACCGTCTGATCAGGGTCTGTTCTGTTTGCTAGTGGAATTTGAAAGATGTTTCTTTACTTTCTAAAATGGCTACAGTGTTACACCTCTCATATTTCATTATAACTATTTTGTACATTAATATTCAGTAGGTATTGACATTTTAAATAAGTATAAAACAAGGAAAGGGTTAAGATACATTCATTTTACTTATAGAACGTACTAGCTGAATAGTTGTCGCTGTACTTTCTGGGAAATTTACAAACATGATTGACATATGTAGGCCAAATGTATGACAGAATGTTCCCGATCGGATTCAAGAGGATTCCTCCGTGACTGAGTGGTTCTTGTCTTCAACTGTCAATCACTTCACTCTTCTGTGGTTCGAATCCCGGCCTGGGCATTTGGACTTTTCATGTAAGGAAGCCTTTTTGCTGACCCATCAGGAAGGCTTCCTTGCATGCAAAATCGTTAATAAATAATTCACGTACAGTTAGGTGTGGTAATTACGTACTTATATTGACATGTATAAAGGTTTTCATTCTCATACATACGGATTTAGGATTTCATCCTAATGATACATACGGATTTATTAAGCAACTCATATCTAATGAACTATCGCCCCTATTAAGCAACTCATACATACGGACTCATCAACCTGATTAAGCAACTCATACATACGGACTCATCAACCTCATTAAGTGACGCATACATAAGGACTTATCGTCCTCACTATAGGTGATTCAAGGATGAGTAATCGTCCTCATTAAGTGATTCATACATACGGACTTATCGTCCTCATTAGGTGACTCATACATACGGACTTATCGTCCTCATTAGGTGACTCATACATACGGACTTATCGTCCTCATTAGGTGACTCATACATACGGACTTATCGTCCTCATTAGGTGACTCATACATACGGACTTATCGTCCTCATTAAGTGACTCATACATACGGACTTATCGTCCTCATTAGGTGACTCATACATACGGACTTATCGTCCTCATTAAGTGACTCATACATACGGACTTATCGTCCTCATTAGGTGACTCATACATACGGACTTATCGTCCTCATTAAATGACTCATACATACGGACTTATCGTCCTCATTAAGTGACTCATACATACGGACTTATCGTCCTCATTAGGTGACTCATACATACGGACTTATCGTCCTCATTAAGTGACTCATACATACGGACTTATCGTCCTCATTAAGTGACTCATACATACGGACTTATCGTCCTCATTAAGTGACTCATACATACGGACTTATCGTCCTCATTAAGTGACTCATACATACGGACTTATCGTCCTCATTAAGTGACTCATACATACGGACTTATCGTCCTCATTAGGTGACTCATACATACGGACCTATCGTCCTCGCTAGGTGACTCATACATACGGACTTATTGTCTTCATTAAGCCAGTCATACCTAATGAGTTATCGTCCTCATTAAGCGACCCATACAGGACTTATAATCCTCATTCAGCGACTCATACAGGACTTATCGTCCCCATTAAGCGACTCATACAGAAGGACTTATCGTCCTCATTAAGTGACTCATACATACGGACTTATCGTCCTCATTAGGTGACTCATACATACGGACCTATCGTCCTCGCTAGGTGACTCATACATACGGACTTATTGTCTTCATTAAGCCAGTCATACCTAATGAGTTATCGTCCTCATTAAGCGACCCATACAGGACTTATAGTCCTCATTCAGCGACTCATACAGGACTTATCGTCCCCATTAAGCGACTCATACAGAAGGACTTATCGTCCCCATTAAGCGACTCATACAGAAGGACTTATCGTCCTCATTTAGCGACTTATACAGGAGGACTTATAGTCCTCATTAAGCGACTCATACAGAATGACTTATCGTCCTCATTAAGACACTCATACAGAAGGACTTATCGTCCTCATTAAGCGACTCTTACCTAATGACGTATCTTCCTTTGCAGGTTTACGGACGAGTGGATGAACGGAGACATTCCAGACGATTACATTGAAACCATAGAGCGCACGTTTCGGGACAAAGTCTCTCAGACCCCGCATGTGGATGAGCCCATGCCTAATTACATACACATATCGGAACAAGACATCAAGACTTCCTCTCAGTCTACGCTCGGTAAGTCCAGCCTATACGTAGTCTCAGCCAATATTCAGTAAATCAGCCAAGGTGTCCCAGTCATTATTCAGCTAATGCTAATTGAATTGTTCTGTATATCCGGGTAGAGCCATCGACCTACAGCAAGCCATCTGGAAGGCTCCTCACATGAAAAATCCAAATGCCCAGAGTGGGATTCGAATCAGTGTTGAAGGGCATAACAATTCGGTCACGGAGGTTCTGAACATCCGGGTAGAGTCACCGACATACAGCAAGCCATCTGTATGGCGTCCTCATATGAAAAATCCAAATGCACAGACTGGGATTCGAACCACAATGGTGAGGGGCATAACAATTCGGTCGCGGAGGACCAATATCTATGGCCTACCACAGTAGTGTACATGTCACAGTACAGTTAAATGTACATGACACACCACAGTACAGTGTACATGTTATACCACAGTACAGTGTACATGTCATACCACAGTACAGTGTAATATAATACTAGAGTACAGCATGAATGTCATACAAAAGTACATTTTGTATATGTCATATAAAAGTACAGTGTATATGTCATACCACAGTACAATGTACATGTCATACCACATTACAATGTAATGTCATACTAGAGTACAGCATGCATATCATACCAAAGTACAGTGTATATGTCATATAAAAGCACAGTGTATATGTTATACCACAGTACAGTGTACATGTCATACCACAGTACAGTATACGTGTAATACCACAGTGCAGTACATTTTGTATATGTGTCATACCACATTTCAGTGTGCATGTCATACCACAGTACAATATACATGTCATACCACAGTACAATGTACATGTCATCATTGTACATGGTGCATACCATACTACAGTACACTGTACATATTATACTACAATGCAGCATACACAGTACACGTACCATGCACAAGCCACAGAACAGTACAGTGCACATGTCATCCCACACTGCAGTATATATGTCATACCACAGTACAGTGTGCATGTCATACTACAGTACAATACACATACATGTATCATACTACAATACAGTATACATGTCAATCACAGTACCATTTACAAGCCACAGTACGGTACAGAGTATATATGTCAAACTACAGTGCAGTGTGCATGTCATATTTAGATACAGTGAACATGTCATACAACAGTATAATGCACATGTCATACCACAGTACAATGTACATGTCATACCATACATAATTGTACATGTCATACCAGTACAGTGTACATGTCAAGCCATAGTACAGTGTACCTGTCATACTATAGTACAGTGTGTAGGTCATCCATGGTGCAGAGTAGGCCCTACATGTTATACTGCAATGTGCATGTCATACCATAGTACAGTTTACATGTCATACTACAGTGTGCCTCTCACACCCACAGTAGTAAGACCCGTTTGAGTCAGGATATGTATATATAAACATATACTGACTCAAACGTGTCTTGCCCCTGTGGTCACACCATAAAGTTTAGTATGCATGTCATACTACAGTGTGCCTGTGTTGTCAATATTTTAGTGTGCATGTCATACTGGAGTACCATGCGGAATTAAAAGTCATTGTCCGTCTGCAGACATTTTTCAAACCTTAGTCTGCTGAATAATTATAACTTTCTTATAATAATTAAACAAACTATTTTTCAAACTTTACCAATGTTCGAAGAAAATGATTTTATGGTCCTGATCAGACCCTGATCAAAAGGCACCTGAGGAGAACCCTTTGATCTGGATCTTAACTGTTTGCAAAACCCTTATACATGTATACTCAGTTTCCGCACATTTAGGATTGCAGTAAAACCCCTCTTAATCGGAATTCTAGTAGAAAAGAATTTAGATTCTTCTAGGCAGGTGGTTGCTTAATGCAGGATGAGTCATGCAGAAAGCTCCTAGAGGAGCTTTCTGCATGACTTTCATCATGCATTAAGCTGCTTCGAGGAGCTTTCTGCATGATTTTCACCCTGCATTGAGCTGCAACCTGTCTCCAAGACCGATATTTATACTAAATTTAACGTCCGGTTTGGAGGGGTTTACCTTTATTCAGCTAGCTAGGCATGTGTGCATTTAATACTGCTGATAAGGAATTTCATTGTAATTGAATTCATAATAGGAAAATTATGCTACTCGATTGCAGATCACACATATTCATCATTTTCATTTTTCGTGTACCGGGTTTTAGATTTATCATATACACGCTGCTAGCTAGAACGCAAAATTATGTTATCTTCCAGACGACATTGGCATGCGGATACATTTTTCCATAGCAGACGGCGTGTCATTTATTTACGCTGTACCCCGTCAAGTAAAATCCACCACCATCGCCGGCAGGAGAATGACTAAACACAGTCTGCATGCTCTTAATGAGGAGATATCGCCCCGTCGGGAAAGTCGTGTTCATACAGCTGTCGGAGACAAGCGCGACGGCCAACGCTCCGGCGGCACCCAGGACGACGGTAAACACAAACAAGCGCAACACAAAGAGAAAAAGAAACCGGAGAAGATCCACGTGAAGGAGTTGGAGAAGAGGCCCGCGCCGACGGGCGGCGAGCTGGTGGGTAAACGGTCATCAATTGATAAGGCCCGACGACTGAGTCAGCTGGTGGAGTCGCTGAATAAAGAGAGGGAAGAAAAGATCAAAGAGCAAAACAAGAAGTATAGTAAGATCATGTCATTCGAGCAGGTTGTAGCTGCGGCCATGAATGAACTGTCGGATTCGAACTCCGTTTTCTCATAGTTCGATTTCCAAGTGTAATGTTCATATATTTCTTATGCATAATTAAAATAAAAATAATAAAATGGACATGTTGATATGAAGTTTGTTATTCAGTATCCATGCTTATAGAACTTTTAGTTGAGTCTGAGTTCGTTCTCAGGTTTTTGATTGGTCAGATTTGAGCCAAAAATCAAAAGCTTGAGAACTCAAATCTCACCAATCAAAACCTTGATAACGAACTCAGAATCAACTAAAAAGCTTTATAAGCATGGACCCCGATATCGCCATGATCATTCCCAAAAAGGAAGTACGAAATCGAAATATTCGGCTGACGTCACGTTCAGCCATCCAAACAGATGGACTCCCGAATACATACTTTTAGGGAGACAAACTCTGTTTTATCCCCTTCCTTCATACAAATGCTTATTTACACCTTTGCAAGCAGAGAAGACCCAGATCAGACGGTTCCTGTAGGAGCAGTTTGATAAGTATCTGCTCTGTTTGCTTATGAATAAATACATATTCTACAGTTTCTGCCATGACTAAAATCCTGGGTCCGTGTGCCATTATAAAACAAGAGTACCGCATACGGTACATAATACGCCCACTTGCAAACTTTCTCTGATTCAACATGCCTTATAAGTGTTGACATTTTCTAATCTGTGCTTCAGATCTTGATTTCCATATTAAGGTGAAAAAATGAAGTGAATATCTTATTAAATAAAAAAGTTACAGCTAATCCTCATTTTTGCAGATTTTTGTAAAGTGCAACGGCCATAACTCTGTAAAGACAAACTGAATGAACCTCAAAATAAACTCAGCTTCAAATTTTGTTGCTTAAAACATTTGTGTTAAGTTTCATTTATATCATTTTAATAGTTTTCCCAGAAAACAACAGACAAACTAAAAGTTGACCGACTAACAAAGCAACGAACACAAGAAGTTCAAGGACCATAACTTTAGAATAAAATGACATATCAACCCCCCCCCCCCCAATATATGTGAAAATTCACATTAAGGTTTAACCATATAAAAATATTAAAGTAAATATCATTTCAAATGAAAAAGTTATGGCCATCCTCATATTTGCATTATTTTGTTAAGTGCAAGGGCCATAACTCCGAAACAACAAATCAAATGATCCTCAGACTCGACTTAGCTTCATGTCTTGATACATTAAACATGTGTATGAAGTTTCATTAATATCTGTCAAACAGTTTTGCCAGAAAACAGCTGACAAACTATTTGCATATATTTGCATTTTTTTAAGTAAAAGAGCAATAACTCCGAAACGAAAAATCAAATAAACCTCAAAATCGACTCAGCATCAGATCTTGATGCATTAAACATGTTTGTGAAGTTTAATTAATATCTCTCAAATAGTTTTCCCAGAAAACAGCGGACAAACTATTTGCATTATTTTTTAAGGACAAGGGCCAGAACTCTGAAACGAAAAATCAAATGATCCTCAGAATCAATTCAGTTTCAGATCTTGATGCATTAAATATTTGTGTGAAGTTTCATTAATATCTCTCAAATAGTTTTCCCAGAAAACAGCGGACAAACTATTTGCATTTTTTAAGGACAAGGGCCATACCTCTGAAATGAAAAATCAAATGAACCTCAGAATCAATTCAGCTTCAGATCTTGATGCATTAAACATTTGTGTAAAGTTTCATTAATATCTGTCATATAGTTTTCCCAGAAAACAGCGGACAAACTATTTGCATGTATTTGCATTATTTTTTAAGTAAAAGGGCCATAACTCCGAAACGACAAATCAAATGAACCTCAGAATCGACTCAGCTTCAGATCTTGATGCATTAAACATTTGTGTTAAGTTTCATTAATATCTCTCAAATAGTTTTCCCAGAAAACAGCGGACAAACTATTTGCATATTTTTTAAGGACAAGGGCCATAACTCTGAAATGAAAAATCAAATGAACCTAAGAATCAACTCAGCTTCAGATCTTGATGCATTTAACATTTGTGTGAAGTTTCATTAATATCTGTCAAATAGTTTTCCCAGAAAACAGTGGACAAACAAAATGTTGACGGACGAACGAACGAACGAACAAACGAACGAACGAACGGACAGACGGACAGGGCCACGACAATATACGACCACCTTTATTAGGTGGGCATATAAAAATAATATAGTTAATGTTCATTGTACGTCATTATTTCTTATGTGAATATTCAAGAGTAAAGCATTACACGCTTGTTCACCCTCATAAGGGCTATGTACAATCTGGTAAGGGTCATTATCCTGGCACATGCAAAGAGTTGCGACTCTTTAACCCTTAGCCTGCTATGAAAATGAGGTCTTATTAAGCCCCGACCTGTTGCCCTTGTCACTTACTTCTGATTCGCTCAAGCTTTTGAAGACTATTGACAGGGTGTCAAACAGCTTGGATCCTGATGAGACGCCGAGTTACTCGGTGTCTCATCTGGACCAAAGCTGTTTGCAAATGTCAGTTAGGTCGCGCTTAACAGGCTAAGGGTTAAAACATGGGCGAAAAGGGATTAGCCTTAGAAGTAAGCACCCACTTGCGGTGCTCTTGTCTACATACAGGAAAACTTCTCTAAACCGGAGTTCTAGAAGAGCAGAATATAGATACCTAAAGGCAGGTGGCTGCTTCATGCAGGGCTAAAGTTGTGCAGACAGTTCATAGATGAGGAGCTTTCTGCATGACTTTCACCCAGCATTAAGCTGCCACCTGTCTCCAAGACCACTATTTATATATTAAATTTAAGGTCCGGTTTGACCCATTGCCCCATATTGACACCTTTTGACGTCTCTGTAAAATACAGTTTTTGAAACCATTGTGATAAATAGAGCATTTGCTCACAATGGTTTCAAAACTACATAACTCTAAAAAGTTTCCTTTTGTCTAGTAAATGTACCTTTTCGGTAGAATTATTCAAAGAGGGTGGATCTAAAAATAGCCTATGAGGTAATGGGTTAAAGCTGGTACCGTAAACAGGTCAGCCACTGGTTGTATAACGACCAATGGTTAATGATACAGTGGCTCATTAACCCTTACAACGCTGAATTTTCAAATGGAATATTCCAAAATTCAAATAGGTCAAGCTTATGGTGAATATTTAGGGATGTTTTCTAAAGAAAAGTATAACATGACAAACAGTGCAGACCCTGATGAGAGGGCTTCCGTAGGAGCCCTCTCATCTGGGTCTACACTGTTTGCAAAGGACATTAGTGACTCGGGTCTCGCACTGTAAGGGTTAAGGTTTCCACTGCTGGGAATATTCCAGCGACCTGGTTGAATATAACTGGACCTGGCGTACGTCTACAATTATGTAAGTTTTAACCAGCTGTGAAGTATGATTATGTTGCGCTTCAGACCCAAGAGAGTTGGACACGCGTTTAATCCACAGTGCTGAACAAAAAATAAAACAAAGTAATTAATGATATACATTGACGCCTTGCTAATACGACCACTCGAAAGAAGTATAATTCTGGATTTTAAAAAAATATGGTAGCTTTAAACAGGACAAAAATTATACAGAAAGCTCCAATATGAGCTTTCTGCATTATTTTTACCCTGCATTAAGCAAACCATCTGCTTTTACATACTACTGTGTTTATACTTTTATGTGTTCGGATTAGTGAAACTTTACTTTATTTACGTAAAAATAAAACATCAGTATTAGAGAACACTGATATTTTGAAGAATATGAGACATGACTTTGTAAACTCCCAATCTGACCTTTGACCCTGAAGGGTGACATTGACCTTGACATGTCACCCCTTTAAAATGTGCAGCTTCAAGAGATATACATGCATGGCAAATATCAAGTCTCTATCTCTACTGTTTCAAAAGTTATGGCCAATATTAAAGTCGGTGATTTGACCTATATATTTGACCTTTGACCTCGACCTCTGACCTTGGCCTTGACATGTCGCCCCTCAAAATGTGCGGCTTTATGAGACAAACAGACAGCGTAAAAACAATATACCCCCAGATCTGATTCGGGGGGGGGGGGCATAAAAAGGTCATTCAGTAGAATAGGAATATTCAGTAGATAGTTTTAAAGAAAAACTAACATGACAACCTCTAGGAGCCCCTCTCATCTGGATCTACACTGTTTGCAATAATGACATGTATCCCGCACCGAAAGGGTAAAGGTAAAACACTGACCGAGTAGTTGTGAGTATCAAAACATTTTCCGTACGTACCTTAACCCTTTCGGCGCCAAATTTCTGATTGTCGTCTGCAATCCAAGTTTGTTAAATCATTCAGTAAAATAAGGAAATGAGATAAATAAATGCAAATTTCAAAGGAATAAAGCACATATAAAGAAAATGAAATTGAGACAAATAGTGAAGTCCCTGATCAGACACCGCCTTGAAAAGGCGGCGTCTGATGTGGGACTGCACTATTTGTCGTGGTGCATTTATGCGACAGCGGTGGTAAAAGGGTTAAAGGTTACGTTTACGTGGTCAGTATGTCCAACATTCGTTCCGCTGAGGTTTAACCCATTCCCTCATAGGCTATCTTTAGATCCTTCCCCTTTGAATAAATCTACTGAAAATGAGCATTTACTACAGAAAAGGACAAGTTCAGAATTGTGTAGTTTTGAAACCATTGTGATAAAAAGAGCATTTGCTCCATAGGAGCAAATGCTTTATTTATCACAATGGTTTAAAAAAGTATATTTTACAGTGGCATCAAAAGGCGTCAGTATGAGGGAATGGGTTAACATTGTAACTAACAGCATTGTGTTTACACAAGCCACCAAAATAAACAAGTCAATTATGTACAGTAAATCCCCTCTAAACCGGATGTTCAAAATAGTGTCAATTCAAGTCTTTAGATCGGTGACAGCTTAATACAGGGTGAAATTTACGCAGCAAGCTCCAAACTGAGCTTTCTGCTTGACTTCCGTCCTGCATTAAACAGGCGCTTGCCTAAAAAACATCTAAGTTCTTCTTTACTGAAATTCCGGTTTATAGTCGTCTGACTGTATTGTCTAACAATGCAAAATGTCCCTATTGTAGTCACTTTCACTTTATTCCATGAATGTTCATGTAAGAAATAATTACATGATGAATATCAATAAGATTATTTTTATATTGGCACATGAACATATTAGTTTTTGGACATGACTTTGATCCGACGACTCCTACAGGAGCCGTTTGATCTGAGTCTACTCTATCTGCAAAGGCACAGATGAACGTATTTATGGAGCAAATGAATAAAAGGCACACTCTGATGTCAACATTAATGCCTTTCTTCTAGAATTTTTTGTTACGGTAGCAACTGTTTCTGTTTTGGTACATGACGCTGGAAATGAGGTATAGAGGTGTACATCACTGTGTGCTCGAAATGAGTTCGAGTGTCTGTCTATATACTTGAGGTTGTTCAGTTGTTTTGTTTGTATCAATACTATCTAGGAATGTGATGTATTCGCTTGGAAGTTGATTTTGCCGCGCACCACGGACAATCACGTCCATATAAGCAGGGGATGGTCTGTTATCGAACTGATGGCTGGCCAACAGGTCGGCCGGAAGCTGGTATGTCCTGCATGTGTGTGTCGTGCCGTCTGGTGCCACTACTTCAACTTCTTTGGCCGTATATACGCCTTCTTGTCTATGGACAAACAAAATCAAAGGACTTCAAGGACTAAATGAACGAGAGTTTGGCACATTTTTTTATTTGATATAATGTGCCTAAGTTTTCTTTCATTCTAGAAAAATATTGCCTATTTAACCCTTTCCCTGTTGAATATTCATGTTAGATATACTGCAATCATGAATATCTATTAGCTGAAATTTTATAATGGCAAATGTAAGCATGAATGTTTGGTATTGGTAGATTTTGTGGAGTCGTATCTATTATGATTTCATAAGCAAACAGGACAGATCTTGACTATACGACTCCTATAGGAGCCGTCTGATCTGGGTATACTCTATTTGGAAAGGAGTGCAGAGCGTTTATACATTGCTACTGATAAAAATGCGTACAGTAGAACCCACTAATGCGACCACCTAAAAGAGGTATAATTCTGGATGGTTAAGGCATGTGGTAGCTTAATGCAGGACAAAAGTAATGCAGAAAGCTCCTCTAGGAGCTTTCTGCATTACCTTTGTCCTGCATTAAGCAACAACCTGCTTATAACGACACCCACATTTATTCATTAAGTGGTCGCATTAAAGGGGTTCTACTGTACTCAAATACTAAAATTGCCATTCCCCTCTAAACCGTATGCTGTGACCACTCTTTAGAAATGTGTCGAAGAGACGATTCTAAAGAGTAGTCACAACGTAGGGCCTGTTGGAGAAATAAAGAAGTTATTCCTGATAATGTTTTAAATTACGCATCTTATCAGGACCTCTGGTTTTATATGAAAGAAAGGGTTAACACGAATGACGCATTGCTGGAACACTGACTGTCTAGTTATCACATTTTCACAAATTACTGTATAACAACTGCTGCACAAATTGCGAAAACGAAGAAACAATTAGAATGGGTGGATTTCACTAACTAATGAAACGGGTGTATTTCACTAACTATTGGAATGCGAGGGTTTCACTAACTATTGAAAGGTATGAGTTTCACTAACTATTGGAATGTGCGGATTAAAATGACTGTTGGAATGGATGGATTTCACTAATTATTGGAATGGGTTTCAATAGCTATTGGGATTGGTAGTGTTCAAACACTATTAGAAAGGGTGGATTTTACTAAGTTACTATTGAAATAGGGCGGGTTCAATAATTTATACGGCTGTGAAAGTGTACATAATGCTGTAGATGACAATGGCGACATGACTTTTGAAGCAACACGCGCATGACTGAAGACACATAATTATGTATCTCACGTACGTTAAAATATGTCTACAACGACAACTCAAGCGAACTCGATCATTCTAGGTTTATAAGGCAGGTGACATTTTTGCGGGATGAAAGTTATACAGAAAGCCCCAATGATATAGGTATCTACTCTACTGTCATTATACAAGCAGTCGCCTGTTTTTAAAGATCGTATTCTGCCCGTATGTTCGTCAAGGTTCAGTGAAAAATTACTTCAGAATCTACGTGACTTGAAAGTTACTCAGCGCTACCAAGTATGGTAAGGAAAGAGTTGTTAGTATACAAAAATAGAAGATTTGAGTGCTGTGGAAACCGGCGGAAACTCATCCGCTATTCACTGGATCTGACGTATAATTATTATGTTTTGTCCTATGGCGTTGCAGTATTTTTCAAATTCTCTGGGTGATTTAGTTTAGTAAATCAGCCATTAACCGGCCACATATTTAGTAAATTGCGATGTACCTATACTTATGTGTACTGGGTGTACTAATTTCAATGTACATGTACATGTACGTATTTTATGTTACTCAATAGACATTTTCGTTCGACCGTGATGTATAACTTTCGATAGACGGTTGTTGTGAACACATATTTAAGATCCTAAGCATTGTTCCGAAATGGGTTGGAAGGTCAGTCGGAGCTTTGTCGAACATGTCCGTTGATGCCACGAATACTGCAGTAATTAGATTAATTTTGATAATGGCATATGGACAGGTGACATTTTGGCCATGGCAAAAACTAAAGGGTCATATCTTTATTATTCCATTAGCAATCAGAGCAGACCATGATCAGACGGCTCCTATAGGAGCCATCTGATCTAGGTCAGCATTGTTTGCAAATGCGTAGAAAGGTGTATTTATGGAGTAAAGGGTTATCCATAAAGTGATCACTAAACGTAAATAGGCTTAGCTTAACTGTAACTCAAAAAACTTTGTACACGTCAAACTCGTCTCACTAACGCATTATATTGCCATACACGAATCCATCAGGAAAACGTCATGTAGTTACAATTAGTCAACTCACTTGTCCAGACTCTTCAGGTGGATGTCTTCGAGCCGCCACACACATCCCCAGACACGTTCTCCGGGGCACTCAGTAATGGAGGCGGCTCCGCCCCGCCATCGAATTTTTTTAGGGTCAGTCCCGAGGCAACTGAATGTTAGTGTGTAATCCTAAAACAAGTGAGCATACTAAATAAACTAGCTCAAGGTAACGATTACCTTCTTAAGCGGTTAATATATTTCAATATATATATATATATATAGATATTTCAATGTATATGCAAACAACGAATCTGTAGCCTATTGCAGGGTTTTTTGCCACTTTGGGAAGATGAGCCATACCCCTGAAATTGGGAATTTTGTCTGATTTGGGAATGTTTAGCTGTAAACAAATGTCTATTGCAAACGCAATAGACCCAGTCAGACCGAAAAGCTCTAAAATTCATAAACAAACAGCAGATCCAGAGGGGTTGGCTCATCTGGGCATGTTGTTTGTTTATGAATTTTAGAAGTTTATGGTCTGACTGAAGTTTTTGGCTAAACACCTTTACCTCTGAATTAGGAATTGATCAATCGAAATTGGTAAAACCACATACTTTTTGCCATTGAGAACATAGCCAAATAACGGCTATAATAAAATCACTTGAAATAAGTAAACATGGGTGTCTTTAAAAGTGGGTGGGTGGTTACTGCAGAACGAAGGGATTTCAGGAAACATACATGGGATGTTTTCTGTATAGCTTTGACCCTGCAACATACTACGCCGACTGCCTTGTAGTCCTAGTATTACTTTTGTTTCCAATTATCCCATTCCCTCATATTGATGACTTTTGACGACTCTGTAAAAGTCACTTTGTGAAACCATTGTGATAAATAGAGCATTTGCTCCTATAGGAGCAAATGCTTTATATATCACAATGGTTTCAAACTACAAAATTCTAAAATTTTCCTTTTCTCTAGTTAATGCTCCTTTTCGGTAGTTTTATTCAAAGAGGTTGTATCTAAAAATAGCCTATGAGGTAATGGGTTAAGAGAGGTTTAAACATGGAGTGAAACTTTCTGTAGCAAAACCTCGGTAATTGGAAATTAAATATACAAGGGTTTATACAGTGTGTAAGGCGAGTGGTTGCTAGGCTAAATGTTGAGTGGAAATAGTGCAGAAAGCTCCCAGATGAGCTTTAGCTCCCAGATGAGCTTTTTGTACGACTTTCACCCTTAATTAACCCTTTACCTGATAGAAGCGGCTTTTAGCGTGTTTGACTTATTCCTCCGCTGAAGAAAATAGTTCAAATTCATACAGTCATGAACATATTGCATAATAAATATTTTCTATATCCTAGTAGGTGGTAGCTTAAAGCAGGCTGAAAGTAAAGCAGAATGCGCCTTAAGGCGCATTCTGCTTTACTTTCAACCTGCTTTAAGTGGTCATATGTCTTCAAAACTAGAAACAGGCTATTGGGTAAAGGGTTAAAAAGCTGCCACATGTTTTAACTCTTTCCACGCTAAGTAATGTTTCGTCTGCAGCAATTAATATCTGCTTCATTTCGGAAAATAAAGTTTCTCTAATTTCTTTGCAAAAATATGGCTATCAAAATAAGGTGTCAAACAGTTTGGATCCTGATGAGACGCCGCATTATGCATCTGAATCCAAACTGTTTGCTTAGGTAACCATGATTTCATCGCTAGCCTGCAAAGAGTTAAATAGGCGGAATCCCAATAGTACTATCTGATTGTTCGAATTAACGATGTTTGACTGTACAACTAATGAATGACCGCTGAACTGGCAAATAACTATAACCATTAGCCACTATGGAAGAAGCTGTAACGTGATACAAAACATTTCTACAAACCTACAAACAGTGAAGACCCTGTCAGATACTGTGACTGATTTACATTTATACTGTCCGTGTCCTTCTCCCAGTGACATCAATAAAGTTTTTAATCATTCAGACAGTATATGTATATATTTTTTATTTATTTCAAAACATAACCAGCGCGTCAAAAACTTTGGGTCGAGACGAGACGTGGAGTAATCCTAGATAATTTGTCATCTCGTCTCGGTCTACAGTGTTTGCAAAATGGGCCATTGCAGAGATACGCTCAAACCAGATACACATAATTAAATAAAGCTGAGTGCATTTCCCTAATCAACATTTATGCATGAAGTGATCACTTCATGAAAATTCAGTAACTTAGTTTTATCATATGATATTTTCAAGGAAATGTTTGGCTTATACAAATACTGTAGGATCACATCTATATAATTTCACCAGCAAACAGAGCAGACCCTGATCAGACAGCTCATCCAGGAACCGTCTGATCTGGGTCTACTCTCTTTCTAAAGGCACGGCAAAGCATTTACATGAGGGAAAGGGTTAATACGTGTATGTGTATAATCAGTGACACCTCAATGAGACGCTTTTGAACAGCGGTTATAGTAAAGCGCGTTTTAAGCCTTCGCTTGCTGAATTTTAAAATACAGGTCTCCGTCTTTACCCATGCCCTGTTGTATAATTACATATATCTTCACTGTGTACAAGTATTTCGCTGTGCAATCACTGCTGCGGAGTGCACTGGTTGCACAATCAACTTGTAAATAGTGCAGACCCTGATGAGACAGCTCCTGCAGGAGCTGTCTCATCTGGGTCTTCACTATTTACAGGCAGGTATATTGACGTGAATAGCAAGCGAAGGGTTAATAATACTTTCTTCCTGTTCAGTATTCATGTAAGAAATAAATTAATGCTTTAATATGCATTAGCTAAACTTTTATAATTCAAACATTTTAAGAGAACCTCTTGCTTTGAGAATAACTTTAGAATCAGATCTAAATTATTTCAAAAGCCAACAGAGCAGCACCTGATATGACGACTCCTGATCTGGGTCTACTCTGTTTGCAAATGCATGAAAAGGCATTTATATGAGGGAAAGGATAAGTGACATTTGCAAAACAATCTAGATTCAGATGAGATGCTCACATGTTGTTACTTTTATGTAAACTGTGACGAAAATAAAGGATCTGTTCGGTTCGGTTCTGTCAACTAACTCGGCGTCTCATCAGGATCCAAACTGTCCGACACTCTGGCAATAGTTTCCTAAATTTAATAGTTAACCCATTATATACCTCATAGGCTATTTTTAGATACAACTTCTTTGTGTAAATCTATCGAAAAGGAGCGTTAACTAGAGAAAAGGAAAATTTTAGAATTTTGTAGATTGAAACAATTGTGATAAATAGAGGAGCAAATGCTCTATTTATCACAATGATTTTCACAAAGTGACTTGTACATCTAGTCGTCAAAATGAGGGAATGGTTTAAAGTAAGAATCATGATTAACTATGTTCCTACCCATTAAATTCCGTTTGTTAAGACTGTCATCTGCTTCAGGTTTCAAACTTGACATATTTATCATTTACCTGTCCATAACAGTCAAGCAGTTGGATCCTGACGAGACACCGAGTTACTCGGCGTCTCATCTGGATCCAAACCGTTTGCAATAACAATTAGGGGTTCGCCCATGGCCGCAAAAAAGTTAACCCTTTCTAGTACTTACACTGTCATTTGTAAACAGTGTAGACTCAGATCAGAGGACTCCGCAATGTGTGTCGGCCATGGGTCATCTGGTCAGGGTCTACACCGTTTGTAATTCAAAATCCTCTAGCATGTTTAAGCCTTTGAAATTGTGTTTACCCTTTCCTCTATAAATACGCCTTTCTACGCCTTTGCAAACAGAGTAGACCCAGATCTGGGTCTACTCTGTTTCCAAAGGCATGGAATTGAAAGGTGTTTATATGAAGGAAAGGAATAGATACTCGCCGTTATAAAAATTAAGCTATCAAATATTAATGATGTCATTATTTCTTATATGGTTGAATATTCAACAGGGAATAAAGTCAGAACTCCATTGTATGCAGTTAGCGTTTCTCGAGACAATCCGATATATGCATGGCAGCTGTCACTATTGATGAACATGTATATCTACTAGACCTAGATCACCGAGGATCCTAGGTTAAAATATAGAGCTTACCTTCAGTACAGCCGTTGAGACGAAAACAGCACTTGGGTTTTGAAGCCTTAGCCTCTCCTTGAGTAAATTGCTACCATATCCAAAATAAAGAAAGGTCATTTTGTATTAGTTCAATACGACCTCTACAAGCGTTCGTGAACAGAGATGTACACATTACACCTACACAAGATAATATGCCATTGCTTATAAGTGATGGAGACACTTTCGATCAGAAGTTAGATAGTAGAAACATCATGCCACATACTATAAAACGTGTATTATCATGACTACTAAACAAGTCAATGTAAGAAACTATCTTCGAGGTAAAGTGTGTATATTTAAGTATATTGGATAAAAAAAACTCAATACACGGAGGCTCGCGACTTAAATATTGTTATACGAAGGGAGTTGTTGGTCTTTAACCCTTCTCTTGCTATTCACGTCAATATACCTACCTGTAAAAAGTGAAGACCCAGATGATACAGCTCCTGCAAGAGCTGTCTCATCAGAGTCTGCACTATTTACAAGTTGATTGTGCAACCAGTGCACTCCACAGCAGTGATTCCACAGCAAAATACTTGTACACAGTGAAGATATATGTAAATATTTACATTCGCCCTGCAACGTCCTTATATAACCTTATTCTAAAAAGAAAGTTGCATAACCTCATGAACACCGGAAGCACGTCATTCATTTCTTAAATATAAGAAATACAATTGAATATAAATATAAGAAATGAATGACGTGCTCCCGGGGTTCATGGGTTATGCAACGCATAGCTTTACGAGCAAAGATTCACGTGAAGCCCTTCGGGCTTCACTAACTTTGCTCGTAAAGCTATGCGTTGCATAACCTCATGAACACCGGAAGCACGTCATTCATTTCTTAATTATACAACAGGGCATGGGTAAAGAAGGAGAAATGTATTTTAAAATTCAGCAAGAGAAGGGTTAATCTGCCATCGTAGTGCGAATCGATGGCCTCTTCACTCTTTCGGTGTTCAATATTCTTATCAGAAATATATTAATTAGCTTATTTTTTATAATGTCATATGTGCACATTATTAGTTATACAGTTCTTTCCCATTTGTACATGACGATTTATTCCCGGCTGAGGAAAATCATGTTGCCCTAGCCGTTAGGCGAGGATTAAATGAGTTTACCAGCCGGGAATAAATCGCCATGTGCCCTGGGAAAGAACTGTATAACGAATTTATTATACTGCAAAGTTTTACGGTTCGGATAATTTATATAAATCCATTTGGCATGTTGAATCACTAAACACGCTAATTCCCCTAAAAGCGCCCCAATACATTAATTCTACCCGAAGGTATCCGAAGTGGCGTGTATTGTTCGTGTTATTATAGATGGCTGGACGATATAATAACTCATCTAAAAACTGTTTTATTGGTCATTTCAAACAATGATGTTTTTTAATTAATTTCTGTATTTTTTTCTTTACGTATCAATAGTTGTCTATTATGAATTTTGCTATTGTTTAGCCGCGTCGAGAAGTCGGTCTTTTGGTTTCTGACTATAATATGTGGGGCCTGCCATGGGGAATTTCTATGTACCTGTTAGCTCACAGGGTACATGGACTCATGTATACGGCTAGTTAACAAATTAGAAGTGAGTATTTTACTTTGCCGTATAATAATATTAGTTATACAGTTTTTCCCCATTTGTACATGACGATTTATTCCCGGCTGAGGAAAATCATGTTGCCCTAGCCGTTAGGCGAGGATTAAATGAGTTTACCAGCCGGGAATAAATCGCCATGTGCCCTGGGAAAGAACTGTATAACGAATTTAGTATACTACCAAGTTTTACGGTTTGGATAATTTATATAAATCTATTTTGGCATGATGAATCACTAAACACGCTAATTCCCCTAAAGCGCCCCAATACATTATTTCTACCCGAAGGTATTCGAAGTGGTTTGTATTGTATTTCATCGGCGTTCGTGTTATAATAGATGGCTGAACGATATAATAACTCATCAAAAAAACTGTTGTATTGATCATTTCCAACAAAAGTATTTTTTAAATTCATTTCTGCATTTTGTTTACGTATCAATAGTTGTCTATTATTGTTGTAAATGGTCAAAAGCAATATGTATTGCTGATTTGCCAATAAAACTGAAAACTGAATTGTTGTATCTTATGGCGTCAACGTTAGTATTCCGTGACGTCACTCACGTCGTAGACCCGTTACGCCGACGTCACATCGGTTGTACATGTATATTTATTATACTGCAAAGTAAAATCCTCGATTTTGATTGGTCAATTAGCCATGTATAAAAGCCGTGTATCCCTCTAAATTCAGATGTATATACGGAGTCATGAGCAACAATGGAATTTCCCCCGTCGAGGGCCTCACTTCATTACTACTATAAAATAAAAATGGCCGACCAGCTTTACTTCGTCGATTCGATCCAAACAACCGCTCTCAAACGAAATAACAAGAGTTTGGGGCGGAACAAAGTTATCCATTGAGAAACATTTTTGTTATAGTTGTTGTATAACAATGCAAATGAACCCGATACGTGGCGAAGGATTTTATTTATGCACATGCACAGTAAACGTACCTGTAAATTGCAGTATAGCCGCTCCTTCCAACGCCCATTTTGAATATTATAAAACCGTCACTTTGACGTCATCCAAATGACGTCGGAATAGCGCCAATCACTCTATAAAGTTTAACTGTTCTCATGCTGAAAAATAGTGTCTGCTTAACCGCTGATATGCTGGAAGTTTTACTAACGTCTGATTCTTTCAATCTTTTGAGAAACTAATGCACTTGGAAGACCCCTTTCTATCCACAAAATGAGCTGGCTATTATACATATATTATAAGCCCTTACCTTACAGTATGAGGCCCCTGAGGGGAAGCAAAACGACGTCTAAATTAACAACGCTAATTAACTGCTACAAATATTAAACTTTGCAGTATAATAAAATCGTTATACAGATCATTGGCGGGATATCTGACTTTTCATTCCCTGCTGAGGAAAATAAATGTAGCCCTCGCCTAACGGCTCGGGCAACATGAATTTCCTCAGCAGGAAACAAAAAGTCAGATACCCCGCCAATGATCTGTATAACTAATAATGTTGATACTTTGAAAATCAGTCTTTAATAAAGTATTGAACTAGAAGGTCGGATTTATATTTGCTGTCATAACAATTATGAATTTTGCTACTGTTTAGCCGAGTCGAGAAGTCGGTCATTTTGTTTCTGACCTTAAATATGTAGGACCTGCCATAGGGAATTTCTATGTATCCTCTCAGCTCACAGGGTACATGGACTCACGTACACGGCTAGTTAACCAATCAGAAGTGAGGATTTTACTTTGCAGTATAATAAGAATGTTTTGGTTTGGGGAGAAACTGTTGATTCAGATCTATCATACGTTCATATAAGGAAACAGGGCAAATCCAAATCTTACGGCACCTATAAGAGCCGTCTGGGTCCATGCTTATAAAACTTTTAGTTGAGTCTGAGTTCGTTCTCAAGTTTTTGATTGGTCAGATTTGAGCCAGAGGGCTCAAATCTGACCAATCAAAAGCTTGAAAACTCAAATCTGACCAATCAAAAGCTTGAGAATGATCTCAGACTCAACTAAAAAGCTTTATAAGCATGGACCCTGATCTGGGTGACTGGGTCTATCTTGTTTGCAAAATGCGTGACAAAGCGTTGGCATGAAGGAAAGGCTTCGGTGTTCGCTGGTCCGTATTACCGATTGCACAATTTGTCGCTTGCTGTGATATTCTAAGTTGAATTTACCTTCACATTTGTTTCAAATTAATAATCACAGTATCAGAACTATAATGACTGACGACTTTGTGGATATATTTTTAAACTACGTTTTATAAAACTAAATACAAAACATCAATGAAGTAAAGAAAACTTGCACTAGCTGATCGTGACAGAGAATATCGGCTGGTGGTGACAGAGAATACCAGCTAGTGTTGACAGAGAACACCAACTGATGGTAACAGATAATACCAGCTTGTGTTGACAGAGAACACCAACTGATGGTGACAGAGAACACTAGCTAGTAATGACAGAAAACACCGACTGATGGTGACAGAGAATACGCTAGTGTTGACAGAGAACACCAGCCGATGGTGAAAGAGAACACCGGTTGTGGTAACAGAGAATACCAGCTAGTATTGACAGAGAATACCAGCTATTATTGACTGAGAAAACTGACTGGTGGTGCGAGAAAATCAATTTGTTATGACAGAGAACACTAACTAGTAATAACAGAGAACACCAGCTAGTGGTGACAGAGAACACAAGCTAGTTATGACAGAGAACATGAGCTAGTGGTGATAGAGAACACAAGCTAGTGATGACAGAGAACACTAGCTAGTGGTGACAGAGAACACAAGCTAGTTATGACAGAGAACATGAGCTAGTGGTGATAGAGAACACCAGCTAGTGATGACAGAGAACACTAGCTAGTGGTGACAGAGAACACAAGCTAGTTATGACAGAGAACATGAGCTAGTGGTGATAGAGAACACAAGCTAGTAATAACAGAGAACACCGGCTAGTGGTGACAGAGAACACAAGCTAGTTATGACAGAGAACATGAGCTAGTGGTGATAGAGAACACAAGCTAGTAATAACAGAGAACACCAGCTAGTGGTGACAGAGAACATAAGCTAGTTATGACAGAGAACATGAGCTAGTGGTGATAGAGAACACCAGCTAGTGATGACAGAGAACACTAGCTAGTGGTGACAGAGAACACAAGCTAGTTATGACAGAGAACATGAGCTAGTGGTGACAGAGAACACCAGCTAGTGGTGACAGAGAACACAAGCTAGTTATGACAGAGAACACTAGCTAGTGCTGACAGAGGACAAAAACTAGTGATGACAGAGAACATCAGTTAGTGGTGACAGAGAGCACCAATTGGTGATGACTGAAAACACCAGCTAGTGATGACATAGGACACGAGCTAGTGGTGACAGAGACCAACCTGGATATACAGTTAAACCCCACTACCTGGATATACAGTTAAAGCCCTGTACCTGGGTATACAGTTAAACCCATCTACCTAGATATGCCTCTGTTAAACCCTGTACCTGGATATACAGTTAAATCCCTTATATCTAAATATGCCGTTAAATCCCACTATTAAACCCCACTACCTGGTTATACATTTAACCCTTTCACCGCCAATGTCACAAAAATGCCCTACGACAAATAGTGCAGTCCCAAATCAGACGCCGCCTTTTCAAGGCGTCGTCTGATCAGGGACGTCACTTTTTGTCTTAATCTCTTGTTCTAGATATGTGGTTTATTCCTTTGAATTCTGTATTCATTTATCTCATTTCCTCATTTTACCGAATGATACAATAACCCCCCCCCCCCCCCCCCCCGAAAAAAATAAAAAAATAAAATAAAAAAAAATAAAATCACCCTCTACCTGGATATACAATTAAACCCCCTCTACCTGGATATACAATTTTAAAAAATCCGTCTACCTAGATATACTGTTTAAACCCCTTTACCTGGATATACAGTAAAACCCCTTTACCTGGATATACAATAAAACCCCTCTACTTGGATATTCAGTTAAATCCCTGTACCTGGGCATGCCTGTGTTAAACCCCGCTAAATCGGACATTCAAGTCAGTATCAATTCCGGTCTGTAAGACAGGGGTCAGCTTAATTATTTCTGGCATGTAAGACAGCTTAATATTGAGTGAAAGTGTAAGTCCTGCTGAAAGCTTTCAAGAGGAGCTTTCTGCGTTACTTTCATCCTGCATTAAACTGTCACTTGCCTAAATTCTTCTTCACTAAAATTCCGGTTTAGAGCGGGTTTACTGTCTGTATCAATGAATAAAGAAATGACAATATAGGCACAGAACAATGGTTAATTTCTTACAGAACTTTTATTTTGGTAACTGGAACATGGTTCGAAAATGTTCATATTGTACATAAAACGTAAATACACAAATATAAGCCTACCGTAAAACTCGATTATTCGAACACTCAAATACGTATCAGCATACAGGTTGCAGCTTAACGCAGGACGAAAGTCATGCAGAAAGCTCCCCAAAGGAGCTTTCTGCATGACTTCCGTCCTGCATTAAGCAGTCACCTGCCTAAAATCGTCTGAATTCTTCTATACGAATATTCCAACTATCGAGGTGTTACTGTATATAGAATCAATATATAAACACGCGTGCATAGCAAACGCAAATCTGGCTGTTGCTGTGACACGTCACATAATGAATGCAACCAGAATCAATATCTAAACACACGTGTATTTGTTGGTTAGTATGACAGTCACATAATGAATGTTACTAGAAACAATGCAATAAAATATCGATTATTCGAAACTTTAGTATAGAAAAAGTAAGACCATTTTCGGAAGGTGAATGCTTAATGCAGAATGGTAGTCATGCAGAAAACTCCCACATGACTTTCATCTTGCATAAACAACAACAACAACAACAACAATATATTGTATTGTATATGGTTCATATATTTACACGTTTCCACTGTGTCATATATTTACATGTAATTACTGTATATCTAGGGAGAAGATATGATATTGCATAATACACAAGTTCTAGTAGTTTGGGCCGCTGGCCTCTTTGTACTAAATTTGATTTTATAAAGTTTTAACACATGAACGCCGAATGATCATCCCTGGGATATTTTGGCAAATCAAATCAACGTGTGGCCCACTTATGTAGCGAAGTAGAAATTGTATTCTTGCGACACCTCTGATAGAATTCTGTGAAGTTTGGTCAATTTCCATCCAGCGGTTTAAAAGAAGATACCGTTTAAGAAATATTTATTAAGCAAAGCGCAAAACACACAACGATTGGTGACCGACATATATAGCATCTTCACACGAGCGGTGACGATAATTTCATTCTGTATTATCCAGCCATCGAAACTGCGAAAGTCAATGCGGCTCTGCTGTATTTCTAAAGGAAATGCATAGAACCGGACAACAGTACTATTGCGGGTACAAATAAAACAGGAACATGCTTGTAACAAGCCATCTTCTGGGTCATGATTTGTTGACAGCAAAAATGGCGACAGTTCTCCACGTGGCTGGACTCTTCTTGTCACTGACTTCTATGCCCGACTTCATGGCTGCTTCTATCAGATCCTCGACAGACTCAAAGTCCTGCAACAGTGAACATTGTACTTTTAGACAAGATGGCAGTGATCCCAGAGCAACAGATAAAGGTGCGTACACAAAAACTAAAATAATCATTTCTTCACCAAACCCTATGTTGCGAACATTCTTTAGAATCGTCTCGAAGAGACCCACTCTCGAAGTGGGTCTCGAAGGTTTGATGGAGAAATAAAGAAATTATTCTTGAAAATGTTTTAATTTACGCATTTTATCCGAGTCTCTGATTGACCATACATCACTCAACTAAGTTACATGTAAAATATTACTTAATTACAACAAGACCATTTCAGTTAAGCCTTTCCATGTTCAATATTCCTGTCAGAAATAATGACATCATGAATATTTATTAGCTGATTTTATAACATAAACTTTTCAAGGAAATGTTTTGCTTTGACAAAACTAGAATCAGATCTATATCATGTCAAAAGCAAATAGAGCAGACCCAGATCAGACGGCTCCTGTAGGATACGTCTGATCTGGGTCTACTCTGTTTGCAATGTGCTCTATCTCTGAAGGAAATAATAATTTCTAAAGCATATGGGGGTTCACAGACCTTGTAGCGTTGACTGGAGCCCTTTTCTAGGCGGTACTTGTTGTCTTTGTACCAGATCTTCAGGCGCCGGGCCAGTTCAGAATCAACAAATTCAAGCGTATATTTGTGCTCGCCGTTCGTGTCTCTCACGAGGAAACTGCCATTCTGAAACAAACACGTCTAGACAGCTGTACAGTAATGCCTAGGTCACACATTCACGGATTTGACGCCGGTTAGCTACGGATACGATCCGGCATCATTCGTGGCAATCAGGGTTCATGCTTATAAATATTTTAGTTGAGTCTGAGTTTTGTTCTCAAGCTTTTGATTGGTCAGATATGAGTTCTCAAGCTTTTGATTGGTCAGATTTGAGCCAAAGGCTCAAATCTGACCAATCAAAAACTTGAGAACGATCTCAGACTCAACTAAAAGTTTTATAAGCATGGACCCTGTATTGGTCCGTAGCTTTCTGTGTTTTAGCCGTAGTCATAAGTACATATAGTATACCTTATTCAAATACGCTCCTTCTTTACTTACGTAAACTGTACCGGTCACTAAATTACGATAGTGCCCGCTGGAACATTATATAGTGCCCGCTACGCTCGGTAAGTTCCGGTAGTTTCCGCGCACACGGAAACGCACATACCGGTAAATGAATTGTATTATTTATGGTATAAATAGTATACCTTATCCCAGAGGCATATAAATACATATACATATGGCTCTACCTATCCACATACGCTCCTTCTTTACTTATGTTAAACGTACCGATCCCTAAATTGCAACTGTGCCCACTGGGACACTATATGGACCGCTGCGCTCGGTAATTTCCGGTGCTCGGTAATTTCCGCGCATACGGAAACGCACGTTGATGTATTACGTCATTCTAAATTATATATTAATTAATGCATAAATACTTGAATAGCATGATCTAATATTACGATCACTAAGGGTCCTTTTCAAAGATTATCGTGTCGAAATACACGTCACATTCTTGTTACATGCATTCAGCCACAAACAAAATAATGTTGATTCAGCGTCGTGGTGTTTTTACAGATGTCATGACGTCATCAAATGACGTCATTAGCGCAACGACATCATGCATACATTAGCGCATTATCCCCCTTGGTGTTAAGTAGCCTACTGCCAAATGATCTGTAAGTTCTCCATATCCAATCAGTTTGATGGATCTGTCTTTCAAGTCTACATGCATTGAACATCGGTTTATATAACTATAAATCTAACATCATCACTGCTATGACCACCGACTCCAGTGATGAGTTAGCTACCCGACCACGCTCTAGATTGAAAAGATAGATCTACTGGGTTTTGCACATTTCAATCCAAGAAATGTATTTAAACAATGCATTTTTCGAAAATAAATTGTGTGTAAAATAATGATTATTATTCAGCTTGAATAAATTGATACTAAAATGTTTTTTAACTTTAGTAAAGGAAATAGATCTAATTGTAATTTGATTTGCAGATTAATACGGCTGAAGGAAAAACTTAAACTGAGGTAATCACGGAGCGACACAGAACTGCTAAAATACTTAGGTGAACAAAGGAATGCGGTATACTATCAGAAATAGTACAGCCCACTTCGGGCCTAATTGCATTATAGTGACCTACCAGTCAGCCCGAAAATAGTTTAAGGCCCTCAGCCTTCGGCTTCGGGCCTTAAACTATTTTCGGGCTGACTGGTAGGTCACTATAATGCAGTAGGGCCCTCAGTGGGCTGTACTATTTCTTATGTAGTAATACTTGCACATCCGTAGCTTTCCATATTTAAGCCGTAGTCATACGTAGGAGATATGTATATCCGTGGTAATTTTTGAACATGTAAATCTAAATCTAAATTATTCTTTATTAACTTTCATAGTGCGGGACACGAGTCACAAATGTCCTTTACAAACAATGTAGACTCATATAAGAGGGCTGCCAGTGGAGCCCTCTCATCAGGGTCTTCGTACAGTGTTTGTCATGTTACACATTTTTGGAAAAAAAATCCTAAATGTTCACTATAAGCTTGACCTGTTTAAATCTAGAGGAGCCCTCTCTCGTAAATTGTTTGTCATGTTAAATTTTTCTTTGGAAAAATCCCCAAATATTCACTATAAGCTTGACCTGTTTGAATTTTGGAACAGTCTATTTGAAAATTTAGCTTGTAAGGGTAAAAATTCCAGTTTGGATAGGTTAAACTGCATACTTGATACCGCTATGGGACAGCTATAATGCACATCATGGCGACTTTACCGGTTTTCCGTAAAGCAGTGCTTTAGCTTCCTCGCTGTTTATTCCTCCATGGTACCAAGGTGCAGTTGGCGACTTATCCGAGGAGTTCGGGGTCTCTGTGCATATAAAATGACACTTATTTGAACTGAGTTTGAATATCGTAAACCACATTACTGCTGCAATTTAAAACGAACGTTGTGCAGAAAGCTTCCTGTATCACGTTCTAAATGCATTAAGGAGATGCCTGTTTTTTAAGATATACAGTAAACCCCCTCTAAACCGGAATTCTAGCAGAGAAGAATTTAGATACTTTAAGCCACAGGGGTCTGGACCGCTTCATTGGGGTCTATATGTACTGTATAATAACAAGGGTTCCATCTAGCAGAACGTCACGGATTTTCCAACTTTTCCTTCGCTCATCCAATGAAATGGCTCCATTCAAATTTGTTGCAATATGGCAGCATCCGAAATAGAAACATAACGACAGACGGAAAGGCCGCTGTTGCTAGTTGCTTATTTATTAAGAGGACACAACAAATGGAGATTGGTGATATAATTGGGTTGTTTTATTGAACCACGCCATCTTTTGAACTGAAAATCGCCAGGTTATGGCTGTGATATAGTGAAACCGGGGTGAACGAACGTTTGTCAATGACCCAGAAAACACGTGAAATTTTGAGAAAATCGTTGTTGGATTGATAATTGCGCGTAAGTTACCATGAGAAGATTATATTTATTTGATAGTAAAATATATTGGCTTTCAATAGCCGAAAGAATTACAAAATTATCATTGCAATGGCAAGAGTTACATTCATATTTGTACTTGTAGTACACGGATGTCCGTTCTGCTAGTTGGAACCCTTGTTATTATATAGTACATATAGACCCCAATGAAGCGGTCCAAACCCCTGTGCTTTAAGCAGGTGGTTGCTTAATGCAGGGTAAAAATCATGCAGGAAGCTCCTCTAGGAGCTTTCTGCATGACTTTCATCCTGCATGAAGCTGCAACTTGTTTCCAAAACCGATATTTATACTAAATGGAAAGTCCTAGTTAGATGTTTTTACTGCATCCGTGCTTATGCATTTTGCCGCATTAGAGAGATCTACTGTTATGTCCGAAGTGTGTTAAATATTACTATATAAAGGTAGTATCTGTAAATGTTCCCAGTTGGGGCTTCTAGAGACAAACCAACCCAACTCACTCACTCACTCATTCTAGAGACAAACCGTGTGGATGAGTGGGAAGGTATGTGCGAGAGAGGAAAAAAATAAAACGTGAATATATGAGAGAGAGAGAGAGAGAGGAGAGAGAGAGAGAGAGAGAGAGAGAGAGAGAGAGAGAGAGAGAGAAATGGTTTCTGATATTTTGGCAACCAGTCATACTGAAGCAGTCAGGGGTGGCAGAGAGAAAACACACACAAAACACCTTGCTTCGGCTTGCGCTGTCTCGGAGTTGTTTTAGGTACACATGGCGGTGATGGGAGTCCCATCCGCTGATTCCTTGGAGTTTTAGGCACAGTAATACTTTCAGCGTTATCACCAAGTGTGGAAAAACAACTGCCAAATCCGATGGAAACCACCGATAATTTAGATTTATCAAAACTTTCCTGTTCACTGTTTTCTTCTTGTTCTTTGTATCTTCTAGGTGGTAACTCGGGCTGTTGTTTATCATGTTTGGCTAAAAACAAACCACACAAATTAATTTGGTTTCGTTTTACCCCTAATCACTTTTTACCCATTCCGCCCTACACTTGTGCCTTTGATACCCCTGTAAACGTCTTTTTTTTTTTAAACCATTGTGATAAATAGAGCATTTGCCCCATAGAGAAAATGCTCTATTTATCACAACGGTTTAAAAGCTACACACTTTTAAAAAGTTCCTTTTCTCTAGTAAATGCTCCTTTTCGGTAGATTAATTCAAAGAGGTTGGGTCTAAAAATAGTCTAGGAGGGAATGGGTTCATTAATTGACTGAAACTGATAATCAAACACGCCTATATACTCGGTCAGTATTTTCTATGAACAGTGAAGCTACATGTATAGTGTAGAATACGTCCAAAGCCACTACTTGATAAATAAACATGAGCGTCTTAACCCTTTACTCCATAAATGCACATTTCTACGCCTTACAAACAGAGTAGACCCAGATCAGACGGCTCCTATAGGAGCCGTCTGATCAGGGTCTACTCTGTTTGCTTTATGACATGATATAGATCTGATTCTATACAATCTCTGCTTCGGCAAAAAACATTATGTGTTAATATGTTAGTTTGAAAATTAATTGATATCCATGATGTCGTGTCTTTCATGAATATTCATGGAGTAAAGGTTTAAAAGTAGGCATGTGGTAGCTTAATGCAGGACGAAAGTCAGAGAGCCCTTATAAGCTTCTTTAAGCTGCCACCCTTCCCTGCGATCCAGAATTATACCTCGTTTTGGTGGTCACATTAATGGGATTTTAGTGCATATGCAAAATAGTTAACAACTTAACAGGAAATAGGTCAAGTGGTTGATCCGAAAACACTTTTTGTTGAACTAATACAGTTGGGTCAGGTTTGGTAAAGTATTGGTAGTATATATATATATACATATACCTTGAATGTTTAAGTCTTCAATACTGTCATAACCATGGCCGTCTATTGACTCTCCATCCGCGCGAGACCGCGGAGGAAGTGTCGGTTTCCTCACTATCTGAACTGGACTAGGAGAGAGGTTGTTCTCGTCAAGAGAAGCGCCATCTGTTGACATATACATTAAAACATGTCTATAACATCCCCGTGAAAGAAAGAAAATAGATTTCATATAAATAATTTCCCAGATAATGACATTTTGTTTTGCTGATAATCACCAACATGTAGACACCACACATAAATCGCAAAGATGTAGATAATACAACTATTTAACCTATGTGTAGATAATACAGCTAATTTTCCTACATGTAGATAATACAGCTAATTCTCCTAAATGTAGATAATACAGCTAATTCTCCTACATGTAGATAATACAGCTAATTCTCCTACATGTAGATAATACAGCTAATTCTCCTACATGTAGATAATATAGCTAATTCTCCTACATGAAGATAATACAGCTAATTCTTCTACATGTAGATGAAAAAGCTAACTCACCAAATGTAGATAATACAGCTAATTCACCAAATGTAGATAATACAGTTAACTCTTCCAATGTAGATAGTGCAGCTAATTCACCAAATGTAGATAATACAGTTAACTCTTCCAATGTAGATAATACAGCTAATTCACCAAATGCAGATAATACAGTTAACTCTTCCAATGTAGATAATACAGCTAATTCACCCAATGTAGATAACACAGCTGATTCACCTATCGTAGATAATACAGCTAATTCATCTGCATGCAAATGACACAGCTAGTTCATCTATTGTAGACGACACAGCTAATTCACCTACATGTACAGAACACAGTTAATTCACCTACATGCAAATAACACAGTTAACTCACCTACATGCAAATAACACAATTAATTCGCCTACATGTGGATAACACAGTCAATTCACCTACATGCAGATAACACAGTTAATTCGCCTAATGTAAATTACACAGTTAATTCACCTACATGTGGATAACACAGTCAATTCACCTACATGCAGATAACACAGTTAATTCGCCTAATGTAAATTACACAGTTAATTCACCTACATGTGGATAACACAGTCAATTCACCTACATGGAGATACCACAGTTAATTCGCCTAATGTAAATTACACAGTTAATTCACCTACATGTGGATAACACAGTCAATTCACCTACATGGAGATACCACAGTTAATTCACCTAATGTAAATTACACAGTTAATTCACCTACATGTGGATAACACAGTCAATTCACCTACATGCAGATAACACAGGTAATTCACCTAATGTAAATTACACAGTTAATTTGCGTACATGACGATAACACAATTAATTCATCCATATATAGATGATACAGTTAATTCACATACATGTAGATAACCCAATTAATTCACCCATATATAGATGACACAGTTAATTCACCTACATGCAGATGGTCCAATTAATTCAACTATATGTAGATAACACAGCTAATTCACCTACATATAGACAACACGGCTCATTCACCCACATGTATATACACGTAACATACTGTTTCCACCATAGAAAAACAATGGTTTTCATATTGAATTGAAATAAAAAATCTACTTTAAAGACTAAGCTGGAGGCAATACTTGCACACAAAAATGAAATTAAAGTGTAAATAATAAATTAAAGGGAGCTCACTCTCATGTGGAATTGTGCTATAGATTTCCTCCCTTTCGTACTCCCAACCTATCACTGACAAATCTACGTCAAAATCCTTCTCCTGTTTTTGAAGGAAATCGATCACCTTCTTATGTCCCAATGCCGTCTTAATGAGGTCACAATCCTCAAAACCATGACAACCCGACAATCTTGGGGACCCTGGGGGCGCTTCGAACTTCATCACAATGGCGTCGGGTTGCTCGTCTATTCGGATGTTTCCTGTATTTGTTTTGTCGCACGGTTGGTGTATGCTTTCAAAAGTGAAAGTTTCGAATGCGTCAAAGTGTTCAACTGGCTGTCTTCTAAGATCATCCATGGGCAGTCGAGATTCTAAATAAGGTGACGAGGTCCTACAAATGTAAACATCTACAGTTAAGTCTTTATAGTTCGATTTTGACCCATGAGCTGTGACCTTTAGGACCAGTCCACCCGTAGAGGTAAAACGCGTCACAAACCATGTATTTGTTCCGGAGTTACCTGTAGTAATACAGACACGTAATTAGCATATACAGTAAAACCTCTCTATAACGGCCGCCAAATTGTGTTGATTACTTGGTATTTAGGGCAGGTGGCTGCTTAAAGCAAGGTGAAAGTAAAACAGAACGCTTCTGTCCTGTGGGAGCGTTCTGTTTTACTTTCACCTTGCTTTAAGCAGACACCTGTCATTAACACAAAATACTTGATTTAATTTAGTGGCCGTTATAGAGAGGTTTTACTGTATATACTAATACTGCGCGATTACTACGAGCTTCTGGTGACAACCATTGTCCACTTACCCATAATTTACAATGGTTGCAACTTCTATAAATAGAAAAGTGCAGTCACGGCTCAGCACTCGAAATCGAACTATAGTGTTTTACACGCCTTTGCAAACGGAGTAGACCCAGGCCAGACGGCCCCTGTATGCGCCGTCAGACTAGGATCGGCTGTGATTGCTTATGAAATTATAATTAGATCTGACTCTATAGTTTTTACCAATACGAAACATTTGATATGTGTACATATTCCATAATAGAAATCCAGCTATCAAATATTCGTGATGTCATTATTTCTTACATGAATATTCGACACGGGGAAGTTTAAAGCTCCGTAAAGGGGTCATAAATGAAAATGCAGTGGGTGAAGTTTTGTGTACAAACATTTTATTTAGCAGGCTCAATGTTATGTGACGGGGTTAATTAACACTTGACTGCATGAATATTCATGTAAGAAATGATGATATCATGAATATTTATTAGATTATTTTTCAAAAGGGCATATTAACACATGAAATGTTTGCCAAAGTAGAAACTGTAGAATAAGATCTATATCATTCCATAAGCAAACAGAGAAGACCCAGATCAAACGGCTCCTATAGGAGCCGTTTGATCTGGGTCTTCTCTGTTTGCAAAGGCATAGAAAGGCGTATTTGTGGAGGAAAGGGTTATTCGGGTACAGGTAGCTGGCGGAAAATGGCATATTAACACATGAAATGTTTGCCAAAGTAGAAACTGTAGAATAAGATCTATATCATTCCATAAGCAAACAGAGAAGACCCAGATCAAACGGCTCCTATAGGAGCCGTTTGATCTGGGTCTTCTCTGTTTGCAAAGGCATAGAAAGGCGTATTTGTGGAGGAAAGGGTTATTCGGGTACAGGTAGCTGGCGGAAAATCAATAAGACCCGGATCGTGTGGATCGGTAGCTAAGTTGTAAGAGAATATGGGCCCTGTGTTTATATTATTCAGCAGACGTCGGCAGCTGCAGTGTATCATAATGAAACAAGTAAGAAAGTGCTGTGCATGTACAGTAAAGTGAATAAGTGCTGCGGCAAAACAAAGCTTACCATTTAATGTAAACCTAATTACATGTAGTTGCTTAATAAGTATTAAATGATATTTTGACTGAAGTGTAAAGCGTTTATTATTTGAGCATTGAAAGCAAAGTAGTTTTAACAGTATTGACACTGGTAAAATACCATTTTTATTTCGAATATACTAGTATACGAAAGGCTAGTCTTCTGATGCTAATATGAATGAATTATGCTAGGAAGTAATGAGAAGATCAAAAGGAGGGTATAGAAAAAAAGCTTCTAAATAATATACAATAGAAAAGGAACACTTTTGGTGTTGATAGCATAATTGAAACTACTAAGTAAATGGCTATATGGGGGACATTAGTAAGTTGTTTGTTCTTGATAAAATCATGGCTGATGTTTTGGCATGACTACTATGGTCTTCGGCATTACTGTTAAAATCACTGTGTTAATCATTTCGCTGCCAATGCCGGATCTGTGATTACCTATGCAAACAGTTTGGATCCAGATGAGACGCCGAGTAACTCGGCGTCTCATCAGGATCCAAACTATTTGTTACTGTTAATTACTATGTTTTTGAAACAAAAATGAAGAAAATCAAAAGAATGAAAATTTGTAGCAGACGACAAAGTTAGCAGACTACAGAGTTTGGCAGCGGAAGGGTTAATGGATACTATTTTAATGAAGTTCAGACCTTCTTTGCTGAAGGAATCGGTGACTGAATACACCAATACTGCATTGCGACTTGGGAGTATAAAGTACAATATACACGCACACGTAGTTAGTTCCGTGAATCAGATTTTAACTGATGCAAAGTATTTTACCTTTTTCAGACAATAGATCTATATCGTGCTATATTTTGCTATAAATGTACTTATATCTGTACATATGCATTTTAACACCTTGGTAAATAGAACATATCCAGATTTGACACTCCTGTATGATCAGTCTGATCAGGGTCTTCTCTGTTTGCTTATGAAATAAAAAAAATATCTGATATATTTTTATCATGTCGCTATATAGCTCAATCATTGCTATTAGTTCTGTATATTTCTTGCTTGATAAGTATGTTTGCTCATTCATCCAAAGTAAACAAGCTGTTGACAAAGTCAAAGGTTGAATTCTACTCAGAGAAAGTAGAATCTTGCCAGGCAGACTCAAAGAGTCTTTTCAAAGTCACTAAGCACCTGCTTAGGTACAACTAGTGACATCACATTGCCTAAGACTTCGTCCTCAATACAACTTGCACAAGACTTCAGTGACCTTTTTGTTGACAAAGTGGGCAAAATACGGGCATATATTGCATCAGGCACTGTATCCAGTGCGTCAGTTATCACGGAAATGCAGCATGCAACGAACGCTTTCGATAGTTTTGTTACAGTTACAGAAGAAGTAGAACAGATCATTAAGACACCCCTGCACGTCTTGTGAACTGGATCCAATACCTATATGGCTGTTAAAGTCATGCCTTGATGAACTTCTACCGATTCTGACAAAAAATGTAAATTCCTCTTTCGACACTGCATACGTTCCAAAACGTTTCAAGGTGTCACATGTCAGACCTCTTTTGAAGAAACCGGATCTCGATTCAAAGGAACTTAAGAATTATAGGCCTGTATCGAATTTGCCATTTGTCTCCAAAGTGTTAGAAAAAGTGGTCGACAAACGCATTGAGTCCCACTTGACCTCAACGAACTACATGAGCACCATCAGGCAGCATACCGAAAGCATCATTCAACAGAGACTGCTCTCCTGAAAGTTCAGAACGACATCGATAAAAACGAAGTTACAACTCTGGTCATGCTTGACTTATAGGCTGCATTTGACACTATCAATCATGAAACTCTGCTAATACGCCTGGAAAAAATGTCAGTTCCGTGTGTAGGTCTAGTTATGCACAGCTCCGGCATTTCACTGCATGGAATGTCAAACAACTCACTGCGGAAATTTCAAAGAGTACAAAACACAGCAGTCCGCATTATAACCAGAACTCCTCGATATAACCATATCACGCCGGTTTTGACGGAACTTCACTGGCTTTCGGTTCAACATCGCATTGAATTCAAAGTTCTGACACTTACGTATAAAGCCATGCACAGTGATTCTCCAATGTACATTGTCGACATTCTTGATGTGTACAGGCCGCGCAGAGAGTTAATGTCAGCAAGTAGATCATTGTCGTTGGTTGTGCCAAAATGTCGTAAAGTAAAATACGGTGAAAGAAGTTTCATGCATGCAGCTCCAAAACTTTGGAAAATTTTACCGCCAGGCATTAGAGAGGCAAGGTCACTGGCATGTTTCAAATTGTGTCTGAAAACGTAGTTTTTCAACATTTGTTACTAGGACAGTTTAGGAAACGACATGTTGCATATCGTTCATTGACCAGATAGACACTCATGCGGTTCCTCCTGGTTAGTGGTTTTATATCTACTGTATATCTAAGCCACGTCTTTAGTACCAGTTGCAGGTGATGGCACTGTATTGCTGATTATTTTTGTGATAATTGTACTTGATTCAATCCAAGCCACGGTTGGGGTTTGCGTTTGCAATTCGTAAGATTAACATGTCACATGTTCAGAACAGGGATAATTGCATTCCCTATCTCGACTATTGAGGCGAACATGTGTTCATGTTTGAGTAGGACCTTGATCCCAATTCTTTGGTTGTGAGTGGTCTTTCCGACCTACTTTGGATTGTGATGAGGCTTTATCGTTTTCAGATATTGCCGTTAATTGCCCTGAGCTCCTATGGTCACTGTAAGGTGCTCATTCACTTGGGTTACTGTATGCACCATTCCGTAGTTATACTTTCTCTATTTCTCTACTTTCTCGAGTGGTATTTGAGTTGATTTAAATGGCCGTCCATGGCCAATTATGTTGTGGGGAGGGGGTGGGGTTCTAGTCAGTTGGGCTTATTAATTGTTTTCCCATAGGAATCCCCTTGCCATGTCCGTGCGGGTGTGGTGTTCGCAGGGTTACCCTGTCCAATGCCAAGGGAGTTCTGTTATCTAACAGAGCATCCCCAATATTGGTATCTCGGGCATCTTGATCGCATTGCGACCCGGACATGACTAGCGTCAGGGATTCCATTTAAGTTAATCTGAGTTCACCATTTTGGCTTATCGAGAAACTGGATTATTTCATTTACCCATTTCCTCCTCCCAGTTAAAGAGGGTGGGGGGGGGGGGTGTAGTAAAACTGTTTTATTGTGTATATCGCTCATGCGCATGCGTCAACCGGAGGCTCAGGGAATAAACACACATTTTACCAATCTAACTTTATTGTATAATCATGCGGTTTCTTCCGGTTAGTGATTTCATATTTATTGTATATCTATTGCATATCTTTCATTGACCAGATGGACAATGATGCAGTTCCTTCCGGTTAGTGATTTCATATCTATTGTATATCTTTTTCATATCTTTCATTGACCGGATAGACACTCATTTTGTTCCTTCCGGCTAGTGATTTCATATAATTATATTGTATATTTACAGTATATCTTTCATTGCCTGGATAGGTAATCATGCGGCTCGTTCCGGTTAGTGATTTGTTTCATGTGAAGCGCTTTTGAACACACATATCCTGTGTGAAAAGAGCACTATATAAATGAGGTATAATAATAATTATAATAATATTTGTTCGGTATACTTATTGTTTGAGAAACTTGTGTTTTCTTATTTCTCTCTTATCACAATAAAATTCCAATTTCAAAGTGAACCAAGGATTTTTCCATGCCTTGATTTTGTAATTTCCACAACTTTGTAATTCAAATTAAACAGGATACTTAGTGACATCATTTCCCATACTTGACTATCACGATAGGCTTATGTATCGTCTAATAAAAAAAAATCGATTGGATTTAATTCTGCGTATATTGGTACATTCCGTTCAATCATATCTAAATCTATATACATTTGAATGCAAATCGGTTGGACTAAATTTTGCGTAAAATGGCTATATTTTATAATGGGGCCGAAACGACCAAGCCCGAAACGGATTGGGACCGAGTCGTTCATAACAAATAAGCTCTTCCAGGCAGACGGTAAAAATGTTACTTCAGTGCCAAACAAAAGGTCATTCGAGATCATCACATACTCTATGCTGCGGGGTGCCCTATCAACCCTTTCAGCGCCAAATTTCTAATTGTCGTCTGCATTCCAAGTTTGTTAAATAATTCAGTGAAATCAGAAAATGAGATAAATAAATGCAAATTTTAAAGGAATAAAGCACATATATAGAAATAGAATTTGAGACAAAAAGTGAATTCCCTGATCAGACGCCGCCATGAAAGGGTGGCGTCTGATCTGGGACTGCACTATTTGTCGTGGTACATTTATGCGACTGCGGCGGTGAAAGGTTTAACCTGTTTACTGTTCTGTTTATTCCGAATTCCAGTACCTACTGAATATTCATGGACAAAATCGTTATAATGAAATATAGCAGGGGGAACATTGTAGCCACTTTAAAAACTGAAGAAACAGCTTTATCAAATTTCATTAGTAAACAGAGCAGACCCTGATCGGACGGCTCCTATAGGTTCTACTGCATGCTAAAACCATAGCCTACATCACCAATACTAAACAAAACTTGGTCAGTACTTCTCTATTAACTGCCTATAACTGAACGACTCTTTCTACTCGTACTTACCTATTTACGTGGCAAAACTGACCGACTCGTTGTACGCTGGGCTGGCTTCCGTGAAGTGACGTTTCCAAAGAGACTCTGATATGTTCATTTTTGGATAGAAATTTGTCATTATACTCAAATTGAATTGAGCTATATTTACTTGAAATTTCATTAGTATCGCATGTGAAATAAAAAAAATGGTAATACTTTTCCGCGAACATTTTTTTTTATCACCCCTCGCACTTGCACTATTTACGTGGCTATAACTGACCGACTGTCTGTAGTAGTACTTACCTATCCACTTGACTATAACTGACCGATTGTCTGTTCTAGCACGTACATATTTACTTTGCTATAACTGACCGACTCCCTGTACTTGTATTATTTACTTGGCTACAAATGACCGATTCTTACAGTACCAATTTACTTGGCTATAACTGACCGATTGTCTGTACTAGTACTTACCAATTTACTTGTCTACAACTGACCGATTCTTTCTACGCGTGCTTACCTATTTACTTGGCTATAACTGACCGACTTCTGTACTAGTACTTACCTATTTACTTGGCTACAACTGACCCACTTTCTGTGCAAGTACTTACCTATTTACTTGGCTATAACTGACCGACTTTCTGTACAAGTACTTACCTATTTACTTGGCTATAACTGACCGACTCGCTGTATTCGTTCTCTTCTGGTTGTCGTACTATTCTAGCATCGTCATAAGAATTTCTGCTAGCCAATATTTCGGGTTGGCCTGCGCCACCTGCAGGGGTTATTGTCGAGTCTGGAGAGACGGATCCACCCCCTTCTGAATCTGGACGACGTTTCCTTATTTCAAGCCAAACTGAAAGAGATAAATGCGTTTCAGGCGCTGGGATATTCTGTGCGTGAGATTTTGTGGTGGTTGGGTGATATTATTGCTCCTAATCAGATCCTTTGATGTTCCAAGGAAGCCTTACTTCCTTAAAAAAAAAGTGAACCAGCTGCTGTGCAATTAATTATGCTATGCTTCTTATCATATTGACCACTCGCGGTTGCTTCCGTGATATCTATTGGTGTGATATTACTTAATCGTGACATGATACTCTTCTTTATCTGCTACTGGGAGAACACATTTAATTCATATCGTGACTGATATGTATATATTCGTGCGCTCTCCTCAACCCATTCCCTCATATTTGACGCCTTTTTCACGCCTCT